>QXTE01000227.1:465906-669108 GCA_003942145.1 Platysternon megacephalum
TCCCTGCTCCCATTCCCCCCTTAGCAAAACATGATTATGATTCCAGTTCCCCCACCCCCCATTCCCTGTTCCCATTTCCCCTCCCCCACTTCCTGATTGACTGCAGACTATATCTGCTTAGCTATACCTTAACCAATCATTTTACTGAANTATAGGCCTTTGCAGACAGGCCTGAATATCTATATCCTAACAATAATATTTTGCATTTCTATATTGTCTTCCATAAAAGCATCCAAAAGAGCTTTGCAAATATTAATTAACCTTCACAAAGCATCCCTGTTGCTCAGCTCCCATTTAGTTTAAACAGCCAGATTTTCAAAAGTGATCAGCACATTTTACAGTGGGAGCTGTTGGGTGCTGAGCGCTTTTGAAAATCTGCCTCCTAACATTTATTTGCAAAACTGCCTAAAGCTTTGTATTTGTTTGTTCACGGCCTAATTTATCTTGTCCAAGTTTCATAAAAGTCAGTATGTCCCAACTTAAGATCAAACTTTAAGCAGTTTTCTTTGTAGACTCACAATGCATTATATAATCATATAATCATAGAATATCAGGGTTGGAAGGGACCTCAGGAGGTATCTAGTCCAACCCCCTGCTCAAAGCAGGACCTAATCCCAACTAAATCATCCCAGCCAGGGCTTTGTCTTTCTATTAATAATCAATATATAAAGTTTTTATTAAATGTTTAAAACTAAACATGAAAATGCAATACAGTGATTCCCTTCAACTGGTGACTTTTACAAAAGCAAAATCCTTTAAAAATCAATCAACTCACTAAAAAGTTTCAAAATCCATTAAAAAGGAATCTAATTTTTCCAAGTGTATTCAATAAAAATCCTTACTTTTAAAACTTTAGAGGAGCACTATAATGACAGCTTTCCATATGTCTTAAATTTTAAAAGCATAAAACTGTAAATAAAACTCCCTCTTTTTCACTGTTCTTACGCCCATACAAGAGGGAAAAATGTCTTTTTACTATAACTCATTTAAAAGCAAAACTTAATCAGAATGTATATCCCAGTTAGAGAGGGCGAAACGTATGTCTCTCGTGCATTATGTACGTTTTAAAATATATAACTGGGAGAATGATAACTTATCCCTTATTTTTAAGACATGGAGACGAAGCTAGTTAGCTCTTCTCTTATCTTAAAGGGGACTGGACTAGATGAATTCTTGTGGTCCCTTGCAGTCCTACGATTCTATGATTCTATGTCTCCTCATACAAGTGTTGTATAAGTACTCCCCTTGACAAACAGCTACCTGGGTATCAATCCGTCTGGGGTTCCTTAACTCATTATCTCATGTCATGATGTGAAAATCATAAGAACCTGGTTTGCTTTGTAGTTTTTTGCAAAAACTCCAATTCCCCTCCTGCCTTCCCTTATGGGGATGGGTCCTGGCTATGTAGGGAAGTTGTTGCCGGCGGATGACTGATATGGAAAAAGTCAAGCACCACTGCTGTAGAAATTGACTCAAAACCCAGTGGTGCTACATGAAAAACTAGCAGGCCAGAAGGAAGTGAGGTGCCTGGAGTTCATGTTATACCAGTTACACTGCCAGGGTGACAAACTCAGGGAAGTGTGTGGCAGAAAAACGTATTGCATGAAAGGGTGCAGATGTGTGTAAGAGAGCTAACTCGTTAGAGTCCTTGAGTAAGAGGGATTGAGAGAAAGGACCTAGGAAGGTGGGCTCCAAATTTATCAGAATAAGTCCTGCCTCTTGGGTCCCGTCTATCTGAGAGAGTCTTTCTCCTTTTGATACAGATTATCCTAGTCATTTTCTTTTGAAGCTTTTGAAACACATCATCCCAGACTGTGTAATAGGGACACTATTGCTCTTAAAGGAGAATTACCCTATGCACTGCAGCAGCATGGATCTCCTTTGTGCTTCCTTTTTCATATCAATGCCACAACCCCATCTATAACACTTCATTAAAGCTGAAGTGATAGGTGTGGAGACAGTCGGTATTTCCATGAATAAATACTGTGCTTCTTTTTCAGTGCTCATTACTTCAAAGAACAAATAAGCCAAACCATCTAAAAGATATCTAGATATATTTTAAATGGCTTGTTAAAATGTATTATAAATCTTTCTTTGCACGCTCCCCCCCCCACCTGATTTGATCTCCCCCGGGTAAGAAATGACAGAACTCTTTATGGGTTCATGGGCTGTTGCAATTTTAAAGATCAAAGCAAAGTTGGAGCCCTCCCCCTTACATTTTGTTCTTGGATATATTCCTGATACCTGGAGGTCACCTGGTAACAAGGCAGGGGAAGCTTTGATTGCTAAAAAACTAATCCCGCAAAAATGGAAAAGTTGCTCCCCACCAAATATTGATGCCTGGCTCAATGATATAGCTGACCTCACAGCTAAAGAACAACAGCATTCCACAGATGGGGAATGCCTGAAAAATTCAAAGCAATGACTTTTTAGAGGTCTATGATTAATATCATATTATAATAATATAAAAATATAGTATAATATAATATTATAGTTATTATAAAATAATATAATAATATATGATTAATATAATATAATTTTAGAGGTCTATGATTAATATAGACTCTTAAGATAGATATGTTGCTTCCCCTCGCTCTACCTTTATACTAACCCACTTTACTTTCTGTATTATGATGAACCTGGTATTTTGGTATGTTTGTGAAAAAATCTAAATATAAAAAAAACAAAAGTATATTTCAGTTCCTTTTCCAATTTTATTTGAATTATTTTTCTCTGTGATGTTTGAGGAATACTTGTGATAGCGGGATGCTGGTGCTGAACCTAGATTTTCTAATTCTAGCACTGGGTAAAATAACATCAGATTTTCAAGTCACCCATCTGGTACCTGTGGATTACTACATATGCTGTTAGAATTGTGACATCAGCTGTATCCAGACTTCCTTTTCTCTCTCCTCCTGCCCCATATCCTCAGGTCTGCCTCTCCCACCTTCTCTGCCACTTACTTCATTTGCAAAGCTGGTAGATGAACATTTTGGGATGATTCATGCCTTTGTTTCAGTGAAGTGCACAAAGAGGGGTGTAGAGTTGCAGTGATAATCATGTGGAGAAATAAAGTGCTACTATCATCATCCCTGCCTAGCTTGTTAGTGGGGTCTGAACCAGAGATCTTAACTCGTAAAAGTATGAGCCATTATCTCCTGAATTAAAGGAGCAACTCCTCTAGCTGCTAGGTGTAGTAGGCTCTTGTCTCTTACATAATCAAGCCACTATAGAAAGGCAAAGTCCCACAATGTGCTAGGGCTGGATACTCCATCTTGCCGTTCCCTCAGGAGGGCCAGATGCCACAGTATGCGCCAGAAGGTTTGCACAGCTCTGGCAATGCAAAGCAGCAGTGAACCTGGTTTAACTCTCCAGCTAAGCTAGATTTATATTGCTTTGCCATTGTGGTGAAAAGCAGCTGGAGTGGACTGGTGAATCTGGCCTCATTTCATGTGCACATTTGAAGAATTCCACTGAATTTCCCCTCTAAGGAAACCACAGAACAAAGTAAGTTATTGAAAAGCAAAATGGTGGCAGAATATGTTCATGATTTGTACGGCACAGACAGAGATTTAGGCCCCAGTCCATCCTAAACCACAAGCATGTGCTTTAATTTTAAGCATGTGATTTGCCCCTCTGACTTCAATGGGAATACACACATGTTTAATGTTAGTTGTGCTTAAGTGCTTTGCTGTACTGGGCCCTTATTTAGCAGCTAGAGAAAGTAGATTGTGTTTCCATTTATTTGGATACATAAGTATGATGCACACAGGGCCTTATGTCTTAAAAGAGTGGTAGACAATATGTTAAAGAAACTCACAAGCTCTGCCTTGTAATTTAAAAGTGTTGCAAGAAAACCTCAGACTGACCTGTCAAAATATGAAATGTAGAACCAGTTGGGAAATGTTTTTTAATCCTGCAAAAACAAACAAACAAACAAACAAAAAAAACGGAGATGAAAATGAATGGTTTTTGTTTTCATCTAAAATATTCTGCAGAAGTTTTGGGGTTTCTGTTGAAAAATACTGAAAATGGTAACATTCTGGCTGAAAATGGAAAATCTTTGGCTTTCGGCAACCAAAAAGCTCTCTTTCATTTTTTTCCAATGAGAACCAAACATTTTCTCCTGAAAATCCTTTTTAACAAAAAAAGTGAGTTTTAATTTTTTTTAAAAACATAAATATAAAATTGTGACCAAGTGTAGTGAAGCCCTTTTCCAAGACATTTGCTGAAGGAGACAACTTGCAGTGCCAAGCCAGATTCTGTACTTGTGTAAATCTGCAGAGCTCTGTTGGCTGTGCTGGTTTATACCAGCTGCGGAGCTGATACCCTGAGTTATTCGCTGGCGTCTGTGTTAACACTCTCCACAGTCATTGGCGGGGTGAGGTGGGGAAAGGAAAGCGCAGCAGAGATGCATGTTATTTTCTTAGCTGATCTAATGTGCCCTTGCCGACAGCTTGGGTTATCAGAATGAGATAATTTGTGCTGACATGTGGGAACTTGCTCACATTCCCTTGTAACATGTGTTAACAGTAATACCGTTCTCAAAGTCACTAGGAATTCAGAGCTGCCATTTGTGGCCTGACTAGGGCAATTGAAAGAAACTGGATTTTTATTAGTGTGCTGTATTGCAGTATATTTTCAAACCAGAATTCAATGATTTAGCCTCCTGATCCCTTAGTTATTGAGAAGCCAGAAACCACATTTGTGAGCAGTAGCACTGCTTTAAAACTATACCTCTGGATCAATCTTCCAGCTCATGTTCTTCTCTCTTTCCCCTCCCTCTCAATCAGTTTCAACAGTGCACATATACAATGCAGTCCTTACACAACTAAATAAACAGAATTAGACTCCACCTGAAAACAACTATGCCTCATTCACTAAACAGTAAACCCAAATAAAGCTAATATTTCACAGCCTGCTCTAACTCCTCACAAATAAATTGCAGAGGCAAATCATTCTACAAAACATGATGCACATCTGAGTTTTGGTCTGTCGGGCTATTTTTCCTTGTTCCTTCTTACTGAGCTAATATCATGTGATGAAGACGGACCTAATATACAACACGTTCAATGGAAAAGAAGAAAATGAAAATATTTTCAAGCAGAGAAGTGCTATTGCAAAGAGAAGTTTCTCTGGGAGGTTTTCATTAGTTCTTAGCCCCAGCCTTCACAGTCCAGTGAGGACAGGAGAAGCCTACTTCTTTACTCTGGGTTAGGACACAACAGGTTGTGCGTGTAAGACTCACAGCTGCAAATGTGCTTAAAATCACCTGCAGGCACGTGGGGATGAGCCAAAATACAACTGTGTCTCACGCCTGTTTATTTAGCCTTTCTGTGCAACATTGGAAAACAGACCTTGTAGACTTCAACTGCAGAATGAGCAGTCTATTCCCCCATGTCACCAAGCCCAAATGTTGAACCATCAGGAGCGAGGTCCCCTCAAAATCATCATATTTTAAAAGTAATAAATGTTGGGACCCTTTTCTTTGGGTCCTATTCTTGGAGCCTTTAGGGGGCACTTGCGTCACCTTTTCAAGCTTTTTCTCCACAACCATGAAGGCTAGAAGCTTACTTTTTAAAAAAGAAATGAAACCTACCATTCTCACTGTACTCCAGGAGCTGGGGGCTTCAAGAAAAACTCCAAATAGTGCAGGATTTCATGATAAAATCCTGACAGTCAACACCACGGCTTCCTTGAGAGCTCCCCTAGGTCAGAAGGGAGAAGGGATTCTGGCTCATTCCCTCGCTAAGCAGGGAGGATAAAACTGCCATCGTTCTATAGAATGGGTCAGTCTCTCACTTTAAGCCATGACCTGCAATATGATTGGTGCAGAAGGGCACGCTGCAGGGGAACCTCTGGCTAGCTTGCTTCTAAAGGATGTGGCATGCACTCCCCTCTCTGCTGGGACAGCTTTGCAAGCCAGTATCGAGGGGGTATGGGACCCCCACCTCCTCACCCTAGGAAGGCTCTTGCACCACACCCTCACGGCACTGATACAGCTGCGCCATGCAATCTTGTCCCCTGAGTGTATCACCGATAGTATGTGGATTATATATGTATTTATCTCCCTGCCCCCTGCCACCCTCAGGTCAGGAATAAGAGAGAGGTTTCAAAGGCAGGTTTACATGGCAGTGTCCTTTGTGAAAATCATTTCCGTTTAATCTCCCTAATAGTGCCTCTAATTAAGGATGTAAATATTCAATTAATCTGGAATACACAGGGGGCTTCACAACTGAATGAAATAATGTGAATGGAGTAATTGGCCCAGTACCACAATTTATCTTTTATACTCTCGTACTTTCACAGAAGAATTACTTCACTCAGGGTTATGTTTTATTCATACGCTTGGGTGCCATAGCCCCAGTGATTTGAGATATTTAATTACACGAGTCCACCATAAAGAGTGGGCACTATGCAAAAACTGACAGGAAACCTTTTATTTATTTGCCGTTTCTTTTGCACAGTGTCCTTTGTTGTGCTGAGAAGCTGTTGTATGGAAGGAAACAATTCCAGGGAAAGCACATTTCCATGTGCTTTGGAGCCCATGGCTTTCGGTTGTTCTCTTGCCTGGGTTACGACAATAAATCATCATCAGCTGTAATGACACTTTACTCCAGAAAAATTCCCAGTGCACGCATTGGTACAAAGAAAAACAAGCAGGTGCCAATTCACAACATTGGGACAATGCCCAGAACTCTGCACAAAGCTTGAGTAAAACGGAATGGGAGGGAACCGGAATCCGATTGCAGAACATAATCTGGCAGCACCATCTTGCTATTGCTGCTAATATAGGCTGTTGTAACAGCTACTTACTCCCTCCCCTGACCCTGCATAAATTGGGGATGGGGTTGGCCAGATAGTTGCGGACATGATCACCTCGCACTGCAAGCACTGCACTGTCACTCATCTGGGTTCACCCAGCTGTGCTACGGCCTTCCTGTGGGATGCAGGTTGTAACAGGGTCGTCCATCTCTCTAACGCTCGCTAGCAGACTGGAGTGGCTCTGCAGTGCCCTACCTTAGGTTCATCTTCTGCACAGGCCCCGTAAGTGTCCAACAGTAATTAAAACATGTCCCCAGCAGGGGAATTAATTCTCTTTTGATCCCCACCTATGAAGGGGGTCTTATTGTTCATGGGTTGGAACAGGGAGAGGCCTGGAACATAGACGTGTAGGGCTAGAAGAGACCTCAAGAGGTCATCAAGTCCATTCCCCGGTGCTAAGGCAGGATCAAGTAAAGCTAGACCATCCCTGACAGGTGTGTGTCCAACCTGTTCT
Source organism: Platysternon megacephalum (assembly GCA_003942145.1). Classification (NCBI taxonomy): domain Eukaryota; kingdom Metazoa; phylum Chordata; order Testudines; family Platysternidae; genus Platysternon; species Platysternon megacephalum. The sequence continues at coordinate 473,186 of QXTE01000227.1, forward strand.
TAGAAACCTCCAGTGATGGGGATTCCACAACTTTCCTTGGAAGCCTGTTCCAGAGCTTAACTACCCTAATAGTGATAAAGTATTTTCTAATAACTAGCATAATCTCATTTGGGGCAGATTAAGCCCATTACTTCTTGTCCTACTTTCAGTGGACATGGAGAACAATTGATCACTGTCACCTTTATAACAGCTCTTGATAGAGTTGAAGACTGTTACCAGTCCCTTGCCCCCGCACCCCCATCCACAACCTTAGTCTTCTCTAGACTAAACATGCTCAATTTTTTTAACTTTCCTCATAGGGCAGGTTTTCTAAACCTTTTATCATTTTTGTTGCTCTCTGGACTCTCTCCAATTAATCCACATCTTTCCTAAAGTATGGCAACCAGAACTGGAGTCAGTACTCCAGATGAGGCCTCTCCAGTGCTGAGTGGGACAAGTACCTCCCATTTCTTACCTATGACACTCCTGTTAATATGCCCCAGAATGATAAGCCTCTTTCATAGTTACATCATGTGGTTGACTTGTATTCAATTTGTGATCCACTATAATTGCCAGATCCTTTTCAGCAGTACTGCCACTTTAGCCATTTGTTCCCCATTTTGCAGTTGTGCACTTGATTTTTCCTTTCTAAGTGCTTTGCATGTGTCTTTATTGATACAAATGAGGCAACATAATTGTTCTAAAAGTCTGAAATCACCCCTATGAATGGGGAGCCAAAGATTCCTCCAAGATACCTGGGACAATGCCCCAGGCTTCATATAAAATGTCTTAAAAGTGTTATTAAATTTTCTAAAATATGATGACAAGATGATGACAGGTAGCACACAAAACGTACAATAATCTAGGTAAGACATTCATCTTAACTATGTTAATTTCCCCCAGAGGCTCAGGTGTGCCCTGCTAGCTGTAGAAGGGCAGATTCTAAATTCATTTTTAAAAGTTTTTTACAGTTGAATATTCAAGTTTTTAAATATGTATGTTAACACTATGCTCTTTGGTACACATGGTCATTATAAATGTATAATCTCCTTTGGTTTTGTTTTCTTCTTTGTATATTGTAATGTTTGTATTGGAAAAAAATCACGAAAACGTTAATTAAAACAAAACAAAAAACCATCCCCACCTGGGGTCCAATTTATTTAGTCTTTCTGCACACTGGCCCTCCAAGCCCAACCCAGTTCAGTTTCTCTCCTTGAATCGGGAGTCCCCAGCCTTCCTTCTCACAGCTGGGTTCAGTTCAAAAACCCCTTAATTCCCTGCAGGCACTTCCTCATGCCAGCTGTAGCTTTCCAGGATTCCCTCCTGCCTGGCACTCCAAGCCGGAGTTAAACTCCCAGCCAAGCTCACTACACCAGGAGTCTGTCCCTCCCCCGGTTATATCCCCAGCCCGGGCCTACATTAATCACATGACCTCACTTCCTTGCTCATTATGACCCACAGGGTGGGGGAGCTGATTTTGGAGGCCGAGGCTCCATTTCCCCTTAAAGAAGCCAACCACTCTCTAACACTTGGCAAGTCACATAGTTCTCCATCTGTAAAATAGGGATAGTGCTTCCTTTCTCCCTCCCTTCATTCGTCTTGGGGTTTAGACTGCAAGCTGTTGGGGTCAAGGAGTATCTCTTGCTATGTATTTGTACAGCACCTAGCACAGCTGGGGCCTCGAGGTGCTACTGCTATACTACAAATCAATAATAACCTGGTGGATTGTGCCTATCTTGACTCTCTCTGTCCCATCCCAACCCCACTGGGGGCTACGGAGAGAACCAATGAAGGGCATTAAATTGTGATGGGGTAGAGGGTCCTAGGTCACTCTCTCCAACTATGTCAGGTCTATGATTTTAGGGGCCTTTCATGCATGTATAAGGGGCAGGTTGTTGAAGGGGGAGGTAAGCTCTGTCCCTTTGATATTAGGATAATCCACAAAGTGCCCCCTCCCAGCTGTACTCTGTACCAATGGAATGGTCTCCCCTTTCACCACAGCCATTCAGGTCTGGCAGTACCTCTTCCAGACAAAGCAAAGAAGATATTCTGGGAGTTCAGAGCCAAACAAGCATTCTGCTCAGCTGAAAAAAAAAATCCAATCTTGTCTATTGTGCCCTGAAACAAGCACATTCAAATGAACCACAATTACTAAATATGTGGCTTTAGGACATCCATCACCACCTTAATGCCATTCTGTCTCCAGTGAACTGCAAACCCTTTACATTTATAAATGATAATATTGTATGAAACCATTCATGTGCTGTGGGCCCCCATTTTCTCTTGACAACAAGACACAGATCCCACACATCAGGATTTGCATCGAATTAAAGTGCAACTGTGAGAGTCAGTGAACAACAGTAACCTGTGCACCACTCAGATAAAGGCGAAGAATTTAGCAAGAGTCAAAAAGATCAGATCCATGTGGGTAGAATTCACCCCTGGGCAGAAGGCCCACACAAGGCATACTACACCCTTAAGTCCCAGTTAGTTGGAATATTTAAAAGGATTATAAAAATGCATGTCTCAAGGTATAAGATTAGCTCTGTTAGTTGTCCTAATAAGGCCATATCTTCCCCTGAAGGAATAATATTATACAACTGTCTTGAGACGTTACAGAAAGGTGGGATCTTTGATCTCTTCCTATGCATTTTGTATAGGCCTCTGTCAGATGAAGAATACAAATGGTCTAGCAGGTCCAATAGTCTGTCCACACCAATTTACTGGATAAATTATGAACACCTTACTCACATGAGTAATTGGGCTGTATTGAAGTGATTGGCGTCTCATTTATTTGGACCACCTGACAATCTGGCCATCAACAACAGTGGGACGTCTTGGTTGGGTAGGGGATCAGAATTTGGTCCTATGTTTGCGGAGGTGCATATAGGATAATTTAAGGTATTTGAAGAGAGACATGAAAACCCACTGTGTGAGACTAACAATAAAGCCTAAAACCTCAATCTATATGAAAGTGCTAATTCCAGGGGTTTACTTGGATTTTAACCATCAACCCCCTGCCATCAACAACTTGCCACCAACTCTCTCCAAATTCTCCTCTCTAGCCCACCAGTGTAATCCCATTGTAATCCCATCCACAAGTACCCTTTGTCCAAGCAGTGATGATACTGGTCCAAAATTAAAATATTAGGAGAGGCATGAACACCTCTAAGATCCCATTTTTTCCTTTTGGTGTCCACAAGTGCTTTGTAGACAACATCTGAAAACAAATAACAAACTTTAATCTCTACCACCACCAGCTGTTTACACTAGAGCCAGTCAACATTTTCATTTGATTTTTTTTATCAAAGAAAAATGGCCTTTACGAATAGTTTAATGAAAAATTATCATTTATTTCAAAATTATCCATTTTTGATGAAAAACCAAAAATATTTGTTTTCATTTTCCAAATCTGAAGAATTTTCAGTAATATAATTTATATATATATTATATTATATATATATATATAAACTGTCCAATAGAAATTTAAGAGAAAAAAAGGGAAGAAAAAAGAAAGATAATTTTCCTTTTTTTTTCCTTCAAAGTATTTTTGTGGAAAATAATTATCATTTTCTGTACAGCTGTAGTCAGACTGTAAAACCTAAAACTGTAGTAGCAAAAAAAAAGAACAAAACCTGTTTGACGTCTACTACTCATCCAGTGTAGACAAGATGGTACGCCTGTACCATCCTTCCACAATGGCTGGTGGAAATAGGGAATCGAAAATGATTAGAAGGTGGTGGATCTTAGGATCTTAGTTCCAGAAAGTTTGGTCTACAGAATGTGAGGGTAACGCTTTAGAATTCTGAAAGGATTCCATGGTCACATAACAGAGCACGCAAAACCCAGTGTGGGGATCTGCAAAGACAGTGTAACAAAGGAGGAGTTGCTGCTGTTTCCTGGGTAAATAATATTCAGAGAATAATATGGATTTAAATAATGCATCTTGATATTTGATAATGTATTTACCCAAAGGAGAAGATTTCCATGAATTTCTCTGCCTGTTCACTATAGAAAATAATTTCACAGGGGTCTCTGGCAAATAATGCACATTTTACAATCTTTCCAAATATATTTGTTTAATTTTGGGGGTTTTAAAAAATGAAGAGAAAAAATAATCTTTTTTGGAAAAATATGGTTACATAGGCCTAGAGCAGTGGTCCCCAATGCGGTGTTCGTGGGTGCGCCCGCCTTGTGCCCAGCAGGGGAGAGAAGCCGCACCCCGTGCCTGATGGGGACAGATAACTCCGGCTGCGGGCACGGTGTTCTCTGTTCCCGGCAGGCGCGGGGCCCGCCTAGTGCCCAGCAGGGGAGAGAAGCCGGGGCCGCGCACCTGCTGGGGACAGAGAACTCCGGGGCTGCGGGCGCTGGTGTTCTTTGTCCTCGCGGCTTCTCTCCGGCTTCTCTCTTCTCTCTGGATTCATATATTATGTAATATTAAATATGATGTTTTTCATATTATTTAATGTACAAATACAAAATAAGCCTTGAAAAATTGTTGGTGCCCGCCACACGCTTCTGAAAACATGAATGTGCTACTGGCCACAAAAAGGTTGGGGACCACTAGCCTAGAGACTTCCATGCACTGTGCCACAGAGTGAGAGTCGCCTACGGCTGACTCATTACTCTGTGACCCTACCTGAGCTAAAGTGAGCCCTGTTAAAAGAGAGACAGGTGGGAGAGGGAAAGGCTGGGCAAAGGAGTCTAGGATCTCAGTGAGAGGCGCTCTCTCTCCCCCTCCTGCCCTGGGCTTTGGTACTAGCTAAAGGGTTGGGGAAAAGCTTAATGCTGTAGGGAACAAAGACTTGTGAAGCGCATTGTAAATATGTCACATGTTGTAGATCTTGCCCATTGGTGTGCATGAGGACTGTTCACTGTAAGAAATACAGCATGAGGGAACCATGCCCTGTGGTGACACACGGGCTTTGCAGATGCACACACATGGAGTCTCTCACAGGACCAGAGCCCTTTTTCTTAAGCTTCCCAGAGTAAGACCTGTTTTTATTTCTCACTTTACAGTAAGGCTTAAAAAATGGCCTAATTTTTTCTCATCTGTTTGAGATTTCCTTCAACTGCAATTTTTTACATGCTTCCAAACATGTTCTTAATGACCTCCCTCCAAAATCCAACCAAGCTCCAGCCCGCTGCCTAGCACTTATGAGCAATGCTATAATAATGAGCAAGTGTGTGCATGCAAAAGCCGAGGGAAGAATCCATTTAAATAATAAAATAGAATCCATTCTCAAGTTCCTGAGACATTATTATGAAGACAGAGGAGAACAGAAAAAATAGGTAAGGAAATATATAGAGTTCCAGTAAACATCCAGCAGGAAATTCAAATTAAGCCAATGCTCCCATTATGCTTTTGTAATGGAATCCATTATGGATTTCCCAGGAAAGGTTTCATTTCATCTCAAAAAGTTTATGACTACTGTCAGGTACTTTCTTGAGTTTTAATTTTATTTGTTCTCCCTGTTGTTTGTAATACCTATTTAGATATAAAACAAACGAACAAACAAAAATCTTCCCGTCAGCTTTTTAGTATTATATCCAGAGAAAACAACATTGAAAGAATTGCAAAATCAACCACTCAAAATTAGTTAGTTTCTTTCCTTGTTTGTGCCCCGTCATTATCAATATTGTTAGCTTAGACCTCGTTAGAACAGCCACAGTTGCTAGTAATAGGTTAAAAAAACAAAAAACAAACCCAAAACTCTAAAGAGGTTTAGAGGTCAAATCTCTATCCTAAAGTTCTAGTCAGTGGGTCCTTTTAAATAAGATTTAAATGCAGTTCCTTTTATGTGTTACATTTCCTCCCTTATTATCCATTATATGCCTTTTGTATTTGATTCTGGTAATTTAAATTAGATGTGCGCATGCAGCTATAGATGTGTCATTGCTAAAGAAGTGTCATGACAAAAATATGTATTCTTTAATACTTTTCCCTCAGAAGCTGGAAAAGTGGATGGTACCTTCATATTTTAAGAACAAAACAAAGAGAATGCATTTGAATTCTCAGCTTCCATTAGTTGTCAATATATCTGTGAGATGGAGATTTTGGATCCATTACCTGATGTTTTAATAATGGATGCGTTCTCTGTTGTAGGATTTACTCCATTGTTTGGCCTAATTATTCCTGACATTTCACCAGTCTAAGTATCATCCTCTTCAGAGAAATGAACAAATATCTTACCAATATGAAATGCAGGAACTGACACATAAAATATATTGAGGGCTTTAAATAAGAGTTTTGTTAGGTCACAATTAGGTTGCTATGGAAACCTGCTAAATGGTTGCTGAAGGTAGTCGCAGTACCTATAGAAAGATACTATTGCCTTCTGTACAAAACACCTTCAATAATTAAAGGTGGCCGTACTATCCATTACTGAGTAGCTCACAAATTGCTCCTGATTTTCTTCTAATTTCTTCATGATTTTAAAAGCTTCCCATCACAGTTTGGACAAATAATTTCCAGCCAATGGATTGTTTATGGACAGTTCATTTGGATGATTCACTAGTTTTTATTCGCTAGGTTGCACAGCATCATATCTGCTCCCTGACAGGATGACTGAAAGCAGGAAGTACTGGAAATTTCATAACAAAGTTGGTTCTGTCAATACCTCCAGACACACCTTCCTTACTGTCCTTCTGGTTAACCAGGCAACAGGGAGTTGATGAGTCCTGCTCCCAGTGGTTCCATCGGCCATCTGGGAGTAGCTCTGGTAAGTACCATGCTGGCACTTCTTCCAGCCAACTCGGTAGCTAATCTTGGAGTCAGACACTCCCAGGCATCTTTGCAATCAGGAAGCACAAGTGCTGAGTGAGGGCCCTGCTACTGCTGGCCCCTACTCTTTCCATGGGAAGAGCATAGAGAGGGCAGAGCCATGCTGTGGCCAGCACTAGTCTCCAAGGGTATGCCTACACTGCTTTGTAAACCTGGCTCTGTGGGACCCGGGCTTGCTGACTCAGTGTTGCCATGCCTGCATGTGAGCATCCGCACTGCACTGTAAACCTGGGCTTGCAGTTGCTGGACCCGAGTCTCGCAGCCCTGCTACGGCGTCCACACTGCACTATGCTGACTTCCTGACTCAGGTCTGCAGCTTGAGCTGCATCCACACTGCAAAAGGACAGGGCTTGGACCCAAGTCTCAGTGGCACTTGGGCTCTGACCCCCTTCTCCCCAGCAGGCTCCTAGGACCCCAGTCCTGAGTGCTTGCTGACCCAAGTCAGACTGATTTGGGTAAGGATGGAAGGGGGTGTGGGTTCAAACCTGAATCAGAGCCTGGGCTTAGAGTGAAGTGCAGACTTATCCAAAGAGCGCCCACAAGTGTTCACACGGACTCCATTAGCATCCACTGTCTGGGATTCTTATCCAAAGCAAACCTTTCAGCCTTCCCATCTTTCCAATAACTTGCTGGCTGCTCCTTTTGGTTCAGGATCATGTTAAAAGGCCCTGACTCCTTCCCTCCAAATTTGTTACCATTCAGTGAGTGACCAACCAATCTCCCCATAGGCGCACACACCTGAGGCCAGGTGTATCCAACCCAACCTTCTACTGCCCTGCAGACATCTCCTCAGAAACACAGATCACAATAGCTCTCCTTGCTGGCCACCCCACCCCAACTGTGTTAATGTGTTGGTACCTGTGATACCCAAGCTATGGCATTGCAGGATGGAGACGAGGTGGGGCTCGAAACATAGCAGAGGCTAGGGTGGGGGAAGGAAAAGCCAGAGGCCATGGGAGGATCAATGTGGGACAAGGAGCAAGAGGATGGTGTGGTCATGAGCTTGATGTGGGGAAAAGGAGGATGTAATTTATTTAAACTCTCCTGAACAAGGTTGGATGGGCAACACCTCTGGCTCTTTATTTTATTTTTTTCTGAACTAGCCTTTTCCCTTTGGTAACTGCTCATTTATTTTTAGTATCAAGAATTTTATAACAGCACTTTGTACTTTACATACACATCAGAGTTCATTTCACATGCAAAGCTCAGCATTTTCATTCGCAGAACAAAAGACCAATAGGATCTCTAGGAGAGTTAATCTACGAGGACTATCCAATCATTAAGAGAAAGAGGTATGAAAATTGAAATTAATTTAGCATGACATCATACGTTTCTCCTGTTCAGATATTCTTTTTCACTCTCTCAACTTTCCTATCACACCTTCCAATGAAGGTAATTGTTTGATTTTTGTTTATTATTTCGGTGGGTGTCAGGTTAAAGGGGATGGAATAGGTCAGCCAGTCTATGGTAACAGCTTAGCCATCTTCCTGAGTGTTTATTTTGGAGTAAGTGGAAGTTTCATATACAGTACAATAAAGGTCATTAAGTTTAAATATCTTTTTAATACCAAGGCAAACTTTTTAATATAATCTCTAACTCTAAGAACTTCAGCTTCTGTATTGGAAAGGTAAGTGAGTTTTGCAACTTTTCTTGCTATGAGTCTAAATTAGGTTTGAATAAAGACTGGGAGTGGATGGGCCATTACACAAAGTAAAACTATTCCCCAGCTGTGGGGGAAAGGAGATTTTGAGGTGGGCCATTTGAACAACATCACAACAGCCAGGGCTCATGGCCTGGAATGAGCCACCTGTGGCACCTAACAATACATCCAACCTCAGAACTCATCACTGTAGGAAATAATCATGGACAACATCTGTGTCAATGGGTATTTTAAACTGTGAGACACAGTTTGGCATGTCTAGGGCAGGGGTCAAGAGATGGGAATGAAGGGTATTTCATGGTGACAGAATGAAGTAACATTGCCACAGAATTCAGGGCTTGTTGCCCAGTGGCCCCTAGCCATGATGCTATTGTAATATGCTGTTTCTATCTGATTCCTTGTGCATGGACAGAGGCCATTGGGGTTTGGGCCTAGTGCTGCACAATGGGCAGACAACTTTGTTAAGCCCATCCACAGTATAGCCTTGTGTGATCCTGTCAGCTTGGGAGCCAGCCTCAGAAAGGGCTAAGGAATTTGCATTTATTTACCCAGTGAAATGTAACGTACAGTGGCAATTGCCCAATATGTATAAATAGATCTGGAATTGCTAAACATCCTCCATCATTTTTATTAACTCAACCACGGTAGTATCATCAGCAAACTCCACCAACGTCCTGCTGGTTCCTCTTCCAGATCATTAATAAGCATGTTAAATAACACTGGTTTCCAAGGTTGACGTCTGGAACACTGTGTAATTAACCTCTCTACTCTCTAAGGAACTGCTGTTTACTACCATACATCTCTGTTTATGACCAGTTCTTAATCTATGACAAGACTCTGCCCCCTTAGGTCATGGCTATTTATTTTCCTTAATTGTTTCTTATAAGAGACCTTATTGAAATCTTCATGAGAATGCAAGCAAATTGTGCCCAATGGGTCAGACTGATCTACTTTGTCATCTGTGTGTCCACGGGATGTCATTAGACTAGAATGGCAAGATTTTTCCCTTACAGAAGCCATTCCATTTTGACCCTATGGAAGCTCATCCTGATTCAGACTGCCAGACTGAATCAAAATATCACTGGTTTGGGCTATGGAGAAATAACATCCAGATGTTGTGTCACCAGGTGGCATTTGGATCAATGCCAGGGTCACCATAACACAATGACTGCCATCTACATTGGCAATGAGCTCCTGGCACCACTTACTCTGCAGATGCTTCTGTTGTAGGCAAGTTGGCAGATGTCTGCCCATGGCAGAAGGCAGATACTAAATATTGGGTTGCCCTAGGTATCTGTCTGTTCTACATGCACATCGCAGCCAGCCCTGACTCCCACACCACAAGGCTTCTTCCTTGCTCCTGCCACCTGCACTTTGTGAATGGGCTGCAGGGATGCTGGCGCTGCTGGGTCACCGTTGCAATTCACCCATCTTCACACTGCCATACAGAGTGGGTTTGGCTGGTTCCAAGTTCAGAGTACGTGTTGAGTTCCTCCAACCTCAACCACTGTATACTTCTATTAGAGAGAGGAGCCAATAGAGCCTCCAGGAATGTGCTGGGGGAGGAGGGAAGGCTTCTGCTCACAGGGAGGCAAGGTGTTTCAGAACTCTTGAGATGAACCAGACAGTTTGGGGTCCACCCAGACCCGTAAGGGATTCTGTAACTGTTTGCCCTGTAACTTCAGGGCCATTGTGCTGTGCAGCTGTGCAGGGCCGGCTCCAGCTTTTTTACCGCCCCAAGCGGCGAAGCGGGGGAAAAAAAAAAAAGATAAAGCCACGATCGGTGGCACTTCGGCGGCAGCTCTACCGCGCCGCTTCATTCTTCGGCAGCAATTCGGTGGCGGGTCCTTCCCTCCGAGAGGGACTGAGGGACCCGCTGCCGAATTGTCGCCGAAGATCCAGATGTGCCGCCCCTTTCCATTGGCCGCCCCAAGCACCTGCTTCCTTCGCTGGTGCCTGGAGCCGTCCCTGCAGCTACGGTTCAATTTCCTGAAACCAGCAGTCTGCCCACAAGCACAGAGTCTCACTCTGGCTCTCCCCAGCCTAGTTACTCTTTGCAGGGTGACACCAGAAGCACTTCCAGTCACAGGTCCCCCCAAATATGTCTTCCCCGAGTTCTTCATTACCGGACACTTCCCCTCTGGTCCGTCACCCCTGAAGGTGGGAAACAAGCCCCCACTCCCTACCCCGGGTTACCAATTCAGTTGGGCGCACACACACTCCACAAAGTTTGCACAACCGAGCCCTGCTTGGAATAAAAATAATTAACAAAGTTTATGTAATATAACCACCACAGTCACAGATGAAATAGCAAAAGCGAACACCCACAAGCTACATGGAAAACAAACAGACACAACCACGGGCGTTACGCTTTCATATTAGATAAAATCTATTTGCTTTAGATCATTTTCCCAGCATACAGGGATGGATCACTCTGTTCTGTTTGTTCCCTCTGGAGTGCCTGGTGTTGGCCACTGTCGAAGGACAGGAGACTGGGCTAAATGGACTTTTGGTTTGACCCAGTTTGGCTGTTCTTATGTTCAGCAATCATAGACAGCCTCCCGCCTTGAGACTTTCCCCCGAGTTCTAGGTGATCTCCAGTTCTAACCCCTTCCTCATTAAAAGGGTTTGCAGGTTTTTTTCCATCAGTCATTACAGATATTCAAAGTGGGGAAAACCCATCTTTTTTTTTTTTTTTTTTTTTTAGTTTTCAAAGACGGGGATTTTCTTTTCAGTTTCCACTGTTCCCATTTGCTTTGATGGTTCCTCACTGCTTTCTCCTGGGCTGGACAATGGCTAAGTACTTGGAGTTAGTCTTTTCTGATTGGGGAAGCAGCCCCTCCTTGGCTGATTGCTTCATGGCCCTGTTGTGAGGGAAAGCGGAAATTGCGACACAATTTTCTATATATACACTCACATACCTTCATAACCATAACCTGTATATGGATCTTATAATGACTATTCCATTCAGTTCATTGCACGCTTTCATAGAACTTTCTTTCAGTAAAATAACATAGTATGCAATCAGTTGGTTTAACTGCTTAGCTTTGAGGGTGTAAGCCTTCTGTTCTCCCCTTGGAGTGTCTGGACCCGGATTGTCACTTAACCGCTGTACGTATCAGCTTCACAGTTTGCATGAAAAGGATAAGAATACCATATTCACCTTCCTCACATGGGTTTTGGGAGGATTCATCATTTCATGTTTGTACAGCACTTGGACAGTACTACGTAAGTGCTAAGTATTGTAACTGCAGTAAAGATTGCTGGGAAAAAAATCAACCTCTGGACTGCATCTCCATCCTCTTTAATTCTCCCATCAGGTCTTCGGGGCCTAGATCACATATAGGAATGAAGGCAGCTCTCTTGTTTAACATTAAAGACACTTTGTTTATCTGGGTAACTTGGGCTGCCTGTTTTTCATATGATCCTTGTACTTTCTATTTCCAGTTTCTGTTGTAGCTGGCATAGATGGTGTTCCTGTGTGACCTTGTCCAGAGCACTAGAAGAGCTGCTTCTGCAGTCTCTTCTCTGATGCACAGCCTGCAGGACCCAAGTACAACGTTGGCTTTGCATTCTCTAGGGTGCTCGGTAGATGCTCATCTAACACTCCGTGGTCACAGCGGCACAAGACTGGGTGCCTGACCGCTCAGCCCCAACTGTTTATCTGCTAGAATGCTGGAGCAGGTTCCGAGAAGAGGACATGGCGCATCTTTTAGAAGCAGTACTAAGCACCAATGCTCACTGAACCATCCTGAATTCTGTGGGCATGATGTCTCAGGCATGTGATGAGGCATGATGTCAGTTGTGTGATGAGATATGATGTCATCATGTCTCTTCACTGCATCACATCTAGGGACCCAATGCAAAATTATCTTTTGGTATTGGGCAGTTTCCAAATGTTCACTGATGGTCTTTTGGCCTAATAAACCATTAATTTCTCTCCTTAGTCATGTAAATGTTCCTCTCCCTGTTTTAAGGCACTGTGTTTTGTAGAGGGGTATAGAACGCTTCCATTAGGGTGCTCTAAAATAGCTACCACCTTTTTTCAAAACCTATTTATTTAGGAAGTTTTAATGGGTTTACAAATCATTGTCATGTAACAGCGGAGACAAAATAATAATCATTACAATAGTGAACTTTTGTTTAGAGAAGTATTATGCAGTAATACTAGAGAGTTACAAGGCGCTTCCTTTTTCTGCTTTTACTTTGCTCTTCATTCCGCTGTTAACTTTTAAATACATCCTCTTAAAGTTCCCATTTCTTCCCTAAGGAGTCACCTGTTTTTAAGATAGCAAATCTCACTGTATAGCGATCACTACCAATTCATGGAGATCCTGGACTCATTTCCTCTATTAACTCCAAACTGCTACATAATACTAAGTCAAGAGCCATCACCTCTCATGTAGGCATCAAAATAAAGCTCCAAAAAGACCATATGACACTGATTCACGTCTATGTTTTCAGTGCACTTTGGTTTTACTATGGTATGCTGAAAAATTCTGATATATGAAAATTAATCTCCCGAAAGCCTAGTGGAATTGCTTATGGAATTGGGACCCACAGCCTTCATTAGCCCCTCCCACTGAAACACACTTTGTGTTTGTGTTATTTAATATTTTGTTTAATATTTTGTTGGGTTCCTTTTAATAAGTGTTTGATTAACCAGTTCTCGGTTTTGTGCAAATTACAATTGATGACTTTTAATCCACAGTTGAAAGAACGGAATTTAAACAGTGGAGGAATCTCATACAAGTCTGAGTGCAATTATTACAGTGACATGACTGACAACACATGCACAAGGGACAGATCTAAGAAGCTGCGGGGGGGAAAGAGAATCTCCCTTGGGAGGAAGAAGGAAGATATTAATTTAAATTTAAAAAGAAAAAGAACACCACCTCTCTTGAGTGGAAGATCTGTGTTCTCCCAGACCCCAGCTGTTCAGCTAACTAGCCAGAGGGATGAAACGCAGAAGTTCCGTCATAAAGGAAAGAGTTTGACACGGAACAGCCACTCTCAATCATGCTAAGGTGAACCACCAGCAATGTTGAGGGAGTCAGCAAACTGCAAAAAGCTCCTCTGATGGTTTTCATTACCAGTTAAGCAGTCTGTTTAGTAGAGCAAGAGGAATTGACTTGCAAAATTTTTCACAAATAAAAGCTGCCCGTCTGCTTGATGGTTGTTTGAGTGGTTCCTGTTATATGTTTTTCAGGAGGATTTGGATGGCTGCTGGGTATTCAAGATATGACCAGTCTTGAAAATTTCACAAATTTCAGATGATGGTGGCTGATATAAAAATCTGTGCTGGAAGGGCAAAATTCCTTGCTATTTCTTGTCACTCATTCCCCTGTTTAAAAAATTCCAATCATCCAATCGGGGAGTTGAAAAAACAACATGTGATTTACGGGGATGAATCACACAGCAAAAAAAATAGTGAACCAGACTTTTGGCTTAAATGTGTTTGGGTTGTTTTTTGGTTTTCAACAAATAACGTTACTACCCCTTTATTGCCAGGTGTCTGCTTTTTAATAGTAAATGGAAAGACCATGTAAGATTAAAGAAATTAAAACTGTATCAAAATCCATGTGCCAACTCCGTCATGATAGTTTGAAGGACATATATAATATCTTTATCTCTGAAAGTTCAGTTCTTTATCACTGCAATTCCCAGGTTGACTTGATTTAAAAACCCATCTCACAGACAGACAGACACGCGCACACTCACGTAGCTGAATATTTTTAAGCTCCACTGTGTAAAATAGAAGATCTACAGTCATCCTGTCTTGGTCTGTCACTTCCAGAATGCTGACAAACTGGACAACCTGCCATGGAACTCATTTCACATGCTCACCTCTGACTGCAGGGATGAAATGTGAAAACAGTCCTGTAAAATGGGAGCTGGGTGTCAAAAAAAGATAGGAGAAGAAAAATGGGGAATAAAACTCAGGTGGTTCTTTTACATTTTTAAATAAACCATATGTAATCAAATCACATACCAGGGGAAAATAAAGCATAAAGTAAGTTTCTTTTGAATAACTTCCACTGAAACATAATCTATCATTTCTTTGCAGTTCACAAGGACTTACACTAGCTTGCTTGGATAGTTTTAGAGCAGAATCAGGCCCTAAAATTTTATTACAGCAAACCCTAGTGTGTGTCTCAGCATGATTCAAGGTGTTTAAAATGGGTTATTGTCATAGGCTAATCCTATATTCTCACTTACAGGTATCAGTCAGTCTCAGTAATACCTGGTCTGAAATCCAGGAACCATTTCAGAATTACAATGGAACGCCTGGGCAAATACACTTGACTATGTATAAATGTCTATGCAATGAATATGGGTGTAAGACAGCTCCAACACTGATTGACACCAGCTGAGAATCTGGCCCTCTGCCTTTAGCATTAATGCAATACTATCCAATCAAGCAAACCCAAGTCATGACAATTTAGGGCTCTTAAAGTGATACTTTACATTTGTCTCACCCTAAAAGCCAAGCATGTATTAATCAAAATCCTTAAGCAACCCTGACTGGAGAGCTTGTGTAGCCAGCATTAGGTGCTTCTCCAGGCTGTTCTGTTGGGAAAAAAGGGAAATACATATTCTGACATGGTATGTGTCTTTCATTTAGTTGTGGCTGTTCAGATGCTGTCGAGGCTCTCAGCTCTGAAAGGAGACAGTGTTCGGCTAGACAAGTTTTCTCCTCTGTTTCTAGACAATGAGGATGGGGTAGGAGGAGAGTGCAGACTCAAACAAGGAAGACAGCCCCAGATGGATGTGAACTGGTTTATTCATCAATCTGAAGGTTTTGATGAGAGCAATAAATAAATCTATTCATCCCTCATCTTCTGAGGATGCCTATGGTGCAGCGGAAAATGACTGTGATAATTGTATCCAGATTTACTTGCTTGAACTCGCACGCAGAATATTAGTCCCTGTGGAACTCCTGCAATTACTAAATGTCATGCCAAACTTTCCATCACTTTTCAGGGGGAGGAGAAAGGAAAACGGGGCTGCTTGGCTCACTAGATGATAACTGAGAGACAGGCAATGGCAACACAGTGCCAGGGATTGAAGGTGGAGAGTTTGGCAGTGTAGGCATCATGACTGTGTACGGTGGGGCCACCAGGTCATAAATGCATCTCCTATGCTCAACACCGTATTAGTCTGTACCTTCCGTTTAAGGTGTACAACGGCAGCAAAGAGCTGACATGAGGGAGCTGGGGTGCACTTCTTAAAAGTTTTCTGTACGCGAATGCTACAGGCTGGGATTTTCAGTGGAGCCCAGGGATTTATGCTCCCAAATACCACTGAAATTCAAAAGGAGTTGGGTGACTAACTCTGAAACAACACTGAAAACCCTGCCCAGAGACTTCAATGACAACCTTTTCCAGCTCTTAGATCCATAAACAGGCACCTAGGGAATGGGCTGTCAGTAGTGCTGAGCACCCAGCAGCTCTCCCAGAAGCTGTTGAGTACTTGCCACTTTTGAAGACCCGATGACTTGACTAAGTATCTACGTAGAGAATCCAGCGGCCTGATATCAAGCTCCCATTTTTAAAATTCTTGGCTGAATGTTCCAGAAAGGAACTAATTCCAGGTACAACCGCTAAAGTCATGCTTCTGCACTGTCATTGTCATTGTCATGGAGCGACGTATGCTATGGTAGAAAAAAGGATGATGCCTATCCTGTTTACACACCCGTTTGCGGGCTATCTCAGAGATGGTTGTACCTCAGAAGGACCCAAGGTTCAGTTATGTCTCCAAGATGTGGCCATGCCATCCTTTGGCTGGAAACTAGATTGGAAATACTGCTAGAAGAAGGCTTTCTTGTGAGACTGCCAGAACCCCCAGGCTCCAGTGAGGTTTGAAGTAAGGTAAAGAGAGCTTTGCTCACAGCTCTTCAGCTTCTGGCCACAGTAAAAATGCATGAAGTAAAGAAGTGCATAAAAATGGAGGGATTCGGGCATGAGAAAGCTACCTGAACATGTTCCATACTCTGGTTCCTCTTAAAGACACAGTCCTGATGAAAGCTGTGCAAAGAATGGAGTTTTTTTCAGATTGCTGTCTATTAAAAAGGAATAGTTTTAAAAAAATGGGCAAAACTGAAACAAAACAAAATATTTTTTGACTTTTTAATTTGCTGAAAATTTTGATTTTTTTTTTAAATTGTTTTCCATAAACATAAAGGATATTTTGAAATGAAGAGTTGTGCTAAACTGAAAAAAAATATTTCATTTTGAAAATGTCACACCAAACGTTTTGATTTTGTCTGATTTTTTGTTTGTTTTAAACCAAAACAATTCAGTAAAACCAGACTCCCCACCCCCCGCTGCCCATGGTACCTCAGTGTTTCTGAGCAGCAATGTTGTTCCTTGACTTCAGTGTCACATATTAGAAGCATCACAGAGAAGCTACAATGTCCTGTATATTAAAAAGCTTCTCAACTCAATTACAATTCAATGGGCCTGTGGTTAGCTCATTTACCTTGGACTGAGGAGACCTGGGTTCTGTTTCCTGCTCTATCACAGACTTCTCGTGTGACCTTGGGAAATCACTTAGCTTCTGATTCGCCAACAGCAGAGATAATAGCAGTGCCTACCTCAGAGGGGCATTGCCAGGCCAAATACGTTAAAGATTGTGAGGTACTCAGATGTTATGGGGGCCAGGTAAGCACATTAGAGAGAACAGCTGCCATCAAGTTAACGGTCAAGGTGATTAGTTACTTGTGGGGCCCAACTTGGCACGTCACAGGATCCTAAATTTCATGAAGCGCTGAGCACTGCTGCTCTGAAAAATCAGTCCCCTTTAAAATGTCTCTCGTTGGACACCTGAACACTGGACACCCAAAATCACTTGTCACTTTTTAAATGCTTGGCCCATTTGCTTGGACTCACACCACAGTCTTTCAAAGAGACTCTTTTTTGTTGTTGTTGCTGCCGCTATAGTATTGTCAACCCCAATGTCCAAAGTCATGAGTCAGGGGCTTGGCTTAAAAATTATGAGATAAAAATATATAGGGGGGGTCTTTTTAGTTGATCTTTGATGTATAAGTCTTTACAGGTCACCTTTTAAACACTTTTCTTTGCAGCCATGAGGGCCAAACTTTTTTTTTTTTAAAGCTGAGGTTTTTACAACTAGAACTGGAGTTGTAAGAAAAACCAAATATCATGAGACTTGTGATAAGACCCTGAGAGAAGGCAATGCTGCAGCTATTGCCACGGGTATGTAGCCAGTGTATGAGCCCTTTGAAGGTAGTGAGACAGGCAGCATAGTGCAGAAAGATGATCAATGGTTTGGTCCTTCCATGTACAGGCAGTATGTTACCGTGACCCATTCATTATTGCAGGTCATTCTGAGAAGGCATGATCTGAGCGAGCCGTAGTGTCACTCTCAAAGGTGAACCACCAGACCTTTTAATGGAATAGAGGTTTTCAGTTTGTATGTTAGGCTTGGCTCCAGATCTCAGTGACACGCTCTTCTTCTCCAGGGAGGGTATGAACTCCTTAGGAAAACAGTTTGGGCATAAAATCCAGATTAATCAGCATAGTGAGTGACAATTCCAGTTGAACTTCATGCCACCGACAGCCCAACCACCTCTCCTGTGCATTGCTGTGTGTTTTTTGACTGTGTGTTTTGTGTGGTTTTTGACATAAGGCACAAAGGGATAGAAAGTTGTGTGCCAACTTTGATTGGACGTATTCCTGGAGGTGTCATCGCCTGACATTACCTTTCATTAAAGATTAATCTTTAATTCCTGGAGACTCTAGGACAATCCTGGAGGGTTGGCAAGAAAGGAAAAGAAAATAAATATGATGGAGAGAGATGATGTGATGAGAAATAGGGGCCAAACTCAGACCTGGAGTAAGTGGCTGGAACTCCATTTGAGTTAACAACAGAGCCAATGTCTACACTATGAGCTAGGGGTGTGATGTGATTTCCCTGCCCGGGTACACACATTTGTGACAGACAAACTGACACTGTCCTGTAAGGGCCTGAACAAACCTTATGGAATTAAGATAAACTTTATTGAATTAAGTTAAACCGTATCGCATTACGGTTGATGCCTTTGGGGTACATTGTATTATAATGCAATTGTGTATGTGGTATTGTGGCAGTGAATGTACCTGCTCTAGAAGGAAGGGAAATGCTAATGCACTTCCTCCATTATCAGCCTTTGAAGCCACCCCTCCGAGGGCTACAACTATACTAGTTCAAACTGGATTCTCCAGAGACCAACACACAAAGAAAATAACTAGCCTGGTTTTAAACTGGCTCAGGGCCTTCCTGCTGATCCAGCAAACGGACAGGACCTCTGATCTATGGAGGGCCCAATCTGCAGGGTAGGGCTGGAAGGGCTGGACCTGCCAGAATCATGCTAGGGTGAACTCTGGTAAGCTTAATAGCATGTGCGTAGGTACTTTCACTGTGTTCAATATGTTTTTCTCTGTAGTGCAAGCAGGTCTGTTCAGGCAGACTCTCTGTGCTGGGAAATACAGAGTAAAGGCAGGGAACTGTGCAGCCTGCAGGCTGGACATACCCTGGTCAGAAGGGAGTGAGACGTGGGTCTCCACCCAGAGAGGCAACCGCTGGGGACCTGGAAGCCTGGGAGTGGGTGCCCTGGCTGGGCCACTGTAGGGGGAGATACAGGTGCTCTTGCCCGGCTCTGTGACCACCCTGGGGCTAGCTCCCATTGAGCCAGCGTCAGTATAAATAACGGTGAAGCCACGGAAGCACTGGTAGCCGCTGCGGGGGTACGACTGAGCCATGCGCAGTACACACACACCTGGTAGTTTTCCCGTTCTGCATCAGGAGGACACTGGGAATTCTCAACGTTTTTCACCAAAAAGCAGAGAGAATGAGTGGCCCCCAGCCCAGCCCAGCAAATCGGGGCATTCGCCTGGGCTCACATCCCTGCACTGTCAGATTCAGAGCAGGGACTTGAATGCGAGTCTCCCTTATCACAAGGGAGTGCACTAACCACTAGGCTACCCCCCCCCCGCCCCCAGAAATGATTGTCAAATCCGACCCTTTCCTGGGACAAGTTTCCATTTTGACAAGTGTAGATGTGAATCAGGTACACTGGGCTTTTGACTGTCAGTTGTGCAAAGAGCTCTGCAGGAGGAGTGGGGCAAAGACACGGGCACCTGGTACCTTCCTGCTCCATCTGCCCTCATTTCCACCTTCATTTCATTTGGCATGGAGAGTGCGGTTCTGCTCTGACTTTGCAAAAGCAGCACCTTCTTACTCCTTGTGTCTATTCAGCACCCTGTCTGCTGGCTGGAGTCTTTACTCCTTCTCTCCCCCTCCTCAGCCAGCACAGCTAACAGAGGGCAAGCCGGCCAGCATGCCTTCCCGCACAAGCGGTATTCTCATTACAGGTTCCCAGCAGTGCCCACAACATGCTTGGTCCTCGAGAACTCACTCTCAAATCTAGACAAACCAACAGCTGGACGAGGGGAAGGGAAACGATATCCAAGTAAAGGGGTTGGATGGTAATCGGCTAATAATGGGCTATATCCTCAGCTGCGGTAAATTAGTCCCATTGATTTCAGTGGAGCTATGCTGATTTACACCAGTTGAGGATTTCGTCCAATAATTTTAACAACATTTTTAAATAGTCAGATATCTAAGCTATCACTGAGCACCCCCCAGCCTTGCCACAATCAGTTGGTTAGTTTCATATGGGCCGCTGGAGGAATAGATTACCATATGCTTGCATTACACCTACGCTTGTTTGATTGCATTGCACGTTGGTGTGACAGACGCGATAAAGTTTCCATCAATGGGTTTGAAGGGAAAGGGTGGAATCCAGCTACAAGGAGTGACACCTGTGTAAGCCCTGGGGGAGCCCTGGGGGACCCATCTGGAGATGCAGGAACTACACTCCATTATTGGTGCTGATGTGTGACAAGGAGAGAACTCAGCCATGGCGTCAAGGTCTGTGAAGTCCAAGTGCCTTCCCAGGGATCACATTTCAAACTATAGGAGATAAATACACTGCCAGAAGAATTAGCAAATGCTTATCAAGCTCCGTCTTGTGCAGTTTCAAGGCTCCTACTTTGAAAGAACCTTTGCTGCAGATTTCTTCGGAGTGGTAAGTGCTTTTGGAGTGAGTGTTAGGGGCAGATCTTACAAGTGCAGCCTAATCGCACAGAGATCATGTCATTGTTGATGTGCAAAGGTGGCTTAAAGATCATTTTTTCAGTCATTCAATCCCAGTGTTACTCTGTGCAGGCCAATGCCCCAATACTGTGTTAGAGCAGGCTGAGGGCTGCTCTAACTTACCCCAGGCTGCAAAGGCCCCAGTGGTCTGAAAACACAAAGCCAAGCACTGGGAAATTCTGGCTATACTGTCTATCATGCAGCAACTGGGAGCGTGTGCGGAAGAGCCCCTAGTGCCACAAGGCCAGTTAACCAGTCTATACACCAGCCATGCCATGTTAAGTGACTGCTTTAAACTGCAGGATCTACCTAGCGTTGGTGAAATATTTTTTGTTTGGAAAGCATTTTCAATTTTGTCAAAATGGCAATTTCTGCGGAGAATGTCTGATTTCTACACATTGTTTTCAGATTTTTTATTAAAAAAATCGAAATTATTTTGCTTTTCCGTTAACATTTTTTGGTTTTCGGGTTTTTCATGAAAACCCAAACACTTCAGAAGAAAACTTTCCATCAGCCAAAGTCATTTTCACTTTTGTTGATATTTTTCCACAGCAACAAAAATAATTCCCAACCAGCTCAACATTGAGCCCTTGGCGTCATAGTCTATATTAGTGTGCAGTGTCTGAAAGAGGAATTTGTTATTTTACCATTTCCCTTTTGGTGACGCCAAAAAGGGTACGACCTAAGGCCAAGTCTACACTCAAAGTTCGGCCTACCCAGCTATGCCGCTCAGGGGTGTGAAAAATCCACACCCCGAGCGACGTAGTTAAGCCAACCTAACCCCCGGTATAGACAGCACCAGGATGATGGAAGAATTCTTCTGTTGACCTAGCCACTGCCGGTCAGGGTGATGGAAGAGCCCCTCCCATTGCTCTACTGAGTGTCTACACTGAAGTTGTGCTGCTGTTGTGTAGACAAGCCCCCCGCATAAAGGAACCTGGAAGAGACTCGACTTGATTCACATTTACACTTAGCCCACTTTACAGCGCTGCGTATATGCTCCTTAAAGGGGGGGGGGGGGGAAATGTACTTTTATGGTTGCTTTAAGGCCCATTTACTCTGCCAGAGATGTGTAAAAATGAATTATTACAAATAAAAATCAGATCATCTGGTGTTTAATATTCGTTATCACTGGTACTCATTTTATAAAGGAGAACTCCGGTACAGAGTACATTTTTAATCAAAGCTTAAATTATAGTGCATGCTGTAATCAGAAGAACAATTTTGTGACAGTATAAACTGCAAGAGCAGAACCTAAGCAGAGTGTACATAGCAGCAGAACAGGGAAATTAAAACACATTGTTATGCCAGACACCGTGCTGAAAGATACATTTGCATAATATTTGGGTACCAACCGAAGCTCTAGGCGCATAAACAAACTTCACACTGTTGATTATTCATTAGGTTACATAACATATTTGTTTAATCATCTACAGTTTTGTCTCTGTTCTTCCTAACATTAAAAAAAAATCATGATGGCATCTCTTGCAATATATATGTTATTCCCATTATACAACTAATGGGAATGACACATCCCCTAGAATAGACTCGAGTTCTAAGTATGAAGTCCTGTTTTATAAACATGGCAATAGCACGGCCCTACTCCAACAAGTCCAGTGACTACTTGCAGCGAGTGCAAAATTGCCCTCTTCAGTTTTGCTAACTCTCATGATTTTATCATCAGTTGCACAATATTTGATTTTTTTTTCTTAAGGGCCCAGCTCCTGAGTCAGGTGGTTATGTGAGAGTCTCTGTTTTTATTTGTAAAAGAAAACATCTCTCGCTCATGGTTGCAAAGAAAGCCTGGAAACAGAGACCCTGAAAGGCTCAAAATCCCCAAAGTCAAAACAAAAAGACCCCGTATTTGTAATTTTTTAAAAAAGTTTCATGTGTTAAAAAAAATCTCAGGGTTGGCTTTAATGTTATTTTTGTAGCCTGACTTGTGGCATGCTTGGTGGTGGAACACTGCTTCTTTGTTTATAAGATCCTCTATGGTACCACCCCAGCCTACCTCATGCCATTGGAGTGACTTCTCCCCTCTCTCTGCACACGGGTCAGTATCCTTGTGTCTCTCCTGCCACACAATCTTGCCATTTGTGGGGCAAGCTGCCGCCATCTGGAACAACCTTCCTGTGTCTCAGCAACTCCCTTCACAGTTCCCATTGGGTGGGAAATGGTTTTCCCATCCTGTGAACATTTTTGAGATTTCAGAAATAAATCTCCCTTCCACATCAGGATGAAACCGAGACCTTTTGAAGGTTTTTCATGAAAAAACAAGCAAGAGAGCGTGTGAGTAAAACAACCTGAGGATCCATGCCTGTGATTCAGGGGCCCCCCGCTTCAAATCCCTACTCGAACCGATTCAAGGGCTTGAACCTACATTTCCTGCAATGCAGATGAGGGCTTGAACCACTAGGCTCTTGAGTATCTGTCTCTTTTTTCACCAGAAATTCCATCCTGACCTGAGATACTGATTTTATCGGGAAGGTATTTCCCAATGAATAACCATTCTTCCTGACCAACTCTCATTCCAATCTCAGTTGAAAACATCTTTCTCCCTTTCCTATACGTCTCTCTCTGTGATATCATTCATTTGTTTAACTCTGGAAGACATTTTGTGATTTACTTTTTACCCAAGACACACTAGAAAATAAAGCTTCATCGTACGGTGACAATTACAGCTGGCTGAACAACACAGAGAGTGAACAGAAAGTATTCTCATGCAACTTTACCCTGTGGCTTTACATGAGGAGGCTAAACTGAAGACTGTCAAAACTCCACTCCCCATCCTTCCACATCATTGTTGTGGAAATTCGTACAGAGCCCAAATCTGTGCTTATATGACTAAAAACCATTCATTTACATGTACAAATAAATGAAGTGTGGAGCTGGATTATCAATGGTGTATACCACCACTCACTATCAGCCCATAAGTGCCAAACTAACTGCTCCATAGAATTTCCCAGTTAGCTGGTGCACATGCATGTACTTCAGGAGGCTTACGGTCATGCCCATCTGTTAGGAGGGCACTGGGCCTGCCCACGAGCTGACTGGTGCTTGCATTAAGGAGCAGGTGTCAAGTGATCAGAGCTGGGCAGCCAGCATAACATGGGAAGTTCCATCTCTTCTGCAGAAATCCCCTTGTCTGTGACAAGCAGTAGGTGTTACCCTCTCAAAGTCACCATTACAGCCCATGTGAGATGTAGGAAGAGTTCAGGAGTCAGGCTTGACAGGAGAGGAGGCACTTCTGTTCGCTGCAGGAATATTCAGCTTTTGCAAACACTAGGGACAATTGGGTATTTCCTCCTTAGTAGAATGGACTCATGGTGGGCCAAGAGAAGATTCTGGTTCCAACAGCCCATACTGCATCTGTGCTTGAAAGTGGCCTGTTGAGTCAGTACATCATCATCAAGTTCCCACACAGCCAGGGAGTTAAGCATGCCTCCATCCTCCAATGTGTGGTTGAGAAGGCAATTGGCAAACATCAGAGCTCAAACTCTCTAGGAGCAAAGCAGGAAGAGCATGTGACTTCCAGGCCTCCAAGGTACATCATACATAATTCCTTTGGAAGAGACAGCCCCTTTTGGTGCCCTTCTCAATGCATTCTTTCCAGTTTCACAGAAACTTTGGGCTGGACTACTAATTATTTCCTGTTTTGCTGCTTCAGTAGCCCCTGGATAATCCCTACCAGTAGGTCTCAGCCATTTAAATTATACAGTAGCTTCCTAGGCCTCTTCTAGTTAAAAAGAAAAGTAGCGTTTAAAACTTTATTCTTCTCACAGCTTTCCCTTTTACCAGATTAACTAACCGTTTCATGCCACACTTATATTTCTCACTCCAGGTTAAGGATCTGGGAAAACCTGTGTTCTGCCTACGTGTTTCCCCCTAGCCCCAAGATTGTGAGATGCAGAGATACTATGCTTATAGGGGCCAGATAAATACCTTAGGTAGAAAAACAACCTCTGGATGGCTAAGGCCTAGTCTACAGTATAAAACATTTGCAGGTATAGCTATACTGGCAAATCCTAATGTAGATGCAGATTATGCTGACAAAAGAACACATTTGCAGGTATAGTTTACACCAGTTCTCTGAACAAAATAAGCTATAGCAGCAAAAGTGCTGTATTGATACTATAACTGTGTCTAGATTAGGCTTTTGCCAGTATAGAAATGTCTTTAAAAAAATCATACCTCGAAAAGATATTACTACAGAGGTACACCGCTACCTCGATATAACGCAACCCGATATAACATGAATTCAGATATAACGTGGTAAAGCAGTGCTCTGGGGGGGCGGGGCTGTGCACTCCGGTGGATCAAAGGAAGTTCAATATAACGCGATTTCATCTATAACGCGGTAAGATTTTCTGGCTCCCGAGGACAGCGTTATATCGAGGTAGAGGTGTATAAGTTCCTATTGCAGACCTGTTCTAACTTTCCTAGGGTCCTTATTTTTACCACCAAGAGCTGATGTAAAGAACAGAGCTGAGTGAACAATTGATTTTTCAGTTCAGTTGCCAATTTTTTTTTTTTTTTAAGAAATAAAAAGAGGTTTGTTGGCTGAAACAATTAGCCAAATTCAACCCAAATTCGCAAATAGTTTTGGTGCCGTGAAAAATGCTTTTTTTCAGCAAAATTTACTATTCGCCAGAAACATTTCACCCAGCTCCGGTAAAGAAGCCACCTCAAATTATTTGGCAACCAGCCTTCAAGTCATCCCTTTAAAACAGCAGCATTTATGTGTTCAAGCCTTGCCCTGATCTGACACCAAACTTGGTTACCAGACAATGATGCAAAGCAGCAAGCCTTGCATAATAGAAACTCTTGCTGTGGGAAACATTACAGTAAGATTAGGCAATCAAGAGCACTTTGTGTAAGTGACAGAAAAGAAATCAATTGAAGCATGAGCTGCTGGTTTTCCAGTCTAGCAGACCAGATCCCACGTGGTGTAAACCGGCAAAGCTCCATTGACTTAGGTGAAGCAGCACTGACTTACCCCAGCTGAGGATCTGGCCCATGTACTGGAATTTACATTTTGAGATAGGCATTTAAAGATATATGACAACAGAGAGAAGCGGCTGTGGAGGGTTTGTCATGACTCCATAAAGTTGCCTTGACATTTGTAGTGAAAGTAGGATTAGAGAAAATATACACGTTCACCTTTCATTCTACGTCAGTCTTTAAAAGGTGTTTCACTGTGTTCAGTCCCGGGTGTGCAATTTCTGTGTGGGCCTACTCTCTATTTCATGCCGGCCGTAAGACCAGACAATCCAAGAGAATTACATGAGAGAGAAAAGAGAAGGAAGGAAATGGCTAGTGATATTTTATAATACATGCAGATTTTAGATAGCAATACTCTGATTTGCAGTGGTGCTGGTTGTCCCAAAGCTCCAATTGACTTGAATGGGGATTTTGGGTGGTCGGCATCTCTGAAATTCAGACCACACATTCTGTGAGGCACAGACTGTGTCTGGCTCTAGGTCAGATTTTCAAGCGATTTAAGTCTATAACTATATTTCTAAATTGAATGCTCAATTCCTATGACCATGCATGTTGGGTAATTGCATGTGCAAATCAGGTGTGTCATTGTGCTCTTCAGTCATTTGAAAATCTGCGCCTCTGTTAAAGTGCTGTGTCCATTTTCTATACCATATTAATATTTAAGCAAAATAATGCTCATAGGGAGCAAGTTGTGTTTGCTTTAGTATGCTTTCAGGGACCCCAGGTAATGAATTTTTAAGCTCAGGTCCCTTTGTTTAATGGGATATATTAGATTTTTTTCCCAAGCTTTCCCTTTTTGCTCTTTAACTAAAAGATGTTGTAATGAAAACCATACAAATATCTAGCAAAAACATGCCCATGCTTAAGCTAGGCATAGAGATTTTAAACGTATGGATTTATTTTCAGAAGTGCTGAGCTCCCCACTTCTATTCCATTCCATACAGGTCTATCCCCCTCCCAGCAATTTTGTTGTCTTGGCTGGAGCAAAGTTAAGGTCGTGCTTGTTTTCTGAGGCTATGTCTACACTACCACGGGATTGACGCTCCGGCGATCGATGCACCAGGGGTCTAGTTAGCGGGTCTAGTGAAGACCCGCTAAATCGATGGCAGAGCGCTCTCCGGTCAACCTCGGTACTCCACTGGGAACGAGAGGAGTAAGGTAAGTCAAAGGGAGACACTCCCGTCGACCCAGCGTGGTGTAGACACCTCTGTAAGTAGACCTAAACTATGTCGACTCCAGCTACGTTATTCATGTAGCTAAAATTCCGTAACTTAGGTCAACTTACCCTGGTAGTGTAGACATAGCCTGAATGTGAGTTGGTGGCTTGGTGAAACATTGTGCCCTCAGCTCTGGCTTGCTAATGTACCCTGGGTTTAACTCTAATGATCTTGAAAAGCAAGGTCCACTCGAAAGCACTTAACTAAGTTTGCCTTAATCAAGATGTTTTGTAGGTTTTTAAAATTTAAAATAATGGGACGTCAGATATTGTCAGAGCGAATGTGTTGTAAAATAATGGCTCACAGTCCGATAGCCCTCACATGGATTAAAACAGTAAACAAATTATTCATTTAAGTGGACACTCTCTACATTAATCCCATTCAGTCTTATATCAAAACTCAAGCTTGCTGCTGGCTAGCTTGTGGAAATCTATTTAATTATTAGAGAGGTGCCGATCCAGTTCGCCCTAGCCCTTGGGCAGAAAACCTAGTCGGTCTCTTTGTGGTATCCCATTCAACCCATCAGTGAAGGAAATGCCAGTAACTCAAGGGAGAGCACACAGTTACTGAGCCCAAGTGTAGAGGTTCATTAAATGTGCATGGAATTTCTATGAAACACATATATAAGCAGAAATTTACATTCACCCGACTCTCTGTCCTTTTAATCAGTGAGAGCAACAATCAACAATGCTGAGTTCTACAAACCTGTAACCCTGCTCACTTGCCTGACTCAAGTCTTTGGGAAGAGATCTGTTCTTTCGTAGCTGCATTTTAAATCCAAGCCTCCGCCAGGCTTTTCTCAGAAGCCATGAATTTTGTATGCTGGGTACCGCCCCGTGCCGGAGCAGCAGCTGTGTGTGTTTTGTAAGCGTGGCTTTTTAAATGTTTTCCCCAGTATTCGGTTGCTCTAGAACCTGTTTTATGGAATTCATTCTTTGCTATCACAGTTTATAAGGTGGGACTCAGCCAGAGGAGAAGCATGTATACAGTGAATTGCACTGCTGGAGATCACCAAGAAACACCCCTTTGTGTAAATAACTGGTTATGCTTGTGGTGGCACATAGAGTACACGCTGGAGCCAAAGACAATTGGCATCCACGCTGCAGGGCATGGCTACACGCTGTAATGAAAGGCTCCGGCAGCAGGGAGGCACTGGGGAAAGGCTCCGGCAGCAGGAAACTTCTGGAGTCCTTCCCTGCTGCCTCTCCCTACAAGACCCTTTCCCCACTGCCAGAGCCTTTCCCTGCGGTGGGGAAAGGCTCTGGCAGCAGAACACTTATACTGCTAAAAATAGCAGCATAGACAAGGGAGGTGCTGCTTGGGTGAGTAAAGAGCATGCAGGGCATACACCCGGCGGGTTCAAGCATGTTGGGCAATCTACTCTACCCCTAACCAACGCCTCGTCTTCTACACTGCTATTTATCCCTGTGTTAGCTGGGCATGCAGCCTCTGTACTCTCCACACAGGGCCGGTGCAAGGATACTTTGCGCCCTAGGCGAAACTTCCACCTTGCGCCCCCCATCCCCACCCCCAGAGCATAGATTAGAAACTTTCAAAAATGAATACTGCGTAATGTGGCATTGTTCATTAGAATTAATACACGTTCGGCTTGAAAATTTGTTAATTTCATTATTTAGTCTACATATTTAATGAAAATAAATGAATAACCTGGTGTGGGGCTGGCTGGCTTCGGGCAGGGGGTTGCGGCAGGGGTTGGCTGGAGACAGAGGAGTGTGAGGCTGGCTGGCTTCGGGCAGGGAGTTGCGGCAGGGGTTGGCTGGAGACAAGGGGGTGTGGGGCTGGAGGCAGGGCAGGGGGTGTGGGGCTGGCTGCAGGCAGGGCAGGGGGGTGCAGCAGGGGCTGGCCGCGGGCAGGGTGGCGGGTACCAGGGCCGTCCCTAGATATTCTGGGGCCCTACATAGCCCCCCCGTGGGGGGGGGCTGGGGTGCCCCAGGCCTCCATGAGGGGAGGGTCCTCGGGGGGGCGGGGGCGCCCCAGGCCTCCGTGGGGGGGGGCAGGCCTCGGGGGGGCATGGCTGGCTTGGGGGTCAGGGGGGAACCACCCCCCAGCACTCCCCGGCGCCGTGGCTGGGGCCGGGTTTCAGTGAGTGCAGCCCCGGCCCTGCTGCAGAGCTCAGGGGAGTGGGGGCGGGGCGGGGCCCTGGGGAAGAGCCAGAGCAGCAGGGAGCAGTGCAGCGCCCCCGGCGGCCGGAGGAGGAATGACATCACTTCCCGGCCAGCCGGAGCTGATCAAAGCCGCAGCGCCGGGTGAGCATCCCAGACATTTTGGGCACCGCTTCTTGGTGCCCTCAAATCTTGGCGCCCTAGGCGGCCGCCTAGTTTGCCTAATGGTTGCACCAGCCCTGTCTCCACACCACTTACCATAGTTCTCTATGGGGCATTCAAGGATAATCAGCCTCATTCACACAGTCGCTAGGGGCTAGATTTTGTCACACAGATATAGCCCATAATAACGTGCCCCAAAGGACCCAGCCCAGATTAGGGTGTAGCTGTGCTTCTCCATCCTTCACCCACCTATTGGCCCCTTGTGCCTGGCAAGAAGGGGTGCCTGGGGCAGGAAAGTCATTAGTGATTTACTGCTAGCCTGTATTAGCAGCAAATTACTGCTCTGCCCCTTTCCCTATGCTGGCTCAGCTGTGCTGGCTAGAGACTAGGAGTTGGAGCAAGGGTTTGCCCGTTCCCTTCCCAACTGCTCTGAGGGGCCTAAGAGCTCTGCTTACCCTGCACGTCTGGACCCAAGGCTCAGGTAGCCTGCATAGGGATGCATAGANAAGAAAAGCCGAGCGAGTCCTGTCCCGGTTGAGAAAAAAAAGAAAAGCCGAGCGAGTCCTGCCCTGGCTGAGAAAAAAAAAGAAAAGCCGAGCGAGTCCTGCCCTGGCTGAGAAAAAAAAAAAAAAGCCGAGCGAGTCCTGTCCTGGCTGAGAAAAAACCCCCACTTTTTTTTTTCTCTCAGTACTGCCAGCGGATATCGGGACAAAATGCGTCCCGACCAAAGATCAGTCGGGACGCGGGACAGAAACAGAAATATCGGGACGGTCCCGATAAAATCGGGACATCTGGTCACCCTATGCTAATGTTAAGTGAGACAGTCCAGACAGAGACAGATCTAAGTAAGTGAGATATACCATGTCTACCAAGCAGGGCCGGCTCCAGGGTTTTTGCCGCCCCAAGCAGCGCGCAAAAAAAAAAAAAAAAAAAAAGCCGCGATTGCGATCTGCAGCAGCTCTACCGCCACCGCTTCAGTCTTCGGCGGCAATTCGGCGGCTGGTCCTTCGCTCCGAGAGGGACCGAGGGACCTGCCACCGAATTGCAGCCGAAGAGCCGGACGTGCCGCCCCTCTCCGTTGGCCGCCCCAAGCACCTGCTTGCTGGGCTGGTGCCTGGAGCCGGCCCTGCTTCCAAGTATGCCATAGGCGTGGAAACACAGAGTCAATATGCAGCACACACCCTAGATCAGGGTAGGCAACCTATGGCACATGTGCCGAAGGCGGCACGCAAGCTGATTTTCAGTGGCACTCACACTGCCCGGGTCCTGGTCACCGGTCCGGGGGGCTCTGCATTTTAATTTGATTTTAAATGAAGCTTCTTAAACATTTTAAAAACCTTATTTACTTTACATACAACAATAGTTTAGTTATATATTATAGACTTATAGAAAGAGACCTTCTAAAAACTTTAAAATGTATTACTGGCACGTGAATCCTTAAATTAGAGTGAATAAATAAAGATTCGGCACACCACTTCTGAAAGGTTGCCGACCCCTGACCTAGATACTAGGGTGTGTAGGACACACGGGATCTGATCAAAACCCAATTTAAGTCAGTGAGTGTCTTGCCATTGACTTCAATGGCTTTTGGATCAGGCCTGGCAGGGAAGGGATAGAACTGATATGCACAGCTTTGCTGAGACTGCACCTTGCATTCAGTTCCCCGCACGTCCAGAAATGTGAAGAGTCCCTGACTCACGAAGCCACACTGTCACCTCTTTGTTCCTTGCATTCTCTTGCAGAGGAACAGCATTCTGCAGTGCCTTTATTATGTTCTTTAGGAGCCTCCATCTTTCTTCTACGTAACAGCTTATTTTATCCCTCCATTCCACTGAGATCACGAGATTTCTTACGTTTCTGAACTAGAGTATCCATGTACTGCTGCTTTGTGTGAACTCACTCCATACTCTGGAGAGCTCTGTGAATCTGGGGTTGCTAGCATCCAGCCTTCCTATTATTCTCATGTACTCAGTCAAGGCCTAATTGCTGCAAATAAAAAGCTACTTTAGGGTGGATTCTCCCGATGATTGAAATCTTAGATCATGAAGTTGTCCTCTACATGGCTTAGCAATCAACAGAAGTAGACTTCTGTAAGCTCATATTTACCACAAGTAAAGTCAACGCCTGAGATTTGCAAAGAAGAGTTGTACAGTTGATTCATGACAAGGGCCCAATACAACTCCTTTTAATGATGTTGGGGGTCTTTCCATTGATTTTAATCAGAGCTGGATTGGATCACAAGCCAACAATGTCCAAATGCATCAACCCTCTATTAACTGATCGCCATATTTGGGGTCGGGAAGGAATTTTCCTCCAGGGTAGATTGGCAGAGGCCCTGGAGGTTTTCGCCTTCCTCCGCAGCATGCGGCAGGGGTCGCTTGCTGGAGGATTCTCTGCAACTTGAAGTCTTTAAATCATGATTTGGGGACTTCAACAGCTGAGTCAAGGGAGAGAATTATTCCAGGAGTGGGTGGGTCAGCTTTTGTGGCCTGCATCATGCGGGAGGTCAGACTAGATGATCATAATGGTCCCTTCTGACCTTAAAGTCTATGAGTCTATGAGTCTTGTTCAAAGATACCAAAATGTACAAATAGAATTCTTTGAGCACAACTATAAACAAAACAAATAAATAATAAAAATACCAGTATAATATTTTCTGCTTCATTTTTAACCACTATGTCATCACAACGTCATGGAGCAGAATTACGGTTGTGATTGTTACTTACGTGAGTTAGTTCCTTCTCTGGGAACTCTGAATTTCCTGTGTTTAACTTTAATTTTTTTTTAACATACTTATACAATAATATGCATGCAAACCACCAAGATGTGATTGCAACCTTACCTTCATCTTTATAAAAGCTTTTTTTTGGGGGGGGGGGGGGGGGGGGGGGGGGGGGGGGGGGAANTACATGAAAGGAAAAAAGGATGCACAGATTCTCAGAAACATAGTTACAAAACTGTCCAGAACAATGTTGCTTGTTTTCAAAACAAGAACACTTCTTCCAGGATGTTAAACGTACGTGATTGAGTTTATTTAAAAACAATGGAGAGAAAGTAAAACCTTGCACACACAGGGAATTCAGAACAAGACTGTAACATACTGAACTCATCCCGAATTACCTCCCATTGTACCTTTCATATCAGCAACCGTCTCTGACTGTATGCAGAGAAGGTTTACGTTTACTTTTGTTTCATTTTCCCCCCCTTTCAGCCTGCAGTGTGAATGGGAATGCAAGTTAGGTCCTGGCAAGCTCTGAGAGGCTTGTAAAGAGTGCACGCTATTCTGCAACACGAAATAAATCCTAAGACCCATGGGCAAAATTTTCAAAAGTAGCCTCTAAAAATGCTCTGAGAAATTATGGCCTCGATATTTCAACTGCATCTGTGAGATCAAGAGCCATGTTTTGAAAAGGGGCCATTAAAACCACACTCACAGCATCTTGAATAAGTGAAATAGACAGATGCAATGGGGCTCTGCAGAAGGCAGGGGGGAATTAGAGAGAGAAAGTGCACTAATACAATACAATCCTGCACAAAGTCGCACACACAAAGCTCTCATTTGTAGAGCTAATTGAAAAAAAGCACAATTTCCATCATGTGAGAAATTCTGATATTTAAAATAAAACTTGAAATACCATTTTTTTCAGAAAAAATCAATTCAGAAATGTAAACATATTTAATTTCATGTCAATTCAACATTAAGCTGCATGTGCCAATAGTGTCATAGTGCCTCATGGGAACTGTAGTTCAGGTATCTCTTGCCCCATTTTCTCCTATATACTGGGCTATGTGGCTGGACTATGTCTCCCAGAATGCACCAGCAGTCATGTGACTCCCATGATGCACCACATAGTTTGGTCAGAGGGGCAATTGCAGTGGAGAGTAAAGAAGAAGGCACCTGATATTATTAGATTTGTGGAGCCCTAGAGGGGGAAAAAAAACAACAACTTGAGGTGTGAGATGATGTAAGAGACCTATTGAATGGTAGGAATATTCAGCAGTTACTGCAATGATGTGATGCTAACCCTAACTTTGGTGTATATGACTGCAAGAAGACAACATGCCATTAAGCCTAGTGTACATGATTTACATGCTTAACAATATCCTTTTGCTATTTATAAATTTGCAACAGTTTTAATTAGTCATGCTATTAATGATCCCCCACCGTGGCCTTAAATTTACTGCTTTTACTCTGCCACAAATTATGGCATTAACATTGGCAACAAATCAGTTATTTGTGTCATCGTGTAAACTTAACTGGGAATGCTTCTCACTAAGAAAAAATAGTTAATTAAGAAAAAAAAGTCCTGCATGTATGCATAGTTAAGGATTGCATTCAGCAGAAGGGCAGTGCTACCAGGCAGTAGCGGCGCCAGCATTTCCGGTGCCCTAGGCGGCGGAAGGTCCCGCCCCCAAATTTCCACGGCCGGCCGGGGCGCCGGCACCCCTCAAATGTTCGCGCCCTAGGCGACCGCCTAGGTCGCCTAATGGGTTGCGCCGGCCCTGCTACCAGGTAAGTATAAAATGCCATATGTTGACAAAAAAATTGGCAGCTCTCTGTTTTAGTGTTATCATTCCTAACTTTCACCTGGTGGCTACTAGCAATATTGAATGGGAGCGCACATACAGCAATCCCTCCAGGACCTAGTGTGACAGTGAACCCCATAAAGGGGCTCACAAATGTATGTATAATATAACTGGAATGGGGTTTGGCTACATAGGCCATGTAACACATCTATGTAAAGGTTGTGATCTACTGGTTATGTTCACCCTAGTTGTATGCAGGCACCATTTGTGTGTTCAAAGTTATGAACATTGGCTGTATGATTGCTTGATCTCTAAGGGGCCTCAGTTAGAACATTTGATGACTTCTTGGGAAAGGAATGTGCAAATTAGGTGTCCAGTCAGGGGGCACTTAACAGACAAAAGAACTTGGAAGACTCCAATCCACATTAGAAGTCTACCTGAGGACGTTCCAGGCAGCATGTGGGTAATGGCTGCTACCTGCAGTCCTGAGTCATGCATGGGCATGTGACCTGCCCATGTGATTCCGAATCTCCCTTCTGTGACTGGATTCTACAGAGGGTGAGGAGGGGGTCTCCACCCACAAGAGACAGTCTATTTAAACCCGTGGGAGACCCCTCCATTTTGTCTTCAGCTGGCTAAAGAAGGAGCCTCTCCACCCCCACAGGACACTTGAAGGAAACTGAAAACTACAGGGGGTGTGAGTGATTGCTGGACCCAGGCTAAAAGAAGATTAGCCTGTAAAAGGGAACATTTTGGAACTGGTGAGGATCTTATCTGTATTTAGTGCAATTAGACATAGATTTGCGTATTTTATTTTATTTTGCTTGGTAACTTACTTTGTTCTGTCTGTTACTACTTGAAATCACTTAAATCCTACTATCTGTATTTAATAAAATCACTTTCTACTTATTAATTAACTCAGAGTATGTATTAATACCTGGGGGAGCAAACAGCTGTGCATATCTCTCTATCAGTGTTATAGAGGGCGAACAATTTATGAGTTTACCCTGTATAAAGCTTATACAGGGTAAAACGGATTTATTTGGGTTTAGACCCCATTGGGAATTGGGCATCTGAGTGCTAAGGGCAAGCAGACTTCTGTGAGCTGTTCTCAGGTAAACCTGCAGCTGTGGGACAGGTGGTTCAGACTCTGGGTCTGCGTCTGGCTTCAGAAGGACAGAGTGCTGGAACCACCAGTAGCTGGCAGGGGAGAATAGAAACAGAGGTAGCCATTGCACATCAGC
The DNA here is from genome assembly GCA_003942145.1 of Platysternon megacephalum. Lineage (NCBI taxonomy): Eukaryota > Metazoa > Chordata > Testudines > Platysternidae > Platysternon > Platysternon megacephalum. The sequence goes on from QXTE01000227.1 coordinate 508,042, forward strand.
TGGCAGCTCCCAAGGGGGTTTCTGTGAACCAACCCGTCACACCTAGCATTTGGAGTGAGAAGGCATGTACTGTGGGAACAGAACCTGTCCTAATCACTCCATCAAAGCACTAGTAATGTAAATCTGAAGTGGATGCAAGTTACTGCAGTACATTTACTACTTTCTATCAATAGGGTATTGATAACAGCAGAACACATTCGCCAGCATATACAGCTTGTTCTGTGCCCAAAGAGCCTCCACTTTAACAGGGGAGCTGCAAAAGAAAATATAAAATGCCCTTAACTGCTCCTTTATGCTTTATTATTATTTATATTACAGTAGTACCCATAGCTCCAATTAAAATCAAGGCTCCATCGTGCTAGGCGTTGTACAGACACGAAGTGAGAGAGAGCCTCCACCCTTAACAACAACCTACATATACAAGACCTAGGAAGGATTATCATCCCCATTTTACAGATGGGAAAACTGAGGCACAAAGTTTAAGTAACTTGCCCAAAGTCACAGAGAGAGTCTGTGGCAGTACTCAACACAAAGAGAACCTCATGAAGATTTCCCCCAATTGAAAAGATGGTGTGTGTATGGGGAGGTATTTTTCTGCTTAATTTTGACTTAGTATCAGGAAATATCAAGAAAGAGGAAGCTTCCCTCCTACTGCTCCCCCAAACTTTTGTCACGAATTTGCCCTAATAGAAACAAACATAAAATGTAAAGGGCCTGGTGCCGATTGTCACACCAGTGCAAATCCACTGACTTGTAAATCAGGAGCGATTCCAGTTATCAGTGTGAGTCAGAGCAGAATCAGGCCCAGAAAGCTTTAAACAATCTGACTGCACAGCCCTTCTCTTGTCAACTTGTCAGCCTGCAATCTCTTGTCTCTTGTGGCACCATGAGACAGTCCATTTTCCAGTCCTCTAAGGAGTCCTCCAGAAAAAAAAATAATCTTCTGTAATGCTCTGCAGTGCTGGCTGTACTAAATCTTCTTCTCCTTTTTTTTTTGGTAAACAAAATGGACAGAGGGAAATTAAAAAGCAATTATTCAAAAGTCTAGGGACACAATTTGTTAAAAACTAGGAGCCTGACTTTAAGCCCCTAAATCCATATTTAGGTACTGATATCAGTGGCCTGCCTTCAGAAGTACGGAGCACGTAGTTGGGAGCTGTTGGATGCTCAGTTTGCTTAGCCCCTGACTTAGCCATGTACAGCATTTCAACACATGAGCAGTCCCTCTGACGTTAACAGGACAACTTGTGTACTAAAGGACAGTCATGTGTTTACCTGTCTGGCTGAAGCAGTTTGCTTGTTTAGGAGCCTAAATGAGGAGCTTTAAGTTAGGCCGATTTTGACCAACTTTTCCAAGGTATGTATCCAGTTCTTACCCGAACCTCCAAACATTTTGATCCTGCCTCCCTCCATGACTCTCCAGGCTCTCTTCCGTCTCCCAGAACATCCCGTCAGCCCTCCTGCTCTCCCAGACGCATGCCAGACCCTGGATCTCACTTCTGATGTCCACGAAGGTGCGGATAGTCTTCCGATGGAGGTGGGATGGCACTTACTTTCCATTCAGAAAGCTTTCTTATTAAAATTGGCCTGCCCTCCCCTCTTGCCCCACTGGCTCCCCTTCTCCTATACACAGACACTCTGTCAGCAGCGGTTCCTTTGAGGGTGACCCAAAATACACCACTTATTGCCATTCCACAACCCCATGCTGAAGTCCTTGAGATGTGGCTCCAGGGACTGAGAAGCAATTTTGGTTCAGCTTACACTAAACATTGGGAATTGCAAAAAAAAAAAAAAAAAAGATGGGGGCTTGTCTTGCTTGTCCTGGGAATGTTCAATCGTCTCCACAAGCAAGCTGTGCTAAAACTGAGTCTCATGCTTCAGAGCATAAGCTGGTGATCATTTCCAAAGGAACAAATAGTTAGCCCAATATGAAGCACTAAGCCATAACTAAATCAATCAGCTTTTTATTTTCCAACTTCCTCAGAAGTAGCAGACCACTATCAAAGGGGGGCATCTAAATGAAATAGTCCTAGATACTCTGATCCTGAATGGCTGAAGTCCTGCATTCCTATTTTTCAGTTACCTTTATGAACATAAGAACAGTTTCAAAAGGATGAGGGGAGGGGAGACTAGAAAGCAAAGGATAAAAATATTGCAAAGATGTTCAATTTGGAAGTAAATAATTGAAGAGGGCAGCAGCAGGGTTTTGATAAATTCTTCAAGACTCACGTGTGATTTGAAATCATAAAAGTAACTAGAAATCGTATCAGCTGTGCCTAGTTTTGATGTTTTATTTTTTGAAGAGACAGCACACCTGGAGACAACAGATATAATGCAAGAGAAAAAAACAAAAGGTGCAGGTATATGGTGGGGTAGATTCACCATTATTCTCTGCCTGCTCACCTGCTTAGTCAAGTCAGATTCAGTTACTTTGCATCACCAATGGCTGGAGCGTGCCATTAAATTTGCCCCAGATCTTGCAATTGGATCCACATGGTGGCAGACCACATGGGTGGTCTCATAACATGGATGCAATTGTAGGACTGGGGCCCAGGTGAGCAAAGCTTGTTTCTCCACACACAAGCACTACACCAGCTTTGATAACAATAGATATATAGGGTCAGAACCTCTGTTAGATCAGCTATGCCAATTTATACCAGCTGAGGATCTGGCCCTGTGTTTGTAACTTTGTCTGTAAATGTTAGTTTACCAGGTGTGTTACTCCTTGCAGGACCTGGTGCCTGTCTATGCACAGGAAATGTTCCTAGTGTGAAATACCTGGGGGTTGCCTGAGGGTTTAAACCAATGTGATGTGGATCCTTGATTAAATCAGCTTGATTACATTTTTTTTTATTTGAATTGCACTCTGCTGGCATGGCAGGTACAGATTTGGCTATCCACTGTTAGAAGCCTCTCTCCACCCTAGGTGACACAGCTCTGTCACTGCGATGGCTTGAGAACATGCAGTAAGCCTGCAGATGCTGACAGAAGAGGAGCTCTTTCTCAAGTTTCTGATAACTATCAGTAGACTCTGTCTATCTTCCAGGTCTGCAGATTCCTGAAGTGTGTAGGATACACTTATATCCCTTGTGGCATGTTTGCTTTGATCACCGGATTAAAGATAACCTGGTTTTAGAATGTCATTGTGGTCTTTTCTTACAAGCAGATTTCGACAACAACGCAGCTCTCACAAGTTCACTAACATTCAACTAATAAATCAGGGTAATTTATGTCCCCATTAATTCCTTGCTTCACTCACAGAGATGATGTAGCCTTCAAGCCAACTGCAGTACTGCCCTTTATACCCCTGCTGTTCTCTGCGAGCTAGCACCTACATACAGACAGACACACACACATGCTGTTTGGGCTGAACCATCTCTACCCCTCCATCTTCTCACAAGTTACAGTCTCTGTACATGAGTCTCCCTGTCCCCCATGGAAGCAGCAGTGGCAGCATCTTGCTAGGAAGTGGCAAGATTTGGCTGTGGAGGATGAGAGAGCAGCAGTAGTTGGGAATGCCCCCCTCGGGAGGAGGCCCTGAGGTGATGGGGAGAATGGTGTTGATACCACTGTGACAGAAGACAGAGGGGGAGGGTTTTGGAAGCAAGCGCAGGTGCCCACTCTTGGCCATGTTGGGTTTCTGTTAAGGGGGAGATGTCCCAGAGAGGAAGAGTGAGATATGGAACTGCAGGGAGGGATCTGGGCCAGAAGCAGAAGGATGAATCTCTGAGTCAGTCAAGATGGTAGTTGAAACCATGAAGGCACATGAGACCACCAAGAGAGAAGATGAGGAGGAATGGGCCGAGGAAGGAGCCATTCTGGCAGCTGGGGATCAGCCAGGCATAAAGAAGCTCCAACCATTTCCCTTTTCCGAGTCCAGGTCCCCTATGCTGGGAGCTGCAGGGCCAGGTGGAAGCTACTATGGTGGCTCTATGCTACCCCAAGATTCTCCTATGTTAGGGGCATACACCATCGGCCAGCTCAGCTGATTTTCTGCCCGCAGGGCGGAGCATCAGGCCTGCTGAGCTGGTCACTGAAGATTATAAATAGAAGCCGATCACCACATCAAGGATGAGTAGAAGACTATCTTGTGTGTGTACTGTCTGTATCATACACTGCATATCACATTTAGGCGTTGGCACGATTAGTGGTATGGGTGGCTCAGTGAAGGTTTAGGCCAGCCAAGGGTGTGACCTGGCCTGTGTACACTAGACCGGCACAACATGCATCATTTTTCCCAAAGAATTCAATGTATTGGTGAGCAAACTCACAGAGACAATGTTAACCTAAAACAACACACAAGAGAGAATTGTCAAAGAGGTATGCAAGGAATTATTATTGACAGTCTTAGGGCTTGTCTATACATGTAAGCTAATCTGGAAGGGTGTGAATTTAAAGCAAATTAACTAACTCCATGTCTGGATGCTTTTATGGTAGTAAAAGAGTGCCTTATTCCAAAATAATGTAATCCATTTCAGGAGGGGAGTAAATGAATTTGGAAAAAGGCACTCTTATTCCAGACTAAGAGCGCCCGCACATGGCATTGATCAGGACTAGTTAATCAGGACTGGCTATTCCTGAATAATTTGAGCAGCCTAGCTAGAGCGGAATAATTATTTCACTATAGCTATGCTGCTATAACTCCCCCATGTGGACACTGTGGAATAGAGTGTCCACATAATGGATTTATACCAACATAGCTATAGTGAAATGATTATTCCACTCTAACAATGCCAGTCAATGTCCCCATGTAGACAATCCCTGAGACATTTCAGAAAGAACCCTTAACAAACAGCTACAATCTCACCGAGTAAAAGAAGTGAAAACAATAACACAATATGAGAGGTATCAATATCCTAAATCAAAGAGTCTTCGGGGACTAAGGACAAGGTAGTTCAAATATTTCCACATCTTAGAAACACAGCCCAGAGTCTCACCTAAAACTGAGTTATCTCACAGACCACCTCCCTATACTTGACCCAGGAAGGGAGCTGTGCTCCTCGGCAACACTGAATCTATCAAGATCCAGGGTGAAGTTGCAAAGAACTTTAAAAAAGGTCTTTTCAGCAGAGTGCCGTGGGCTATGGAATGTGTTAGCAGAAGACTAGTAGACCCATAACGCCTTATGGGTACCACGGAAATCAGACTGCACTCAGTCAACTCCAATAGCGTTCAGGACAAAAGGAAAATTATTTCTTTGGTTTGGCCTTTCCCAAATGATAAGAGGCAAGAGAACTGGCAGCTCTCTCTCTCTCTCTCTCTCTCTCTCACACACACACACACACCACGGTGGGCTCCACCAGCAGCCTGTTAAAAGTGTGGAGTCCACTTTTGTGAATTCACTTAAATGGAATTTTCCTGTGTCCTTTAATTTCCTGTTATGCCGCTTAGGCACCATGTTGATTGGCACCTGGATAAACTATTTGAGCAGAACAGAATTAATATTTTTAATGTTATCTGCCGTATTAATGACAAGGAAGCACATGAGCTTTTTATGTTTCAACCCATCTCCCTCAGAGGTTAGTGGCCATACTTAAAGAGCTCGTTTTTTAAAAAAACTATAGAGAAATTTGATCAGGGTCACATGATGTTACCTAGAGTTATTGAATCAAATTAACCACTGTGCACCATTTAGCTGTGGCCATAAGTTACTATTTAAGGAAGTGACACATTACATAAACATGGATTCTGAAGGAAAAGATCGGGTCATATTTTGAAGGGCGGGTTTTAAAATGTCTTATGAATCCTGTAAGCGTGAGGCAGGATCTTACACCATTCTAGGAGCCAGAGGCTGATCTTCTGCTGGTTTTAACCTGTGGGAATCTCCATTGACTTCAATGCAGTTAATCCTAATTTATACCAGTGTAAATGAGATCAGCATCAGGCCCTAGGTGACTTTTCCAGATTACTTTTGCCTCAGTCCTTCATTCCCCCTAGTAGCTTGAATTCAAATTATCCTGCCACTAGACTGAACACCGCACACCACATAGCTAGGATCACATACACATTCTCACCCAACAGGGTTTATCATTACGTCCTGTGTCAATAGTGGATCTAGGTGGCTGAGCAAAAGCTCCCGGGTTCATCCCACCCTGAAGGGTTCACATTGTAACAGTGCCCTCCTGCCTCGCACAGGAGAACAAGAGCCATATCATAGCTGATAAAAAACCCAGCAAAGACTAATGAATTGAAGCTACCTTTCAGCCTCATCCAGAAATTGAACTCCAGCATTTGCCATAATTGGTGGGTAATTCCATAATTTCTAATAAAGATGATTTTTAATCCACTAAAGTGCTGTCATAATGGGAAACGACACAGTTAGTTATTATTTGGGGGCTCGTCCAGTTAATGCCCAATCTTTTATTAATTTTGCTACATACTAAACAATTGCACAATCAGTTCACCCCATCTGCCATTGCCTTCCATGCAGGCAACATTTGAAAAAGGACCATCACCTTTTAAAAATGTTTCCTCTGCAAAAGCTAGTGACTATTTTACTAGTATTATTATTATTTAAAGATTACATGGAAAGTCCGATTGCTGAAGAGTTCAAGATTGTCCTATAAGGTTATCGTGCTATGTTTGGAGACCAAATTCAAGAAATGAAGTGTGAAACAGTGGATCCCACAGGAACTCTGCCAGCCAACCACCTTATTCACGTAGGATTCAGGACCTCTGCCCTCTCCAAAAACCCTCTCACAGAGGGATAAAGTCACAGAGCCCTCAGTGACCACCCTGCCAGCTGCCCCCTCTGTTTTATAATGAAGGGGATGCAGCCCAGGTGCCTGTGCTGATGACAGATGTGGCAGTAGACTTGAGGGCCAGAGGAGATGCCTCAGGTCCCCGGACATTTAGGGCTTTCCAGGTCATAACCAACACTTTAAACTCCACCCGTAGGCCAATGGGATAACTGGCTTGGGAGCAGCTGTGCTGAGAAGGATCAGGAAGCTGTGGTGGAGCCCAACCTCAATGTGAGTCAGCAATGTGATGATGTCGCAGAAAAGGCAAATGGAATTTTAGGTTGTGTTAACAAAAGCATAGCATGCAAGTCACAGGAGGTGACAATACCACTCTACTCAGCGCTGGTTAGGCCTCAGCTGGAGTGCTGTGTCCAATTTTGGTCACCAGTGTATAGAAAGGATGTAGAGAAACTGGAAAGGATCCAGAGGCGAGCAACAAAGATGATCACAGGGATGGAATGCAAACCATACGAGCAAAGGCTGAAGGAACTGGGTATGTTTAGTTTGGACAAGAAGAGATTAAGGGGGAGATATGAAAGCTGTCTTCAGATATTTGAAAGGCTGCCATAAAAAAGATGGAGAGAAGTTGTTCTCTCTTGCCACAGAGGACAGCGCAAGTGGCAATGGGTTCAAACTACCACACAGCAGATTTAGATTAAAGCTCAGGAACAACTTCCTAACTGTCAGAACAGTAGGACAATGGAACAGATGCCTGGGGAGGTCGTGGAAGCTCCTTCACTGGAGGTTTTCAAAAGGAGGCTGGACAGAGCCGCCTGTCTCGGATGGTTTAGACACAACAAATCCTGCACCTTGGCAGGGGATTAGACTGACCCTTGTGGTCCCTTTTAACCCTATGGCTCTATGACTCTATTCGATGATCTCGAAGATCAGATCAGTGGCAGGCATAGGTTGTTCTTTTATGCATTTAAAACCTCGGCAATTCGAAAACTCTTTGCAACTAAAATACTGATTTAACTGAAACTCTCCACCCCACATCAGCACATTTCATGTTCACCCACATAGCTTTCTACATTAGCATGTAACACATTCTGAGAATTTTCCCATGTAATGCTATTTAATTGTGGATGCTGTACCCAGATCTGGGACGTACCAGGCACTGCCGGGCAACTGATTCCCAGAAACAGACAAATTTGACCATCACTTGCAGAGATTTATTTTGTGTGTTGGATTTGATAAACCATGAATATGGAAAGAAGCCACTGCTGGATGGTATCAAGAGGAAGTTAATGATATCATGCATGCCTGTTACTTCCAAGCTTCAGAATTACAGTATCTGGAAATGATACACTGGCTCTTAGATATTCTTTGCTCATGAATGTCTGGTGGGGATATTGTGTGGCGAAAAGAAAAGAAATATATGAAAAGACACTTGCATTGAATTACATGAAATTCCAAATGCAGTGCAATTGTATAGTACCTAAGTGTTTGCAATGGAATTTCATGCGTCCTCACAAGACATGAAAGAGATCTCATTTTCTTCTTCTTGCAGAGGCATGACGAGGGAACAAAGGACTAGTCCTGGCAGAGAAAGTTCATGCCAAAAAGGGAACAGCAAACCTTCGCAGTTCAACCTCTGTGCAGTTCCACTAATGTCATGAAGAGACAAAATGAGCAGGCTTGCCAGAAGCTGGGCAGCAAAGCCTGCAAACCTTGCATGCCTTGTATCAACAGAGAACAAACAATGGGCTATGAAGTGAAGCAGACTGGCTGGTGCTAGGGACTGGCACCCATGGCAAGCACACCCAGCTCTATCTAGCATCCATTCCCTATGTCTATCCCCTTCCTTAGCTCCTTAACAAGCTGACCCCACAGTGCCAAACTTCTTCCAAGGCTGACCTGCTCAGCAACAAGTCCACTGCTGCACACCCAATCCCCCTCCACAGCCCGCCCTTTGACAACATGGTGGAACAGGACCCCGCTTCCCATTTCCACCCTGTGCCAGTACCAGAGGGGATGCCATTGAATGAAATAATCCCCACACAGACCACCAGGACAATCAATAGGCCAAGTCTGGAAGGCATTTTGGGATCCAGCTGGAGGACAGGGGCTGACTACACCATCATTAGCTCCCCCTTCTGTCACGTTGCTTTCTATAGACACATATGTAACATTATTATTTGTAGTTAGAGCCCCAACCTGAGACCAGGGCTCCATTGTGTTAGGCCCGGTACAAATACATGGGGAGGGACATGCCTGGCCCTCAAGAGCTTAATCTAAATGGTGAAGGGGAAGGACCAGAGCCACAAAAGGATTTAGGCGCCCAACTACCACTTTAGATCGTCAACCCTCCTGCTCAGCTGCTGCCCAACCCTGAAGGCTCCTAAAGTCACTTGGTGCCTAAATTTTCACCATTATGGTTTGGCAGCTGGGCCCCGAACCTGCTGTCCCAGACCCTGCCCAGAAGCTCAGCACCTGTCTCACACGTCCCATCGGATCCTCAAACGAGGCCTTGGCCCGCTTATCTTGGCTGCTGGACCCAGTCCAGGGGCTGTGCCTAAATTCCCACAAAAACGTGTGCAGGGGTGGAAGAAGGAGAGGAGGAGGAGGTGGACAACTCTCTAATCGCTATTAGCCCAGCAGTCAGGGCTCTCTCCTGAGAGGTGGGAAACCTTAATTCTAATCACTTGTCCACATCAGTTGGGCAGGGGTGGGGGGACATTCACTCAGAGTGCTGGGCTAGAATTTATTAGGGAGATCTCCTCCTCCACCCCACCCCCAATGCTGAGCATTGCAATGCCAGAGTCCCGTTGTGGACTGAGCCTGAAGTGACTTGCCCAGGATCACACAGCAGACCAGTGGCCCCTTTAGCATTACATATGCCTCTCAGACACCTTTACATTGTCTTCCTTCCCCACAAAGCAGCCTTTTTCACACAGAGAGAGCATGTGATATTAGTCTTCCCTCCCCCTGTGGGGTAGAAGAATTATACTTCATTGCTTAAAGACTTTGGACCTACATACTAGATTAGGACTAATGTTTTTAATGATCAGCAGGATTAACATCCTAGTTGCTCATATTAGTTCTTTAATGCACGTGGTTTAAAAGAAATCCCCAAATGCTATCAATTAACTCTGAGAGAGTAACAGTCGATACCCAGGAAGATTAAGCAGGTCAGGGAACAAAGATGGGAGAAAAAAATAAACAAAAAGTAGGAAGAGCGCTGTTGTGTCTTTTGCTCTTTGTACAAATGATCAAAACTTTTCAGATGTGAATTAAGCCTCATTGTCATTTACAGTCTGTTCAGGAACTCGCATCGGCGAAAACAGTGGTTTTAGCGTTTCCACTGTTTGTGATGAATTAGGTGAATTCACACAGAATATTCGGGGCATTTAGAATGGGCATACATAGTCCAGAGTAGTCAACATGGATTCACTGCCACAGAGAAGTGGGCTGTTTAGGGAGGGAGAGCTCAGTGGTTTGAGCATTGGCCTGTTAAACTCAGGGTTGTGAGTTCAATCCTTGAGGGGGCCATTTAGGGATCTGGGGCAAAAATCTGTCTGGGGATTGGTCCTGCTTTGACCAGGTGTTTGGACTAGATGACCTCCTGATATTCTATGATTTGTAGTGTTTGCTGACCTCCTTGCCATTTTATTAAAATCTAAAATTATTAAATAGGGAAAGAACAAGTTAAAATTTTCTTAGACAAGTTAGATGTCTTCAAGTCACCAGGGGCTCATGAAATACATCCTAGAATACTCAAGGAGCTGACTGAGGAGATATCTGAGCCATTAGCGATTGTCTTTAAAAACTCATGGAAGACGGGAGAGACTCCAGAAGGCTGGAAAAGGGCAAATATAGTGTCAATCTATAAAAAGGGCAATAAGGACAACCCAGGGAATTACAGACCAGTCAGCTTAACTTCTGTACCAAGAAAGATAATGGAGCAAATAATTAAGCAATCAATTTGCAAACATCTAGAAGATAATAAGGTGATAAATAACAGTCAGCCTGGATTTGTCAAGAACAAATTGTGTCAAACCAACCTGATAGCTTTCTTTGACAGGGTAACAAGCCTTACGGATAGGAGGAAGTGGTAGTTGTGGTATATCTTGACTTTAGTAAAGCTTTTGATACTGTCTTGCATGACCTTCTCATAAACAAACTATGGAAATGCTACCTAGGTGGAGCTACTATAAGGTGGGTGCATAACTGGTTGGAAAACCATTCCCAGAGAGTAGTTATCAGTCATGCTGGAAGGGTATATCAAGTGGGGTTCCACAGGGATCAGTTCTGGGTCCAGTTCTGTTCAATATCTTCATCAATGATTTAGATAATGGCATAGAGAGTACACTTCTAAAGTGTGTGGATGACAACAAGATGAGAGGGGTTGCAAGTGCTTTGGAGGATAGGATTACAATTCAAGATGATCTGGACAAACTGGAGAAGTGGTCTGAAGTAAATAGGATGAAATTCAATAAGGACAAATGCAAAGTACTCCACTTATGAAGGAACAATCAGTTGCACACATACAAAATGGGAAATGATTGCCTAGGAAAGAGTACTGTGGAAAAGGATCTGGGGGTCGTAGTGGACTAAAAGCTAAATATGAGTCAACAGTGTAACGCTGTTGCAAAAAAACCGAACATCATTCTGGGATGTATTAGCAGGAGTATTGTAAGCAAGACACGAGAAGTAATTCTTCCACTTTACTCCACACTGATTAGACCCCAACTGGAATATTGTGTCCAGTTCTGGGCACCACCTTTCAGGAAGGATGTGGACAAATTGGAGAAAGTCCAGAGAAGGGCAACAAAAATAATTAATGGTCTAGAAAATATGACCTATGAGGGAAGATTGAAAACATTGGGTTTGTTTAGTCTGGAAAAGAGAAGACTGAGAGGGGACATGATAATATTTTTCAAGTACATAAACTACATAAAAAGTTGTTACAAGGAGGAGGGAGAAAAAAAATTCTTCTTAACCTCTGAGGATAGGACAAGAAGCAATGGGCTTAAATTGCAGCAAGGGAGGTTTACATTGGACATTAAGAAAAACTTCCTGTCAGGGTAGTTAAGCACTGGAATAAATTTCCTAGGGAGGTTGTGGAATCTTCATCATTGGAGATTTTTAAGAGCAGGTTGGACAAACACCTGTCAGGAATGGTCTAGATAATACTTAGTCCGGCCATGAGTGCAGGGGACTGGGCTTGATGACCTCTCGAGGTCCCTTCCAGTCCTACAATTCTATGATTTGTGTATCAATCATTGGCCACCACACAAAACTCTTGGGAAGGACATCTACTTTTACAGTCACCAAATGGCCTGCATGTAAATTCATGGTGAACACGTGACCTAAGATTCATAGAAGAACTCTGGTGCTACATGCTGGAAATGGCTGTGTGTGTGCATAAGTCCATCCATTCAGCATAACGTCAGACATATTAGCCAACTCAGGATCATTGTTAGGTTTGCATTGGAGCCTGGCATTTGTCCTGGACAAGGATGTGCCATATAGAACAAAGCCACTGTCTCTGGTCCCATTCACTATCCTGCTGTTTACAATTGCAAGAAGTCTGCATTCTCTTGTTGGTTGGTACCCTTGAACTGGATAGCGTAACAGTAAGCACCCAAGAATATTGCCCATCTCTATAACTGTGCTGCAGCCATTGCTCGTTCTCCTTTTTGGGGGTTAAAATGTCACCCTAGAAGTCGATGATCTGTGACCAGATAGTTTCCCATGGAGATATTGGCAAATCTCTAACTCCCCAGACTAAACTCAGAGTTCTCTATCAAATTGAGCATAGTTGCAATCTGCAGAGGCAATAGGACTTTCAGTATGTGCTTCCATCGGATGAGAAATTCCATATGGAGAAGCATCACAAGCTACCGTCACAAGCACAGATGAATTGCAGTGCGCATGAACCCTTTCAGATGCTGTTAGCTTCTTGGCCTCATCAAAATCCATGGTGCGCTGGGGACCAACACCACTTCTGCCCATTTTATGTCAGCTTATTTGGAGGATGTAACACTGTCACTATGTTAGGTAGGACGCTATGGTAATAGCGGATCATTGCCAGAAAGGAGCATAATGGGGACACATTTGTGTCTGAGGTGCCCTAAGGAGAGCTTCATCTTTGTCCTGTGATTTAAGCAACCCATCTCTATCAATGGTCTGATCTGGTCTTCACTCTCTATCTGTAGATAGACTTGGGCTAGGTCAACCTTGGAGAAATGTTTACCACCAGCTAATGGGCAAATATCTCCTCTGTTCTAGGTCAGGGATACTGGTGTGCATGCAACACTGGTCTAAGGGTAACCTTGAAATCACCCCAGATATGGACCCCATTGTTTTTTTCATTATTGGCACTGTAAGGATGCTCCACTCACTCCAGTTAACATTGAATATAATTCCTAAGTCCTGTAAGTGCTGAAGTTGGCTGCATTGCAAGAGGTGCTGGACAAATTTCTGACAATTTAGGAATTGGTTCTTTTCAAGCACAGATTTTGCTTTCCAATATTTTAAGGTTCTGATACCATCCTGGAAGACATCAGCTACCTTGTCCAAAAGTTCAGCTCCTTTTTGTTTTATGCTGGAGTTCATGAAACCCGCAGGCATTTTATGATTTGCCAGTGCAGGTGAGTCCCTCTCAGCCATTCTCTGCCAAATAACGCATGACCCCCTCGCTTCACAATATAGAGGTTTAGCATACGCCATTTACATGTACGTTACCTTCACTGTAATAGCAACCAGTGAGTCAAGGATTTTTAGCAGTACTGAGGTTTTCTGCTACTTCATCTTGCTATGTAGTCTCTGATAATCCTGTGAAATTGCAGAAAACATTAGACACTGTACTGAGCTCCATTTAAAAATCTTACGCCTTCCTCTTGTTTTAAAAAAAATCCAAATACCACTTCATTTATTGTCTTCCGAATGAAAGAGCTGTAGAGACACTACAGCGTTCTCAGTGGACTCCATGTTGTCAAGAGTGACTTGATCACACTCTATAAGTACTGACCTGAGGAACAGAAAATTGATAACAGAGGGCTCTTCAATCTAGCAGACAATGGCATCACACGATCCAATGGCTGGAAGTTGAAGCTAAACAAATTCATAGAGCCCTGCACGGAGACAACATTTGTATCCGCATCCAATCCACAAACATGGTCCGTGGATATCTGCAGCCTGCGGATATCCATGAATATAGAAGCAGATATCTGCAGATTTGCAGGGCTCTACAAGTTCAGATTAAAAATAAGGCACAGGGTTTTAACAGTGAGGGTAATTAACCACTAGAACAAAGTATTAAGGGTCGTGGCAGATTCTCCATCACTGGCAATTTTTAAATCAAGACTGGATGGTTTTTTTACAAGATCTACTCTAGTTCAAAGACATTCCCATTAGATGCTACTGCTATGCTTTGGCTTTTATATATCAGTAACAGGCTAGTATCTGGTCACAATCTATAGTTCTATTAATAAATCCCATCAACATTCAACAGCATTAAATACACGATACACTTAAATTTGAAGTGCATATCTAAGCCCCTATCCTGCAAAACTTAAGCACAATGCTTAACTTTACTTACATAAGTAGTCCTACTGATGCTATGAGTAAAGTTAAACATATGCTTGAGTGTTTGCAGGATTGGGGATTTACTCTTTCTGGCGTGCTGAATATACAGAAAAGTTATTTTTTAAGCATACCCCCATTTTGTATGACACACGTATTGATCCCAGTTTTTATACAGTTACAGTAACAATTACTTCAGCAGATATCCAGAACAATTATATGCAAGCTACAAAAGTGCCCACATTTTGATTTTAGCACATGTTTAATATTTGATCTGATATGTGCAATAAATGACTTTTATTGCACGCAGTAATTAATTTTTATTCACTGATATTTATGTGTGAAATTAAATATTTCATACATTCATTAATTTTATAATTTTAGAACCCAGCCACTCTGAGGTGCACTAATCAACTTTTCCATTTGTGTGAAAGCTAATTCTTTAATGGGTAGTAATAATTTTCTCTGCATAATGAGTCACGATACGTGCCCTGAATCCTGATTCCTTTAAATATAGACCTATCTTTTTATCAACTTCAACAATATTGTCTTGCGTTTGTATTCACTGAAATTGATTAATCCCTTCAGCACCCTCCCCTCACTTCAATCTCTAACTAGATTAATCAGATCCTAAAATGGTTTTGCCTTAATAAGTTTCTTGTTTTTACCATGCGTTCATCCCCAAGTGCTCTTGTTCATCTGTCATATATTCAGACATCTTGTTTGATCAGGAGCATTACAGATATCTCTCTATCCCATCAGCGTGAGAACAGTCTAAGGCATTGGATGGGCAATCAGGAGAGTTCAATAGTTTGCTCTGTCATACTCCCTGGGTGACCCTGAGCAAGTCTCTAAGGCTCCATTTACACTGTGAGTTAGGGGAGTGAGTCCCCTGCTCGTGTACACACACTTGTGCTAGTATAAATAGCAGTATAGCCCTGATAGTGCGGGTAGCAGCAGCGGAGGTACCGCTGAGCCGTCCCGAGAACAAACCTGCCTGAAACCGGAGGGGATGTACGCAGCACAGCTCAGCCGCACTACCACGGCTAGGGTGCTATTTATCCTCACGTTAGCTTGGTGCGTGTACATGAGCAGGAGAATCACACCCTTCACTCACAGCGCGGCTACAAACTAAGGGTGAGAGTTTCAGCGCTCTGGGCATTGTCCCAGTTCCACTCCCATTGGCTGCATTGAGCCCCTTAGAAAATATATGTCCCATAATGAAACAACCACAGCAGTGTATCTGCACACATCATTTACATCCGAATACCCATGAAAGGGAAAAAGCTAGTGGGGGTCCCCCAGGGTCATAACAAAGCAGGAGAAGGGACTGCAGAAAAGACAGGAAAGATCTAGCAAAAGATGTGGTGTGGGCTGAGGACGGACCTAACAGTTCCATCTCCTCAATCATATTGCATCATATTTTTTCAACAGAGACGCGTCAAACACGAGATTGCTCACTCAGAGAAATTAAAACTGACTGTCACAGTGGGAACTGCGTTCCAAATCATCTACCACCTTCCTGCCAGGAAAAAAACAAACCAGCGCTCTGTGTCCCTCACTCTCTTGTACTCACAACATTTGAAAAATAAAGAAAGTTAATTAATTATTGGTTAGAAAATAAAATGCAACCTCAACAAACCAGGAGATGGGTTTTAACTACTCTGGGGTGTCTTTCTAAAGGGTTCCCTCCTTGCATATGCTTTCCATGCTCTCATCTGATCCTCTTGCAAGTAGCCACCTGGAGATAGTGCAACTAATATAGTAAGCTCCATCCTCCTGAGACCAAACAAAACCTTTGTGGCTGCAAAAAACAGAATGGGACATACATATACAACACTGGGGAGAGCAGCTAGGACCTTTGTCCCCAGAAGCACAGGCCTTCAAGGTTTATATCCTGTGTAGATTTGCCTCTAGGGGGTGACACAGTCACATATACCTAAAAATGTGTCACCTTCCCTCCACTAGTTAGCAGTGGTAAATATGAACCACAGTAGCCAGCATACTGCAAAAGAGGCAGTAAGCCTAAGCAAAAGCAGAGGTAGGGAACTTGACTATAACTCAGACAACTTGGGTTCTATTCCTGGCTCTTCCATTGGCCTGCTGTGAGACCTTGGGCAAGTCACTTGATTCATCTGTGCCTCACTTTCTCCATCTGTAAAGTGGGGATAATGATACCAAAGAACAGTTTGAGATCATCCGTGCTCTATAAGAACTAGGTATTATCAGCTAACCCCCGCATTCAGAGACAAAAGATGCATATGTGGAGCATTTGGTCTTATACTTGGAAATCTGGCCCTGTGCAATCTGGAATCCTAGAATTGATGGCAGAGCTATTGCAGTAGCTTGGATGACTATTGCAGGATACGACATATCTTTTAACAAGGGATGAGTCAGCAGCTCACTACAGTCTCTCATATGAAATGATTTGCACATCTTTACTCTTGCAGCACATACTCACAGCAAACTATGGTTCCCTTTTCCCCTGGAGGTAACCACTGATCTGCTTATTCTGCTGCTTTTACATGCATTGCCTTCTGCAAGTTTTATTAGGCCTGGTAGTTTCACTAGCAGTACTGTATCTATGGACTTCAGTTACCAACTGTAACAAGCTGCAGGTGCAAGTCTGTGATTTGAATTTTTCACGTGTGTTGATGTGGGGAGCTAACTTATGCAGGACCCTATGCAGAGCTGCTTGGCTCATAACTAGAGCTATGCTCACCGAAGTTCATACCCTCTGATTTTCGTTTTGGGTTCAAACAGCCAAAAATTCAACACAAAACCTCCAAAATGATCAAGTTTTGTTTGGATAAAATCATACCAAATCACCAAGTTTATTATCATTTCCATCCCAAACACAATAATTCCTCTCATGTTTTCTAGAAAAAAAATCAAAGCAGATTCACTCAAAGTCTGCTAACTTCAACAAATCTGGGAGCAAACCTAATACAAGCACTGGGGTTTGTCACAAAGCTGGGAAACAGGCGAGGCTGACCTGATTTCCAGTTCTGCACAGCTTTGCTCAAAAGCTCATTCTTTCTCTGTGCTGCTTGGTATGTAGCACTGGAATTGAATAAAACATACCCCCAGATAATTAATGAAGATATATAGCAAAAGTAGCTATGGCAGGGAATGTGTCATAAAAATATCTTTTGTGTTTCAAATCAAATCTCTTTTGGAAGTTTGGTCTGCTATGAAGGAGTCTCTCCTGTTATAAGAGGCTCTATAAAAGAACTATGGCTGTATATAGATAGTTCATAGAATGAGCACCATCTACTGGTACATAGGAATAGGCAGCATTGTGCAGAAGTTGTTAGGTTCATTAGAGTTGTTATGCCCCACAAATGGCTTCCAGTGTGCAGCTCTAAACATGCACCTCCCACTACAAAGCTACACCTTAGTAGCAGCCTGGGGAAAATAACCCAAAGGAGGCACATCATTAGCAAGACACCAACACCCATTACAAGCTCTGCACAGAAAGAGGATGTTTGTTCAGAGGCTGGCTGTTCTGCCCACATCTCTGAGCTAGATGTGACAGCAAATAGCCCTGCACGGCCATGACTGCATAGCCCCAGCTCTGTTTAGCGAGTGCGCTGGGGACAGGAATCTTTCATTTCATACACCATTTGCAACAAGCGGTAGTGATTTCACAGGCATCATTGAGCTCTGGGGAGCTAATGATAAAGCAAAGCATTTGTTGTTTTTCTGAAAGCTCTGTAATGTTGAAGGCCAGTACCTAGCTAGGGCAGCTTGGTCCACTGGGGACTGCCTGTCAAACGATCGTTACTTTCAGTGCACCTCACTGGTGGCAAAGGCATTTATCATAAGTTCGTAAATACACAAGGAATATCAGAGCATGTGAAATATATTACTTTGGTTTGTAAATCTTGTCCTGTCTACGGGCTGGCTCATTCAATGTTTCCTGACACTGATTTTGCAGTGTTGCCATACTCTGAGTATAAGTCAGGCCTCAAATGACTATCGAGACTGGCTCAAAAATCATGATTTTCTTTTAAAATAATACATTTTAGGTTATTTTTATTTTCAGTTGATTTTTTGGCACTTTAGGTCACATTTGGCTCATGTTTTTAAGCTTTTCTCCGCAAACAGGAGGCCTAAGAATTTAAGAATTTTTTTTTAAATGAAAACTGAGCTGTTCTCCTAATCACATGACTCCAGGAGCTGGAGCTATATGAAAGACATTGAATATCAGAAGACTTGGGTGAGTTGGCAACAGCATGAACCCATCAACACTAGTCTTTTATGGTTAATATAGTGAAAAAAGAAGAAATAGAAGGAAACGTGTTGTGTTTGAACCTTACCTAATTGCTAGCTTAGCAAATTTTTGGAAGCCCACATACATTATGCTCACCAGAGACCAGGGGGTCAACATACTACACACATATGAACGAGGATTAGAAACTGAGACTCTGTGAATGATAAAATAAAAGCCTTTACTACTCAAGTCAAATGAAAAATGATATTAATTTTCCTTGGTGTTAAGGGACTGATTCCCCACTCTGTTATTAAATCAGTAGCAATAATGTATCCTAGAGTGATGCTATTGTGAATCAGACCCCTATGCTTTTTATCTCCTAGAAGGTGTATAGGCTGCTCTAATTTATGCTGAAGGCCAGCCAGGCCTACATCCAGCCAAGGATCAGGTGACCACAAAAGCCACTTTTGTGTCTCCTTCTTGGCCACCTGAGCTTGTGTTGTGAGCTTCTTAGCTGTAGCCAAGGCTCTGGGGCCAAGACTTAAAAAAGTTAGGGGCCTTTTCAAGAGTGCTGAACACCCACAACTGAGGCCAGATACTTAATGTTCCTCGGCACCCAACAGTGCCCCGTGAGGACAACTGAGGGCTGAGCACTTTTGAAAATCTGACCAAAGTTGTTTAGGTGCCTCAATGGGGAGCTGTGGGATGGCTGTTGAAAACCTGGCCCCTAAATCCTTACTTAGATTTAGAAAAGTGCTGAGCACCCAGCAACTCTAGTTAACATCTAGAGAAAAAATAGGTGCTCAGCACTTTAGAATATCAGGCCATTTATTTAGAATCCTAAATATGGAGTCTATTTTTGAAAGTATTGGCCTGCATGATTATTTTTCTTTTGTGCCAGGATGCCTGTATCCGTTGTCTAAACCTTGAGCAATTTCCTCGGCATCAGCTGTACTTTGTATAAGATTAGCCATACGACCAGGAGACTACTGCCTGAAATGCCTCCAGTTGAAAAGTCAATTAGTGATGCTGCGACAGGTGCTTTTTCTATCAAATGAAATTACTGACACTTCCTAAAACTGTAGTGTGACAGTGCTTCCCACTTGCGAGGTGATTTCTGTGAACTTGGTAATAATATAGCCCAAGGTACAGCTAACGATCTTGGGTTATTAGAATGAAAATATTAATTATATAAAGCAAATTAAGTGAAAGAAGCAAAAATAGAAAAGTCAAAATGAGATGTGAAACTTTAGAATCATTCTAAATAAATCTATTGGAATGTCCTTCCCCTTCTATCATGGGCCTTTCATCCTGCCTCAGTTTCCATTGTCCCTCTTCTCCCCAGAATAACAACTCTATTTTTGTTTTCAAAACTGAGTTGGGAGGAAGAGGCTGGGATTCTCCCAAAGTAAACAGCATAAAGACTAGGGATGATTGAAAAATTTCCACCAAACCTGGTTTTGAACAGAAAACTGGGGTTTTGACAAAATGACATCTTCACATCTGGGAAAATTTTGACTTTTTGAAAGGGGGTGGGTGAAAACTTTTTGTCCGAAAACTCAAAATTTTTTGGGTATTAAACAAATTTTCCATGGAAAATTTCAATGGAAGTGAATTTCTTCTTCTTTTTTTCTTTCAAAAAAATTCAGAAAAAAATTCTTACTATATTGTCTCATTTTCACTAGCCCCCCTTTATACTGGAGGCCTCAAAGTGGGTGTAATGTATTATTTAAGGGTGATAAAGGAATGCCAGAAAAGTGTAAAGGGGCGCGGGACCATTTATGCTTATCTGTAAGGTGAGGAGTAGAAGTGAAATTTGAGGAATGAGGGAAGAAAGGAAAGGAGTCTCAAAGGGTCTTTTGTTATCCTAAAGCTCTTTACCTCTCAGCTCTCTGACAGCTCAACTTCCCTTGCTGCTTCGTAATAGCTGTTTTCTTCTCTTCCATGTCGATTCTGAAGTTTTTTCGTTTCAGCTGAATGGAGCAAGACACTGAGGTAGCATCTTTGTTCTCAAAAAGACTGGTATAAGAGCCATCCAGCGCAGAGGGATTACATTAGCCAATCAGTGGTTAGAGATTTGCATATTCACAAAACAATTATTGAGAATAACCAAGCAAAGAGGATGCAGATTGCTGCATGGTGATTGGCTGACTGTCATTATTAGCCAATCAGAATTTACTTACTGTATGATTACTGAAAAAATAACTGGCCAGTGATTAGGTAAATTGGACACTCACAATTCGAGAACATGGTATTCCATAACCCAGGAGGTCAAAGTGCTGTGCTAACATTTATGGACTGAGCATCACAACATGCTTGCAAGGCAGTTAATTATGTTGTGATCCCCCAGTTCTGGGACAGGTGACCAAGGGGACACCAGGGGTGGGGGTGACATAGAGCTATGCTTAGAACAGTAGGACCTGGGAAGGCAGAAAGAAGGAGCATGTGGACCTGTGGCACAAGACTCGTAGGAGATGGAAGGGGTGAAGGAGCGGAAGGAAACCAGGAGCTTGGAAGGGGATGTAGGGCAGGTATGGGGTGTTAAGGTGATGGAGAGTGGGTGAGTGTACTGAGAAGGGCATAGCAAGGGACAGAGAAAGCTTTACATGCTTACAGTTTCTCTCTAGAAAAGCATTTGATATAGTTTCCCTGAGATTCAAAGCCTTGCACCCCTTCACCCACTACCCCCACATCCCACCCAAGTCTAATCCTCTTCTCATGCAGAACCTCTTTTGGACAATAGGAGGAGACCCCACTTTGGTGGGCCTCCTAAGTTCTATCAGACCAGTCCTGCAGTCCTTACAACAGCCATTTAAACTTTCATCACTCATTCAAACACGCCAGGGAGAATTCCCCGCAAAACATGCTAACAAAAGAGCTATGGCTGACTGAATTACACCAGACACTATCAGCACAGTACCAGCTGAATTAAACAGTTGGATTAAACATTACTTACAGAGAAAAAACAAAGGAAAGGAAATGTTGCATCAAGATGAGTAATTTTAGACCATGTGTTTCTTCCTCATACCATGTCTCTTCTTCATGGGGAGACTGGCCTTCATCCAACTTTAATTTGCCTTAAATAACGTTATTAAATACATTAAAAACAAACATAATGTAGGCAGGAGATAGTAGGCCTGTCATGAGTGCAGCCTCCCACTCCAGGCTAAGCATCAGAATGGTTTGTTTTGTTTTGTTTACCTCGGTGTTTCTCAACCGATGGGTCACAGGGGATCGCAAAAAGCAATCAGGTGATTGTGAGGCATTGATAATTGTATTACAATAAAGCAAAGAAAGTCTCTTTCCCGCACTCAACACCCACCCTGAATCTTCAAAGTCAAGTATTCTCTGTCAGCTTCTTCAAACACACACACGCATGCATACATATGTTATATAGGCTTATAGAATCATAGAATCATAGAACATCAGGGTTGGAAGGGACCGCAGGAGGTCATCTAGTCCAACCCCCTGCTCAGAGCAGGACCAATCCCCAACTAAATCATCCCAGCCAGGGTTTTGTCAAGCCTGACCTTAAAAACCTCTAAGGAAGGAGATTCCACCACCTCCCTAGGTAACCCATTCCAGTGCTTCACCACCCTCCTAGTGAAAAAGTTTTTCCTAATATCCAACCTAAACCTCCCCCACTGCAACTTGAGACCATTACTCCTTGTTCTGTCATCTGCCACCACTGAGAACAGTCTAGATCCATCCTCTTTGGAACCCCCTTTCAGGTAGTTGAAAGCAGCTATCAAATCCCCCCTCATTCTTCTCTTCTGCAGACTAAACAATCCCAGTTCCCTCAGCCTCTCCTCATAAGTCATGTGCTCCAGCCCCCTAATCATTTTTGTTGCCCTCCGCTGGACTCTTTCCAATTTTTCCACATCCTTCTTGTAGTGTGGGGCCCAAAACTGGACACAGTACTCCAGGTGAGGCCTCACCAATGTCGAATAGAGGGGAACGATCACGTCCCTCGATCTGCTGGCAATGCCCCTACTTATACAGCCCAAAATGCCGTTAGCCTTCTTGGCAACAAGGGCACACTGTTGACTCATATCCAGCTTCTCGTCCACCGTAACCCCTAGGTCCTTTTCTGCAGAACTGCTGCCTAGCCACTCGGTCCCTAGTCTGTAACAGTGCATGGGATTCTTCCGTCCTAAGTGCAGGACTCTGCACTTGTCCTTGTTGAACCTCATCAGGTTTCTTTTGGCCCAATCCTCTAATTTGTCTAGGTCCCTCTGTATCCTATCCCTACCCTCCAGCGTATCTACCACTCCTCCCAGTTTAGTGTCATCTGCAAATTTGCTGAGAGTGCAGTCCACGCCATCCTCCAGATCATTAATGAAGATATTGAACAAAANACTTTTGTCATGAGTGGCAGCTTAATGGCACTGGGGGAGGAAGCACCACAACACAGTTAAAGTTACCGTTAAAGTGCCAAGAACCCCACTGTACGTAAGACTCAAAATTTGAAATCACATTATTAACTGTGACTCCTCGCTGTGGGCATTATCTGATGTTTTCTCAAGCTGCACAGTCTAGCCAGTTACCTGTGGGCAGAAAGAGAATGTTTTGTGCCTGTAGGTTGATGCCAGCAGACTTCTCATCCATCTTAATTTTCCAAGACATGTTTATCTACTTAATTCATTCTAGCATGAAGGGGAGATGAAGATTATCCACTTCAAATGTGCCTGACAAGAACCAATGTTCTCTCCATGGCACCTCATTAGGTCTTTGCTAATAAAACATATTATTTCAGAATGGAGTCATTGGAGAATTCACTTTCAAGTCACTGTCAGTACAGCTGGTCATTAAAAGTGGAGACACCTGAGCCGGCGTGAAGATTCAGCCGAAGAGCGCTGACTGCATACTCAATGAGCAGCCCTTTCCAGAAATCCCATAGCCATTAAGGAGAGCCTATGGTAAGCAAATTCTGTACGGTTTCTTAGTCACAAATACTACAGCAGCTGGTAGGTGACATGCTTTTGAAAGGCATTTGAGCCTTCCTCCTTCATCTCAGTAGTATAACTGCAAGTTCCCAATTGCACCAGGACATATTATACTTGTCACTGGTGAAGGTAGAGGTGAGAGGGGCTTTCTTCAGTGCTTGATGAAAATTTTGCATGACTCTTGCTCGGCCTAAGCAGAGCTAGGGTTACTGCATAGATCCTTTCAATGTTTTTGAGGTACAGGCTTCACACCCCTTGACTCCAAATTGTTCTCTTTACATGCAGAATTTCCAAACATTGCTGCACCAACGTGCCTGAACTTCCGGAAGGTCCACGGCTAAGGGCGACAGGGGAACTAAGCTTCCCTGCCCATTCCTTCTGCACATCAGGCACAACCCGCATGCCCTCACTCAGGTGAGAGTCCAGCTGCCCTCAAAGGCCGTTCCCCACACATCCCTATATATGGAGCATCACTACATCAGATGACACTTTAGAGTCCCCTTTGTGACCTCTCCCAATGGCATCTTTGAGTTCTCCCCCAAGGGGCAGCTGCTACAGGAAAGCCGTCCTGACCAGTCAACCATGCCTCAGCCCTGTCCACCCAGACTTTCTCCAAGAGACCTCGAATGATAGTTGACCAGAGGATTTCCATTTCTTGGCAACTTTCAACGTTTCCAATTTTATTTATGTTCTACCCTGATACAAAACCAAAACCTTTCAATCGTTTTCAAAGGAAATTATGTCAGTGCAAAAAGGTGTGTAGTGGATACTGGCCTAGGAGACCACGGTTTACATCCCCAGGTGATTCACAGCTAAGTTTTTCATTCTGAATCAGGAAGGACAGAGACCTGAACCTCAGTTTCTGACATCTCAGGGCAGGGTGCTGACCCCCAGGCTATAGATAATCAGTCATATGCTATCACCCACCAGACCCAAAACACCTTCCTTCAAAACATTTCATCACAACCAAAACGTCTCCACTAAATGTTTGGGCTTTGACCAAAAAAACCCCTATATATTCCATCAAAATGAGTTTTTGGCTGAAGGATTCTGACCAGTTCTACCTAACCCCTTCAAAGAGGTGGGTAACAAATAAACATGGACAATGTCAGTGTGGCCAACTCTAATCAGAAGTCTCCTAACACTTGTTATATATAAAGCCCCAGACCCTGGAGTCATGGAATTATGAGAGAATAGCAGCTTTATTTTTTTTTATTTTTAATATTCTATTCCTTGTGGTTACAGAGAAAACCATGAAAACGTGACCCTAGTGCACTCTCCAGGCTTAAAGAAGAGCCCAGAAGTATGATTTTTTAAGCCAACCTCCTTATCTTTGAATGTGTGAGGATGGCAATCCTGAGATGTTTAAAAGAAATCCCAGTAAAAGTCATGGCACCAACAAGCCAGATGTTAAACTTCCCCACTTTGCTTCTATAGCACCTCAGCACACATCCTTTGTTTGATTGTTACCTGCTTAGACCAAACTCTTTTCAGAGGTGGGGCCTGCAAAATGCCCATCCCACTAACTGCTGCTACCTAAATAATCAGCTGCTAGTCACACTGTCCTATGTCCCCTTCTGTTTCCCAATGCCCCTAATGCTCTAGAAACTGGCTCTCTCAATTCCCTGAGGCTATTTTGTTTAGGACTGGCAAAGCTTTTCATGCAGAACAGCGTAGGAGGATGCAGGGGGCTCTGGTGGTTGATTGGCTGGGGGTGTCACAGAGAAGTGTTTTGCTTGGGGAATTAGGATGAAAAAACAAACCTCCTCTTTCCTCTCCCAGCCCATCCCCCTTTAAGAATGGGAAGCTGACCCCTTTATAGCAAAGAACAAGATGGGAGACAACAGCATTTATCTCCAGGCAACCCTGTCACTCCTCTCCCCTACAGCCAGCCTCCTCCTCCAGTCTAGCTCTGACCCACACACCATCAAATCATCCACACCCGCATTCACCACCTGACTCCATTCCTGGCCAGCCCAGCTCAGGAATCTACCCAGCACGTCAGCTCCCTCCAACCCAACCCCTACTAGCCTAAAGCTCTCCTCCCACCAATCCCCATTCACCCAAATCTCCACCAAGGGGGTAAGGGGGTAGAACTCAGCTCTGTCTAGATCCATCCTACTTCAGCTTTGCCACTCACCTGCCTGCCAGGCTCAGAGTATGAACACCCCACCACACCCAGCCCAGATAACTCCTCCCCAGGATCAGTGCTCCTGCCCTGCTACCTGACGCCCCACCACCCGGAGCAGAACCGCCAGCTCAGGAAAAAACAACGTACCCGTAGCTGGGTCTAGAAAAGCAGGCACAGAGGAAGCAGGGACATGTGCCTGTGATCTGAAACAGCCCCCTGGAATCCTGTATGCCCCACTCCCTGCCTTCTCCTTCTGTTGTTGGGGCCCAGTGCTGCAATGCTAGAAGCACCCCCAATTGCAGCCCTGCAGGAGCCCCCAGTGACAAAAGCTGGTACTACACCCTGCAACACATCCACCCCCCTGCACAGCTGTGCCATTATTGGTGAGTTTAGCCCAAGGGTGGCCAACCTGGGGCTCCGGAGCCACATGCGGCTCTTCAGAGGTTAATATGCGGCTCCTTGTATAGGCACCGACTCCGGGGCTGGAGCTACAGGCGCCAACTTTCCAATGTGCCGGGGGGTGCTCACTGCTCAACCCCTGGCTCTGCCACAGGCCCTGCCCCCACTCCACCCCTTCCCACCCCCTCCCCGAGCCTGCAGTGCCCTCGCTTCTCCCCCCTCCCTTCCAGAGCCTCCTGCATGCCACGAAACAGCTGATTGGGAGGCGCAGGGAGAGAGTGGGAGGCACTGATCAGAGGGGCTGCCGGTGGGCGGGAGGTGCTGGGGGCTGGAGGGGGGGAGCTGATGGGGGGCTGTTAACATATTACTGTGGCTCTTTGGCAATGTTCATTGGTAAATTCTGGCTCCTTCTCAGGCTCAGGTTGGCCACCCCTTGTTTAGCCCCATTAGCGCCTAACGACTTCCTGCCTCTAGCAATGCTCTTTACACAGTTTTACATCTAGAGGATAGGATTCAAGGCAAGGGCTGTTTCCTTTTTAATTTAGAGACATAAGTAATGTATGGCATCCACTTTTAACTTAGAAATGTGAATGACATATTAAAACGAAGACAACATTTGTCTTGGAATGATCCAAGACATACCAAAGGAAAAGAGCTGCATGTCCACACTGAGTCCAGTGTAAGTGGTGAAGCCACTTTTATACCATCAAGTTCAAGTCTGCACCCTCTGTGCTGCTATGACATATCCCAAATATGTGTCAGTTTACACTGAAAAGCAATTATCTAAGTGGTAGCACAGACAAAAATGAAGAAGGAGGTTGAGTTCCATTTGCATTTGTGCTGATTTATTTGTCAATCAATGGACCTCAGGCTTATTTTATGGCTTATCTACATTTCTTATCTAGCATATCTACATTTATGGCTTATCTAGCATATCTATGGCTTATCTACAATTTCTGTTAGATCATAAACAAACTAGGGAAATACAACCTAGATGGAGCTACTATAAGGTGGGCATGTAACTGGTTGGAAAACTGTTCCCAGAGAGTAGGTATCAGTGATTCAGTCAAGCTGGAAGGGCATAAAGAGTGCGGTCCTGCAGGGATCAGTTCTGGGTCCTGTTCTGTTCAATATCTTCATCAATGATTTATACAATGGCATACAGAGTACACTTATAAAGTTTGCGGACGATACCAAGCTGGGTGGGGTTGCAAGTGCTTTGGAGGATAGGATTAAAATTCAAAATGATCTGGACAAACTGGAGAAAAAGTCTGAAGTAAATAGGATTAAATTCAATAAGGACAAATGCAAAGTACTTCACTTAGGAAGGAACAATCAGTTGCACACATACAAAATGGGAAATGACTGCCTAGGAAGGAGTACTGCAGAAAGGGATCTGGGGGTCATAGTGGACTAAAAGCTAAATATGAGTCAACAGTGTAACACTTCAAAAACTGCAAACATCATTCTGGGCTGTATTAGCAGGAGTGTTGTAAGCAAGACACAAGAAGTAATTCTTCCACTCTCCTCTGTGCTGATTAGGCCTCAAGTGGAGTATTGTGTCCAATTCTGGGAGCCACATTTCAGGAAAGATGTGGACAAATTGGAGAAAGTCCAGAGAAGAGCAACAAAAATGATTAAAGATCTAGAAAACATGACCTATGAGGGAAGATTGAAAAAATTGGGTTTGTTTAGTCTGGAGAAGAGAAGACTGAGAGGGGTCATGATAACAGTTTTCAAGTACATAAGAGGTTGTTACAAGAAGGAGGGAGAAAAATTGTTCTCCTTAACCTCTGAGGATAGGACAAGAAGTAACAAGGGCAGTTTATGTTGGACATTAGGAAAAACTTCCTAACTGTCAGGGTGGTTAAGCACTGGAATAAATTGCCCAGGGTGGTTGTGGAATCTCCATTATTGGGGATTTTTAAGAGCAGGTTGGACAAACACCTGTCAGGGATGATCTAGATAATACTTAGTCCTGCCATAAGTGCAGGGGACTGGACTAGATGACCTCTTCCAGTCCTACAATTCTATGAATATTACAAAAGTTCCTATGTTGGTTTTTTTTGAAAACCAACATAATTCACAGAACAAGTTGTTAATCTTTTCATTTATTTAATGCATCTTCCTGGTGCTCTAGGCACAGAGATTCCCAATTTCAAAGAACATTGACCTGGTGTCAGGACTAAATGCATCAAAATTAACCTCCCACCCCACTCAGTTTCCTACAGTACAGCACCCACCCCTCCCACCCAGAGACAGTCCGTGTAAACAGATGGACACTGCCATGTTCCCTGACATTCTCTTCCACAATTGAGGTCTGTCCGTCAATAAAGCCCTCCTCCCACCCCCAAGGTGAATACATATGGGGACTGTCAGCTCAGGCATCCTACATCATCTCAACTATCTGGGTAAAATATTATGAGTAAACATGGCCCAGATTCACAAAGGTATGGAAGTTAGGGGCCTAAATACCTTTATGGATCTGCACCCATGTCTCTAAAATACACAGGACACATTCCGTAAAGGGCTTTATAGGAACATCAAACCCTTCACTTGCACTCTGGTGCTAACTGGAAGCTATTGTAGTCCCTGAAGCAGAGGTGTCGTGAGAAACCCTGCTAAGTGTGTGGGCAGCTACATTCTTACCAGCTGAAGATTCTGGGTGTTCTGGAGGTATCCCTGGAGTAATTCTCATTGTGGTAATCCAGTCTGAGGGTGTCAAAGGCATGAATAACTGGGAAGCTCTTCATTCCAATGGAAAGGAACCACCATTCTGCCTTGTGAAAATGTGCTCTTAGTCACTGCTGCTGTCTGGGCATCTAGAAACAGCCAACCAACCAGCAAGTCCCCTAACGAGGTACAAAACTTGGGTGAACTGCCTCAGCTGAAGGAGCAGGTGACACTTCTACCCCTTTTTCCTGCTTTCTTTTCCCCATTTCATTATTGTTTGCTGTAAATGGCAACTCTGTCCACAAAATACTGAGTTGATCTCAGCCTCCAGGAGAGAGAGGCTACTGCACTAACCCACTGTGCTTCCTGGGACATCTGCTCTCCCATCTCTTGCCAGCAAGTGTGTTATTTGTTATCTTCTAGGTGTGTAGTCACATAGCAAAGCCACAATGTGATTCAGTCAAACACAGAAAAGTCTGTTCCAAACTAACCTTTTCAGCTTTTCATGCCCCTTTGTAAATCATGCTCTGGTTCGCAATAATATGAACAATAGGAGAACGATGCTGATACTGATTATATCTCCACTGCTGAGCGCTGCAATTGGCAAAAATTATCTAAATTAGCAGTGTCAAAGCATTTCCAGACATTGGCATGGCTAAATTAATTGTCTTGTGCTCTTGCCTGATCAGTGCTACCCATTCATACAAACAAAAATAGTTTAAATTGCTAGTGTCTAGGCGATGCACTAGATAAATTAGTTGCTGAGTTTACTGAAGTCAGGCTGCTAATAAATGGGTTCTCTCAATGATATTTGTAAATTAAATGTGCCTCACGGAGAGTCAGTGATGAAATTTGAGAATTGCTTTCTTATTGTAACAAGACGTAGGGTAAAACAAACAAATCCTGGCATGTCAGCTCCCTTTCAGAGGTTGTGGATCATGCATTTATTTAGACAAACTGTTTTAATTTTCCAGTTCTGTTGGAGAAAGAATAACTGATTTTCTAGGATGCTTTGAGGAATGTGAAACATTTCCAATAGGCCAGCATCCTGAAAAACAATGTGATATGAATAATATATTCCCAGACAAAAGCTTTGTTAATGTAGAGTTAATGGTGAGAACATCTTGTCTTCAGCAGGTTGTTATAGTTAAAAAAAACAAAAACAAAAACAAAAAAACCCACCTCAACACTTAGAAACTCAGGAAAGGTCCTCAATCTGTCTACAGTCCCTGCCTACCTTCCATCTATGGTTTGAAGAATGTTTCCATCTGAAATATAAAACTTGTCTGTCTTTTTTTTTTTTAAGGACATTAAATCTATCATCATAGGGTGGGAGTCTCAAAAGTTCTCTGTGGGGCCTAAATCTACTTCCATTGAGAGTAAAACACCCACTGACTTGAATGGGAGCAGGTTTAGGCAGGTTTAGGCCAATGTTTGGATATTGAAAGTCTTTTTCCTGAGTGTCTGGATGGAGAATCTTGGCCGCATGCTCAGGGTTCAGCCGATCGCCATATTTGGGGTCGGGAAGGAATTTTCCTCCAGGGTAGATTGGCAGAGGCCCTGGGGGTTTTTCGCCTTCCTCCGCAGCATGGGGCAGGGGTCGCTTGCTAGAGGATTATCTGCTGCTTGAAGTCGTCAAATCATGATTTGGGGACTTCAACAGCTGAGTCAAGGGTGAGATTTATTTCAGGAGTGGGTGGGTCAACTCTTGTGGCCTGCATCATGCAGGAGGTCAGACTAGATGATCATAATGGTCCCTTCCGATCTTAAGTTCTATGATTTTTGAAAACCCCACCTGGGCTCTTAATCCGTATAATAATAGAGCTCATGCTGACCCATCCAGTTGGTCCTGGATATAGCACATCCTCTGCCATGTTCCATGAGGGTTTCAGGTGGGATTAAGGACAGATCCTTCAAGTCTGGTGCCGCAAAGGCACTCTGATCTGATTGCAAGTGCTTCTGAGTAGTTTGGTGGTAGCCACCTGCCTGCTGCCATGTGCAGGACCCAGAGTGAGTGCTCAGAGAAAGAGGGGATGCCCCCTACACTGAGCACTGCCTTAGTTTGTTACATGGCATGTGCCTTCAAGAGAGAATGAGTTTTGAGACCCTATTTCTTGCCAGTTCTACAAAAAGTTTCCTTCTTCCCACCAGCATCACCTACTTATGCCAGGGACTTTTAATCCAGATACCAATTTCTGTGAGATGCTGGGCTAAGTGGGACACAGTGCTGTTATTTGAGCTTAATGAGAAGGAGATGGAGAACTAGAGGTCACCCATATACAAGCAGCATCTCATGACCTCCCGGTGATCTAAATGAATATGCATTTTCCAGTACAGCAATATGGACCTGCGTATGAAAAGGTAGCCAACAATACAGAGAAACTTTGAGACAATGAAAATGAACATGGCCGATACATTGTCTTTAGCAACTCTGCTTTGCTCATCTGAGTCTGCAAGAAACACATTAATCAAGTTCTATTAAACACTGGAATTAATGCTCATTTTCTTTCTCTTGCTGCATACTTTTGTTTTGAGCATCGAGCTTTCAGAGTTGATCAGGATGATATTTACATGACTTTGATCTACTCTCAAAATTATTCAGTGCTCAGGATGGTAGTGTTGTATCTGACATCCCCATGAATAATACCAAAAGAATTCATCATGATTAATGCTTTTACAGTCAATACCAAATGAAGTACAAGTAATTTGCCACTTGTTGTAAAGTGTTACTAGATTATCTCTCAGTAATATTATGATCATGTACATAACATTACTTTCTTCACCATCTGTATAAATGGAACGATAAAATCCAAAGGGCAAGTATGAACAAAAAAGGCAGACGTGCTGCTGAATGGATGCTCTGAATTCTCTTCTCTTCTCTGTGCGGATTTGGTGCTTGAGAATTTTTCAGCCTGATAACCTTGAAAACCATGGAGGAGATTTTTAAAAGTGCCTATAGGATTTAGGAGCATCTGTCCTTTTGAAGATCATTGGGACTTGTGCTTCCAAATCCCATAGATGCTTTTGAAAACTCTCTCGAAAGTTGTGTAGGTATGTTGGTTTTTTTGGAAGGGGGGTTGTTTTGGTTTTAACCATAGATTAATAGGTCCAGCATGATGACTGTGTGAAAGTAGAATGAATTATATTGTAAAAATAGAATGGATTAAATAAATGCTGTATGTTCCTTTAAGCAGGAATGAGAAATGTTGAAATATAGTTGTCAGGAAGAGAAACATTAAGATATAGAACAATGAGTCGCACCTAAGCTAATGGTGGGACATTAGCAGAAGATTGCTAAGAGTTAATAAGGAAATAAGATGTGTGTCTGGCCCCAGGAAAACTTATCAGCTTTGCTTCCTTTGTTTTCTTGTTAAGTTCACCCCCCCTTTTTATCTGTATAAATAAGACAGTCTGAGTCTTATATGGTACTCACATTATCTGAATGTATCAGCACAGCGCTGCGCTAATAAAATAGAGTGGTCTATAACTAAAAACTGTGAGTCTTGATTCTAACTTCGACAACTGGCAGGGCAAGCTTCCTATATGGACCAGCCAAAAATGACCTAAAAATTTGACCATGCTTAAAGATGAAAAACATAGTTCAGCCTTCATGCCCAGTCTAGTCGGTGGTCTCCCTGCTGAAACCAGAGGTGTCTGTTTACTGCCCACTATGTTATATGTGCTCAGTGCCTCTGCTCACTAGTAAGTGGATTGACACTACCCATTCATTTTACCCAAACCTGTGAACAATGACTAGATGAAAACAGCTCTTAGCACCTACTGACTGGGATTGGCTTTCAATTAACATTGTGACGGTCAAAGGATGGTAGTTGACTGCCAGTGTCAACCCGCTAGGATGCTCAATCCACTCCCGACAGCCTTTTTTCTGTCTTCAGTGGGGGAAGTTTTAAAAGGCACAAAGGATAGGTAGGCACCCAGATCCCACTGGATTTCAATGGGAGTCGGACATCCAACACCCTTGCCAGTATTTGCCAATCGCACTTCTAGCAGAGCCCTTAGAAAAGCATCTCGGACGACTTCCTAATAATCAGTGATCAAAGGCAACCCTCCCAGTAGAGTTTGGGGCTGAAGAGCACGTATGTAATGGAGTGGATCTGCTCCACACTCGGGGGATAGGGGTTCTGCAACAACTCTGACTCAGGAAGCTCAATCCCAGCAAGCCTACTGGGCATGCTCCAGTTGGAGGGGGGGCTTAAAGGGAAGGCACTGCAGCATAGGGAGACAGACCAGTAGTCACTGCCCTAGGGGGACTACACTAGTAGCGTGCATCTCCAGGGGAAGGACTACTGCGGGATTCCCTACCATGCACATGTCTGTGGGCCGGGGTGCAGGGGTCAACCACAAGGAGGATACAGCAGTAGCAAGAGTCCCAGGAGCGGGTATTAGTCAGATCACAGGTAGACAACATTATCCTCATGGGACTAAAGAGGGCGCCCTGACTTGAAACCCAATGGAGTGGGAGGGACCAGATTCCCCTATCCCCTACCGCTAGTCAGTGCTGTTGCCAGCAACTCTAACTACTAGGTGGAGCTGCCGCTGGGAGACGTGATCTAGATGCTGAGAGGAGTGGACGAGGGCTCATCCATCCACAACATACTCTGCACTTCAGGATACCAAAGTGATGAGCAGGGCCATGTGCAGGAATTTAAATTTGACCGCTTTTGGAGGGGCACATTCTGTGACTTCACAAGGGCCCCAGGTCCAGGGGAGTTCTGTGCCCCCACCAATTATTGGGGGGCGGTGGCCCTGCTTGACCCTTCCCCCTCTTGCACACACCCCTGCTGATAAGAATTGGGGTTTAGCTCAAGATAGCTCACTCCAAGTTAGCTCCAATCACACTTGGAGTTGCAGATAGCAAGGGATGTTAAGAGTAACAAGAAGGGTTTCTTCAGGTATGTTAGCAATAAGAAGAAGGTCAGGGAAAGTGTGGGCCCCTTACTGATTGAGGGAGGCAACCTAGTGACAGAGGATGTGGAAAAAGCTAATGTACTCAATGCTTTTTTTGCCTCCGTCTTCACAAACAAGGTCAGCTCCCAGACTACTGCACTGGGCACCACAGTATGGGGAGGAGGTGACCAGCCCTCTGTGGAGAAAGAAGTGGTTCAGGACTATTTCGAAAAGCTGGATGAGCACAAGTCCATGAGGCCGGATGCGCTGCATCCAAGGGTGCTAAAGGAGTTGGTGGATGTGATTGCAGAACCATTGGCCATTATCTTTGAAAACTCATGGTGATCAGGGGATGTCCCGGATGACTGGAAAAAGACTAATGTAGTGCCCATCTTTAAAAAAAGGGAAGAAGGAGGATCCGGGGAACTACAGGCCAGTCAGCCTCACCTCAGTCCCTGTAAAAATCATGGAGCAGGTCCTCAAGGAATCAATTCTGAAGCACTTAGAGGAGAGGAAAGTGATCAGGAACAGTCAGCATGGATTCACCAAGGGCAAGTCATGCCTGACTAACCTAATTGCCTTCTATGAGGAGATAACTGGGTCTGTGGATGAGGGGAAAGCAGTGGATGTGTTATTCCTTGACTTTAGCAAAGCTTTTGATACGGTCTCCCACAGTATTCTTGCCGGCAAGTTAAAGAAGTATGGGCTGGATGAATGGACTATAAGGTGGATAGAAAGCTGGCTAGATCGTCGGGCTCAACGGGTAGTGATCAACGGCTCCATGTCTAGTTGGCAGCCGGTTTCAAGTGAAGTGCCCCAAGGGTCGGTCCTGGGGCCAGTTTTGTTCAATATCTTCATTAATGATCTGGAGGATGGCGTGGACTTCACTATCAGCAAGTTTGCAGATGACACTAAACTGGGAGGAGTGGTAGATACGCTGGAGGGTAGAGATAGGACACAGAGGGACCTAGACAAATTAGAGGATTGGGCCAAAAGAAACCTGATGAGGTTCAACAAGGACAAGTGCAGAGTCCTGCACTTAGGATGGAAGAATCCCATGCACTGTTACAGACTAGGGGCCGAGTGGCTAGGCAGCCGTTCTGAAGAAAAGGACCTGGGGGTTACGGTGGACGAGAAACTGGACATGAGTCAACAGTGTGCCCTTGTTGCCAAGAAGACTAACGGCATTTTGGGCTGTATAAGTAGGAGCATTGCCAGCAGATCGAGGGATGTGATCATTCCCCTCTATTCGGCATTGGTGAGGCTACATCTGGAGTACTATGTCCAGTTTTGGGCCCCATACTACAAGAAGGATGTGGAAAAATTGGAAAGAGTCCAGCGGAGGGCAACAAAAATGATTACGGGCGGGAGCACATGACTTACAAGGAGAGGCTGAGGGAACTGGGATTATTTAGTCTGCAAAAGAAAAGAATGAGGGGGGATTTTGATAGCTGCTTTCAACTACCTGAAAGGGAGTACCAAAGAGGATGGATCTAGACTGTTCTCAGTGGTACCAGATGACAGAACAAGGAGTAATGGTCTCAAGTTGCAGTGGGGGAGGTTTAGGTTGGATATTAGGAAAAACTTTTTCACTAGGAGGGTGGTGAAGCACTGGAATGGGTTACCTAGGGAGGTGGTGGAATCTCCTTCCTTAGAGGTTTTTAAGGTCAGGCTTGACAAAGCTCTGGCTGGGATGATTTAGTTGGGGATTGGTCCTGCTTTGAGCAGGGGGTTGGACTAGATGACCTCCTGGGGTCCCTTCCAACCCTGATATTCTATGATTCTATGAGAGTAATAAAGTGGGGCGCAAAGTGTAATAAAAAATATCTCCCACAAATCATAGCAGTCTTTGAATATGGCACACAAAGGCTGCCTTCAAAGCTAGCCCAGGAAAGGCATGTGACCAAAGGAAATAAAGCCAGGCAATTAAGTTAATGCACAGCTAAAGAAGATCTTTAATTTGAACACTAAAACCATCCAAGTCTGGGACAAGATTTTCAAAAATAGGAGTTTAAAGATACACTCTTAAATCCATTCTTAGAAACCGAAATCACTGGCTTCATTTTCAAAAGTTCTGAGCATCCGGCAGTTCCCACTTATGTCAGTGAGAGCAGCTTCATAGACTTCATAGATTCCAAGGCCAGAAGGGGCTATTGTGTTAATCTAATCTGACCACTTGTCTATCACAGGCCTGAGAACCCCACAATAACAATTCCCAAAGCAGACCTCTTATAAAAACATTGCATCTTAATTTAAAAGTTGCCAGTGACAGGGATTCCACCATGACCCTTGGTAAATGGTTCCAATGGTTAGTTACCCTCACTGTTAAATATGTACACCTTATTTCCAGTCTGAATTTGTCAAGCTTCAACTTCCAACTATAGTATCATGATATATTTTTCTCTGCTACGTAAAGAACCCATTATTAAATATTGATTCCCCACAGAGGCACTTATAGACTGTGATCAAACCATCCTTTAATCTTCTCTTTGTTAAACTAAATCGATTTAGCTCCTGGAGTCTATCACTATAAAGCATGTTTTCTAATCTATCGATCCTTCTCATGGTTCTTCTATGAACCCTCTCCAATTTCTCAATCTCCTTCTTGAATTGTGGGCAACAGCACTTGGACACAGTTTTGTTGCAGCAGTCACCCCAGTGCCAAATACAAAGGTAAAATAACCTCTCTACTCCTAAAAGACTAAAAGAGATTCCCTGTTTATGCATCCAAGGATCACATTAGCACTTTTGGCCATAGCATTACACTGGGAGCTCATGTTTAGTTGATTATCCACCATGAGCCCCATACCTATTTCAGAATCACTGCTTCCCAGGATATAGAGTCCTCCGTTGCCAAAATACTTCCTATATTCTTTGTTCCTGTTGGGTGTTCAGCTGTTTGATAATCAGATGCTCGTATTTCAGAGTGTTTAGAAGGATTTAGGGATGTTGTAATAACTGGTGTCTAGCAGGCCTGTTGTAAGCTCAGTTGTTGGAAAGTGGGTGAAGGTTCATAAAATGTCACTATCACCTACAGCAACGAATGCTGATAGCACGAGGTACAAGAGGGAGTCGGAGACCGGGAGAGTCTAAACAAAAAGGTATATTGATACCACTCCAGGGCTGAGGTAAAATAGTGACTGGTAAACAAGAGGTGAGTGGAACAGGAAATTAATGGACCACAGTTGGTGTATCAGAAATTAGGCCTAACTGGTGGACAAAATAATGAGGGGATGGGCTGTCCTGCCTATTACCCCCTTGGGGGCCTTAGAAAAAAGACTTTGAGAGGTTGATCAAATGGTGGGGATGGGTGGACTGAAAGGATCATGGCTTCTACCCCCACACTGGGATCCACCATGATACTGTTGGGTCTTCATCACCCTAATCCTGAAAGGTGTCCCGACGGGGCCAGAGGAAGGGACCCAGATAACATGACTACCTACACTGTTTTTCACTCAATCCTGACAGCACCTGCTGTCGTTCCGTCCCATGTGTGCTCTTTTCATTCCCCACCTTTTGTCTTCTTTCCTTTCCCTCTCCTTTTGCCTTCTGTTTCAGAGCCTGGATTTGCCAGACAAGACCGCATCTTTTGCGAGACTGCTGTGAGCCCGTGACCAAAGCAGCAGCTAAAAGCAAGGCCCTAAACAAACTGATGCTGGTCCCAGTTTGCCAGGTCTTAGAAGGGCTGATCAGGCTGTGGGTTGTTCCCATGGTTTTCTAGCCATTGAGGTTGTGAGTAGCGGTCAACACCAAACACGGAAATTGCCTTTTCTATCTTTGCTGTTCTTTTCTCTCCCACATTGTGTACATATGTCGTATTTTGTTGGCAGGGAAATGGGACTGGACTTTCAACAACAACAATTCCAGCCATTTGCAGTTCACTTTTTCTCTCCACAACCCCTCAAAAAAGTTACCAGATAACACCATGTAAAAGACTATCAGAGAGGTTTATTGTTTCCTTTGAAAAACTCTCTACAGCTAAAGGGAATGGGAATAAGGAATAAAATGAAAGCCTTCCTCAATATTTTACATACATTTCAAATGCTTAGTTGCTTTTTCTCTGATTTTTACAAAAGGTTTAAATAAATGTTAATGGTGGTTCCGACAATGGACATCAACAGAAATAACTTGACACAAAACCCCAGACCACACTTAGTTAATGTTGTAGTGGTTGTAGTAGGATGAGAGCCTGAGACATAAGCCCTTGTTATCAGAGGCCTGGTATGAGGCAGAGCCTGCTCAGAGAATCTGGCAAGAACAGCGCTGATATTCCTAAGAAGTGCTAGTCACGCAGTACTCACGCAAATACATCCCGATATTAAGTAGTACCAGACCATCCTGATATCAAGGATGGTACAAAAACATTCCCCAAGGATAACAGGAACACACTGATCGCTCCTAAAAGATAAGGTCAGGATGACAGTATGTAATAGAGATGTTTTAATTGAACCAGCATGTACAAGGTGATGGGCAATAACTAGCCACATCAGGGGACAGTAGCTAACTATGTCAGAGAGGCAGTACTAAGTTGTTTGTATCGGGATATAAAGATGTATCTCAGAGGGAGTATCTTTGTCTGGCCTAGAGAGGAACGGAAAGTCCTGCCATTCACTGAGCTGGTCCATTGTTATGGGCATATATGTATTAGTGGTCCAGTAGAATATGCAAGATACTAGTACCGTGCTTCGCTGACAATAAACCTGGCCTGGTGCCTTCGTCCCTTAACAGATCTTGTGGTCATTGGGTGGTACGCTCGAGGTCTGCTGTGTTGGCTGTCTGCGCAGAGCTGGGGCAGCACAGAGGGAGAACACACACACACAGAGCCGAACATCAAACCACAGTGGTGAAAAAGGGCTTCATTTATCAGACGGGTAGCCGTGCTAGTCTGTATCCACAAAAACAATGAGGAGATGCATCTGAAGAAGTGGGGTTTTTATCCACGAAAGCTTATGCCCAAATAAATGTGTTAGTCTTTAAGTTGCCACCGGACTCCTCATTATTTTTAAGGGTTTCATTAACATTTTAGAATCATAGAATCATAGAATATCAGGGTTGGAAGGGACCTCAGGAGGTCATCTGGGTCCAACCCCCTGCTCAAAGCAGGACCAATTCCCAACTAAATCATCCCAGCCAGGGCTTTGTCAAGCCTGACCTTAAAATCCTCTAAGGAAGGAGATTCCACCACCTCCCTAGGGAACCCATTCCAGTGCTTCACCACCCTCCTAGTGAAAAAGTTTTTCCTAATATCCAACCTAAACCTCCCCCACTGCAACTTGAGACCATTACTCCTTGTTCTGTCATCTGGTACCACTGAGAACAGTCTAGATCCATCCTCTTTGGAACCCCCTTTCAGGTAGTTGAAAGCAGCTATCAAATCCCCCCTCATTCTTCTCTTCTGCAGACTAAACAATCCCAGTTCCCTCAGCCTCTCCTCATAACTCATGTGCTCCAGCCCCCTAATCATTTTTGTTGCCCTCCGCTGGACTCTTTCCAATTTTTCCACATCCTTCTTGTAGTGTGGGGCCCAAAACTGGACACAGTACTCCAGGTGAGGCCTCACCAATGTCGAATAGAGGGGAACGATCACGTCCCTCGATCTGCTGGCAATGCCCCTACTTATACAGCCCAAAATGCCGTTAGCCTTCTTGGCAACAAGGGCACACTGTCGACTCATATCCAGCTTCTCGTCCACTGTAACCCCTAGGTCCTTTTCTGCAGAACTGCTGCCTAGCCACTCGGTCCCTAGTCTGTAACAGTGAATGGGATTCTTCCGTCCTAAGTGCAGGACTCTGCACTTGTCCTTGTTGAACCTCATCAGGTTTCTTTTGGCCCAATCCTCTAATTTGTCTAGGTCCCTCTGTATCCTATCCCTACCCTCCAGCGTATCTACCACTCCTCCCAGTTTAGTGTCATCTGCAAACTTGCGGAGAGTGCAGTCCACGCCATCCTCCAGATCATTAATGATTACCCGTTGTTGGGCCAATGACCCCCTCCCCCTTTTCCACACATTGACCAGATTTTCAAAAGAGATCAGCATCCAGCTGCTATGATTGTCATCAATAGGAACTGTTGGGTACTGAGCATTTTTGACAATTGGGCTCTATGACCCAGCTCCTAGCTCCCACTGAAACCAATGGGAGTTGGGCACCTAAATACTTTTGAGGATTGGGGCCTAGGAGCCTAACTTTAGGCCCCCATTTTTGTAAACCTTTAGCCTTGGTGGCTTGTGAAGAGCAAATGTGATCCTTTGTCCTCAATTGTGTGGCAGTAGAGCAAGGCCTGACAGGGATTGGACCGGGATTTCATCTCAAACACTCTCTGTTAGCAAGAGTCAGGCTAGCTGTAACCCTAATAACGCGAGATTTGTAGACGCGAGGATTGTGTGAGGCGATTGGGAAAGAACTGTGTGAGAAGTTGTTGCGACATTGTGGACATAAATATGGAATGTAGCCTAGAGTCTAAATAAGTGAGAAAAATAAGATATCAGGATGACCTATGTATAAACAAAATGCAGCTGTTGCTTATTATTGTCTGTAACAAAAGGTATAAATGCTGCTGTAACTGTTTACCTGTAAAGAGACCTGCCTAGGAGGGGGAAACCCTGTGTCCTAGTGCACTCTCTCCCTCTATGCAATTGCTTGAGATAATAAAGTATCTGATTTGCTGCACCCCACCAAAAGAGTGAGAACTGTGTTTTTCTCCGACAATTGAGTGAGCAATCTGACCAAACTGTCAAACTCTGGAGAGCCGTAGCAGAGAATCCAGCAAAAACGGTGCTGGAACAATTCAAGTGAGAGCTAATGCACACATGTTTTAGAGTTTGTGGTGGAGAGAAAAGGTCAGTCTTGAGATATTTCCCTGGTATTAATACGAGGTTTTAACAACCTGGATGCACTTCAAAAATGTCAGTGCCACAAACTCTATTATATATACCAACAGGCAACATTTCACCTAAAAATTGCAGTTTAAGTGAGAAAATGGTTATTAACAATAATGTTTAGAGACAGTTTTTGCACTGAAAATATAGAGTTTATGCACTTCAGGCCTTGGCTAAAAAGAAGGAGTTGTAGATCTGTGAGTGAGTGGGCATCGTTTGGACTTAGAGTGGGATTTTCAAAAAATGCCTCATCGTCCATCTACACCACAAAAAATGCCTCATCGTCCATCTACACCACAAAAAAACCTCAAAAACCTGCGGCAGCACGTTTCACAGCCGGGTCAACTGACTCGAGCTCGTGGGCTTCGTGCTATGGGTAGCAGTGTAGACATTCCCAGTTGGGCTGGAGCCCGGGCTGGGCATCAGAGGCTGGGCTCCTGCCTGAGCAGGAATGTCTACACTGCTATTTTGAGCCCTGTAGCATGAGCACGAGTCAGTTGACCCAGTCCTGAGATTCGCTGCCGCACCGTTCTTTTGTGGTGTAGATGTAAACCAATGAGAGTTAGGCATCTAAATAGCTTTGTGGCGCTCAGCCTCAACTCCCATTGATTTTAATGGGAGCAAAGCACCTAATGCCCTTGAAGATCTGGGCCCAAGTGACTTAGGAACACAAATCATATTGATTTTCAATTTCCCCTCCCTCTGAAGCAGCCGGTGCTGGCAGTGTCAGGGGCAGGATACTGGTTTAGATGGACTTAGGAATGGCCAGACTGGAGAAGCCCCAGTGTATTGTATAGCAGCACAAGGAAGAAGTAGCTCTGGGGTCAGCGAAGGGCTTCCCCAGTAGCAGCCGGACCGTGCAGCAGGGAGAACAGTTAAACCTCTGGATACTACTGGAGGAGGAGGAGTCACAAAGGCTGAGTCAGGGATGGCAGCAGAGTCGTGCAAAACAGACAGGGATCAGTGCAAAACTGTTCTTCCTGTTCAGTCTGTGGGGCGCCTCCCACCACAGGTTTCATATTGAGCTTGGGTATAAAAAATTCCCTCCAAAACCCCAACAGAGTCCCAAGGCAAAACTCATGCCTAACGGCTGGGTGTCCCGTGGAAACTCTGCCTTCCATGGGAAACCATAACAAGCCCAATCTCATACCCAGTGCAAACTGGCTCCCTGCGGCAGCCACGGGTGGCCTCGGGGATGTTTCGCCGACCGAGGTCTGAGTGAGGGCATTGTAAAGGCACCTAGCCCCAGCCCCATTTCATGGGGTTGTGCGTGCCATTACAAGCAATTTATGCAAAGCTGGGAAGTAATTTATGGATGAACAGAGCTCTACAGGACAGTTCCTGAGTGGTGCTAGGCACCTACCTGACAGTATAAACCCACCCAGTGGGGCACACAGCGGTTGATGAGTCTGCTACAGCTTTGCCAGAGTTGGGTCTTTTAGCTCAGCTAGTGGAGGCTTCTGCTTTTAGAAGCTGTGGTCACAGACTCAGTCCTCCCTGCCAAGGACACACCCAGAGTGCATCATAATAGTCAGCCCCTACCAGGCTCATGCACAACTCATTGATGCCAAGGGTATCTGGATGTGCTCATCGCCCTTCAGGAGTAGTTTCCCAGGGCCCGATCCAGCTCCCAATGGGCCAGATTCTGATACCCTGGCTCTCCCATTGAAATCAGTCAATGAGACTATTCACAAGGTGAGGTACTACTAAATGTCAGTAAGGGTGGCAGTACCTGGCCCATTGGGAGCAGGATTGGGCCCTAAGGATTGAAAAAGAAAAAGGATAGGGAAAAAAAAAGAAGAAGCAGGAACCTGCCATCATGCTGAATGGTTTGTTCAATCATTTTAATGGTAATGATTTGCTAACCCTTCAGCATAGGTATGTTCTGCATTTTACACATTTGCCAATAAACCGGTAACGATTTTGGAGCCTATGAGCCATAAATTTCAAAAAGTCATATAAAATGTTAACATCTTCCGTAAACAAAAACATTTTATAAAAATCCTTCCAGTGGGTGACCCATTAAAAATGAAACCGCTTGGTCTGTTCATCTACTTATTAAAATTAATTCTGACATTAATAAATAATTGACATAATATATTATTCAGGTCCTTAGGTACAGAATTAAGTAGGATGTAAAGTGAAGGTAATTTATTTAAAAGGAAGTAATATATATAATAAAGTGCTGTCATTCTGAAATAGCAGCATAGTTGCAGATCTATTGAACTCTAGCTAGCCTGTTCTAGGAGGCAGGCCAGGTTCTGTGCTATTTAATGATCCCTTTTTAAAGTGTTAGGTAAGGAAAGACTCTCAGGTCCAGCACTAGGAAATGCACCAGTGCAACTCCCTTTGCTAAATCCTCCCTCCAGAATGCTGGAAGAATGCTGGAAACTCTTTAAGGACTCCAGTGTGACTTTGCCAGAAACTCCTGGCAGGAGACAGTGCATACCCCACTTCCGTAGGAACAGACCAGGGGCCATTTGTGACTCCAAGTCACAGTTTAGTCTCTGCCTTCCCACGTGACCCAGGGTGGAGCGAATATGTATCCCTCACCCCAACCAGGAAACAGTTAGTGAGCTCCTCTGAGCTCTGCCAGTACTAAATAGGCAGTAGCGGCGCCAGCTTTGCTGGCGCCCTAGGCGGCGGAAGGTCCCGCCCCCGAAATCCCGCCCCCCACAGCGGCGGCGGAAGGTCCCGCCCCCAAATTTTTACGGGCGGCGGGGGCGCAGGCGCCCCCAAAATAGCAGCGCCCTAGGCGACCGCCTAGGTCGCCTAATGGAAGCGCTGGCCCTGTAAATAGGCCCACCTGCAGAGCCTGCTCCCTTGCAGGAAGGAACCTTAAAAGGGCAAGATTGTCACAACAAGGGGTAGCAACCAGCAGGAGGGCTGCTGTGTGTTGAAACGGATCTTTAATGGCCCACAGCTGGGCAGATCGTTGCCAGTACCAGTGAAAACTTGGATTCAATTTGCTCAACGCACAGCAGTTTATTTGAGAAAGAATCACACAAGCAGTAAAAGGTTATATAATACGTCTTCCTAATAAGGCTCAATTCCCCAAGCATAAACCCTCAGTAACTATGTTGGCCTTACACAGTATCCTGATTGGCAAACAAAGCAGGTATAGCTACCGGTCCTAGACGGACACTTCTTTTCTTCTCTTCTCGTCTCTTCTCTTCCCCTCTCAAGTACTTGGTCTGTCAATGTCCCCTGAAGCAGGGTCTTGGTTACCCTGAGGCCCTCTGCTTCAAAAGTCCTAAAAAAGTCCCTCATAGCAGGGTGTTGGCTACCCTGAGACCCTCTGTCGTATAGCATCACAGACCTCTTCAGATGTTAATTGGAGAACTAACTAACTCTGCTTAGTATTTATACCTCTGGTTCTCAAAGGAGTCACATGTCCCAGAAATATACCCTGCGTGTGTTCCATTACTTGTTTTTCTAATTAATCTTTTAAAGGGGACTGCAAAACAGACAGAGACCAAATATCAGCTGATGTTTACTCTCTCATCAATCATTCACTTGAGCTCTTAGAGTGATGCCACCCAAAAGGGTCATTTTGACCTGGGTCACCTGTGCCAAGCTCACTGATGCCGTGTTTTTGCGTTTTCTTTACTTGGTGAGCTGGCCATCAGCTGATATATTTCAAAGTCCTATGTTGAAACACACACGCAGATAGAGCTTCTAATCACTCTCAGTACATTTACATATCAACCATCTGATGCCAAGAGAGCCTTGCTCCCAGAATCCTCTAGCAAATGCAGACGTACCAAGCCACACTGAACTCATGCTCACCACATTCACTCATATCAATCACAGTAACTTATAATAATAATTTGGCACTGTCCCAACACTGTGCCCCAGAGTTCGCTGGCCCTTGCACAGAGCCTCTGGGGAGAAGACTGCTTGCAAACCTCTGCCACCCCCAAGGACCCACCAGGGCAGCAAAAACCTGATTGCAGCTGGGAGGGATTGAAGATAAGTGTGCCTGGGGGTCTGGCTGTATTCAACATTCATTGATAAGCCTCTTCAGCTTAGCAGACAAAGGCATAGCAAGGTCCAATGGCTGAAAGTTTTGAAATTTGAACAGACTAATTAACCATTGGAACAAACTACCAAGGTTTCTGGTTGATTCTGCATCCCTGGGAAGCTTGAAACCTATACTGGATGTTTTTCTAACAGTTCTGCTCTAGTTCAGCCACAGCTGTTGGACTTGAAGCAGGAATAAATTTGGGGAAGTTTTCTGGCTGGTGTTATGCAGGAGGTCAGACTAGAGGATCACAATGAACCCTTCTGGCCTGGGAATCTATAAATCACATCCCTTTACATTGAGTTGGCTGGCACATTGCCTACTCCC
Organism: Platysternon megacephalum; assembly: GCA_003942145.1. Classification (NCBI taxonomy): domain Eukaryota; kingdom Metazoa; phylum Chordata; order Testudines; family Platysternidae; genus Platysternon; species Platysternon megacephalum. The sequence continues at coordinate 552,813 of QXTE01000227.1, forward strand.
CATCCACCTGCGTGGAATAGGGAATATTGTCCCCAAGGAAGCTGCTCTGTGGTATGTGGGTAGTCCATTTGGGGAGGAACGGGGCACCTGACACTCTTTTATAGGGCCATAGACCAAGCCACAATCTCACCCTAAAGAATCAACTCCCAGGCTAAACCAAGAGACATATAAACCATGCAACAGCATTAACAGGATAAACGCAAACCATATGGATCTAGCCCGTAATGTGATAAAACTGCAGTGCAACTCCTTCTTGAGAGGTGGATGCTATTGCATTGTAAAAAGGATAGTCCAAAAGATTAATAGCCAAACCTGCTGGCATTGAAATCAACAGCAAATCTATTTGCTTCTAAGGAAGACGTATTGAATCCAAACCCCAGGGAATATTTCATCTTCTGCAATCCAGCCCACAAACAAAAGGAATATTCCATATACTGCAAATACACTGCGAGCAGTTGTATTCTCCATAAACCAGTGGGAGGGGAACATTGAGAAATGCAGGGGAGGGGTGGCTTGGTAATTAGTCTCTAGACTGGCAGCTGGGAGACCTGGGTCCAGTTCTCTTCTCTGCTCCAGAATGTGGGACCTTGGCGAGTTGTTTAGTCTGTTTGTGCCTTGGCGTTCCACCTGTGCAATGGGGCGAATGGCATTTCCCTATCTTACAGGGGTTTTAAGGGGGAAATACAGGGTGTTGTAAGGGGCTCAGATACCGTGGTAATGGCTGCCATATAAGTACCTAAGATATGGGAAAGAGACACAGGCAACTGGAAAGGAGATGCAGCTCTTGTCCAGTGTTTCTTTCATCAGTACTGGTGGGAAAAGGGGAAATATATTTCCACAAATTAAGCATTTTATATTCTTCCAGTGGTTCTTTTTGTTTTTTTCAGTTTCTTTTCAATGGGTGTGTGCGTGCTTTCACTCTCCCCCTCAGGAAAAAGAGGCAGGAAAGTTTAATTAAAAAAAACAAAAACGAGGAACAGTGGGCCCCACCAACACACAAGGGGAAAAGTCAGCATTTCTCCTTCTGAAATGTTTGTCTAACATTGAAAAATGTGGATGACAATTTCTGACCAGTTCTAATTCTAAATGCAGAGCTCAACTTTACTGAGCTGTTTCTTTAGCCACCAATAAATAAAAACTACCCAAGGAAGAGTAGCCTTGAGGGTTTGACTACTGTCACTTGTATCATGGCATGCTTAGATAGATGAGGCAGCAGGGCCATACCAGACATTTAGTTTCTGCCTGTGGATTGCTGCCTCGCTCAAATAATGCCCCAGCATAGCTCACTAGAGCAGGGGAATAGTGTTCGTGTTCAGGTTTTCTGGTGGCTCCCGGTGGTTCTGGACTGCACAAAACGCTATACACCAGCAGGCTGCAGCATATTCGAAGGTGCCCAGGACTGGTTACCACCAGCCAGACCCACTGTGGGTGATGATACTTGAGGAGTAGCAAGCATAGTTCATTATTCAAAGGCTCCTTTTAATTTTTGATTCCTGCCAGGATCTCAGAGTGCTTTACACATTAATAAAATTCAGTGATGACTTGGTCTCTAGAATTGAAGCTGAATAGACTGACAGGTAGACAGGCAGGCAGACAAATAAGCAGACCAGGCACTCTTCTGAGGTACCAGTAGGTAAGTAAATATTATTATACCTATTTTTTTGACTAGCCGAGGGTCGCACACCATTTGCCAGGGGAGAGTGGGTTTCCAGCGCTGTGCTCTAACTGCTGGTGCTGTTCTTGCCCACTCCGATTCACGTGTATATATGCAGTGAAAGACACCCAGTGTAACTGTCACCAGACTGTGAAGAAAGGGCCAGAACCTGCTCTTTGTCTTGGTGAGGAACAAGGACGGATACATTGAGCCCGTGGATGAGAGTAGCAGAAAGTCAACTGAAAGGGAGGGAGAAACTGGGCAGAAGAAACAAGAAGTGTCTTATTCATCTCTCCACAGCCATAGGGCTCATTGATCAAACGCCTGTCACTACACAATGGGCATTTTTTGAGTGTGACCCAAGTGTAATATGGGTCTCATTAGGAAACGTGCTGGGATCTGGGAAGAAAAGCTGATGTGCACTGAACGTGCTGCAGCAGTAATACAGCGCCGACAGAATGAGACTCTTGACTGGACATCTGTGGCTCTTGGCTATGTCATCCTTCTTTCCCCCAGCTAAATACAAAACCATATTTACCTCCTTGCTCTCCGTCCATGGCCTCTCCATCTCATGTCTTTGTTCTCCTCATGCTACAGCCATGGCTCGGAACGCGGATGAGGTGGAGAACGCTCTTCCTGAGCCAGGCAGTTTTAGATTGTTAGATTGACTACTGGACATCTAACTTGCTTTGGACCCAAATCAGATCAGGTGACCTGCAGATATTTCTCAGCTACCTGGAACTAACATGCATTTAATTCTTGATATAGATAAAATAATTTCTTCATTCATCTCTGTTATCTCTTTAATAAACCAAATTATCAACTCAGAAAGAGAGGGAGGTTAAACTAAACAGCGTAGTGTGCTTTAAACCTCACAGCTTCAGCTATGAGTTAGAGAGGCCGGAACATTGTAATTATTTTGATTACCAGTTATAATTATTTTAATTACACCAATCTATCTGCCATAAATCCCTTAAAGCTGAAACCTGAAAGATCAATTGGATTTCTTCTTGCTCTGTTTAGATGGACTGATTATCTACTTCAACAAATCCAAAATCCCTTAGATTAAATCTCAGGAAAAACTTCCTAACTGTAAGAACAGTAGGACAATGGAACAAACTGCCTAGGGAAGTTTTGGAAGCTCCTTCACTGGAAGTTTTCTAAAGGAGGCTGGACAGAGCCATCTGTCTTGGATGGTTTAGACACAATAAATCCTGGATCTTGGCAGGGAGTTAGACTAGAGGACCCTTGTGGTTCCTTCTAGCCACATGGTTCTATGATTCTAAGTCTTTTGCTGCTGATGTCACGTTGAGTGTATGCTGTAGTGCTGAGTCACGTGATGAGAAAACCTGTGCTATGCTACCGGTATAGGTATTGAGAGCACCCTTTGCACACTCTGATATACTCAACCAGGAAAAACAAATGCAAGACTATTTGGGACTAATTGTAATATTATATTTATAATATTTCATGTATATTAGGGAATACTGATGCATACACTGTGTTGGCTTTGTTTCAAGAATGCTTCTCACAGATGGTGAAAATCCTGAACCATGAGGTGTAACATGCTGTCCCTTTACCTTTCTTCTCTTTTTCTATACTCTATACCAAGTAGAGAATCCTCTATGGTCCCATGGGTAGGGCACTAGCCTGGCACTTTAAAGACCTGGGTTTAGGTCCCTGCCCTACCACAAACTTCCTGAATGACTCTGGGCAAGTCATAGAACCAGAAAGGTAAGACTAGAAGGGACCGTGCGAAGTCATGAAGGCCAGCTTCCTGTGCTGAGGCAGGACCAAGTAACCCTAGACCAGCCCTGGGAGATGTTTGTCTAGCCTGTTCCTAAAAACCTCTAATGACAGTGGTTCCACAACCTCTCTTGGAAGCCTATTCCAGAGTTTGACTACCCTGATAGCTATTGGGGGGGGATTACTAATTTACATCTCCCTTGCTGCAGATTAAGCCCATTATGTCTCTGTGACGGGTTGGTTCACAGAAACCCACTTGGGAGCTGCCAGCTGATGTGCCAAGGCNGAGTGTGACCCAAGTCTAATATGGGTCTCATTAGGAAACGTGCTGGGATCTGGGAAGAAAAGCTGATGTGCACTGAACGTGCTGCAGCAGTAATACAGCGCCGACAGAACGAGACTCTTGACTGGACATCTGTGGCTCTTGGCTATGTCATCCTTCTTTCCCCCAGCTAAATACAAAACCATATTTACCTCCTTGCTCTCCGTCCATGGCCTCTCCATCTCATGTCTTTGTTCTCCTCATGCTACAGCCATGGCTCGGAACGCGGATGAGGTGGAGAGACGCTCTTCCTGAGCCAGGCAGTTTTAGATTGTTAGATTGACTACTGGACATCTAACTTGCTTTGGACCCAAATCAGATCAGGTGACCTGCAGATATTTCTCAGCTACCTGGAACTAACATGCATTTAATTCTTGATATAGATAAAATAATTTCTTCATTCATCTCTGTTATCTCTTTAATAAACCAAATTATCAACTCAGAAAGAGAGGGAGGTTAAACTAAACAGCGTAGTGTGCTTTAAACCTCACAGCTTCAGCTATGAGTTAGAGAGGCCGGAACATTGTAATTATTTTGATTACCAGTTATAATTATTTTAATTACACCAATCTATCTGCCATAAATCCCTTAAAGCTGAAACCTGAAAGATCAATTGGATTTCTTCTTGCTCTGTTTAGATGGACTGATTATCTACTTCAACAAATCCAAAATCCCTTAGATTAAATCTCAGGAAAAACTTCCTTAATTGTAAGAACAGTAGGACAATGGAACAAACTGCCTAGGGAAGTTGTGGAAGCTCCTTCACTGGAAGTTTTCTAAAGGAGGCTGGACAGAGCCATCTGTCTTGGATGGTTTAGACACAATAAATCCTGGATCTTGGCAGGGAGTTAGACTAGAGGACCCTTGTGGTCCCTTCTAGCCACATGATTCTATGATTCTAAGTCTTTTGCTGCTGATGTCACGTTGAGTGTATGCTGTAGTGCTGAGTCACGTGATGAGAAAACCTGTGCTATGCTACCGGTATAGGTATTGAGAGCACCCTTTGCACACTCTGATATACTCAACCAGGAAAAACAAATGCAAGACTATTTGGGACTAATTGTAATATTATATTTATAATATTTCATGTATATTAGGGAATACTGATGCATACACTGTGTTGGCTTTGTTTCAAGAATGCTTCTCACAGATGGTGAAAATCCTGAACCATGAGGTGTAACGTGCTGTCCCTTTACCTTTCTTCTCTTTTTCTATACTCTATACCAGGGGTCGGCAACCTTTTAGAAGTGGTGTGCCGAGTCTTCATTTATTCACCCTAATTTAAGGTTTTGCGTGCCAGTCATACATTTTGACCTTTTTAGAAGGTCTCTTTCTATAAGTCTATAATATATAATTATAAACTATTGTTGTATGTAAAGTAAATAAGGTTTTTAAAATGTTTAAGAAGCTTCATTTAAAATTAAATTAAAATGCAGAGCCCCCGGACCGGTGGCCAGGACCCGGGCAGTGTGAGTGCCACTGAAAATCAGCTCGCGTGCCGCCTTCGGCACCCGTGCCATAGGTTGCCTACCCCTGCTCTATACCAAGTAGAGAATCCTCTATGGTCCCATGGGTAGGGCACTAGCCTGGCACTTTAAAGACCTGGGTTTAGGTCCCTGCCCTACCACAAACTTCCTGAATGACTCTGGGCAAGTCATAGAACCAGAAAGGTAAGACTAGAAGGGACCGTGCGAAGTCATGAAGGCCAGCTTCCTGTGCTGAGGCAGGACCAAGTAACCCTAGACCAGCCCTTCCTAAAAACCTCTAATGACAGTGGTTCCACAACCTCTCTTGGAAGCCTATTCCAGAGTTTGACTACCCTGATAGCTATTGGGGGGGGGGGGAATTACTAACTTACATCTCCCTTGCTGCAGATTAAGCCCATTATGTCTCCTCTTACCTTGAGTGGACACAGAGACCAACTGATCACCATCCTCTTTAAGCCAAGTTACATCATCTCCCCTTGACTCTATTCCCCCATGTGTACAATGGGGGTAATAGCACTGCCCTACTTCACAGGGTGATGTGAGGATAAATGGAATGAAGATTGCTAAGTGCTCAGATACTGTGGTGATGGGGCTATAGAAGTACCACTGAGAGACAGACAGAGCGGGCTCAGAGCAATCAAAGAGGTGAAATCGAAAAAGGCTGTATACCACCAGAGGTGACCCTACACGATAGATGTGCTCTCTTCAAGCAAATATTCATAGTTATTAACCAATGGGAATATTAATAAGAAGCAAATCAGGCAGCAGATTTCAGCAAAAAGAATTGTACACCCAATGCTGCCATGAGGAGGTTTAACCAGACTGTCTAGCAGCAACAAACTTCTGCCATGGGGGAGGAGAGCCTACCTTGGAGCCATTCACATAAGGCCTGATCCATTGCCCATTGGAGTCAATGGAAAGATTCTGACTGGCTTCATGGGGCTTTGGATCAGAGCAGTAACAGTGACGCCTGCATGCTCAGACCCTGAGTTGCTGCCACTGTTCAAAGACAGAAATTCGAGGCAAAGTACCAGGTTTATTGAAAGGAGAGCGGATGTTTAAAACGAGCATTTCTGAGGGGCCAAGGCATCAGGCTCAGTGCCTTCAACATACAGGGGAGAGCAAGAGTATCAGACAACCCTAGGAACAGAAAACACAGGACCAGCTTCGATGGAAAGAATTGCGTAAAGAGCCCATTTCTCATTTAGGTACCTGTTATTCTCCTCAGTGAGAACTGCTGGGGGCCGAGCACTCAGAAAATCTGACCGCTTCATTTATGGAACTTTTGAAAATGTGGCCCATGGTTTGCAAACATCCTATGGGCGAAAATTTATTTCCACTTAAAGTACCTGTGGAGCATTTGAAAATCACAGATAACTGACCAAAAATCAGTCTTTTCGTGGACAATAATGTGTGTGTGTGTGTGAGGAGAACAGGGAATGTGGCCAAAAGTATATCTAGGTTTTAAAAAGAACAGATATGTTCATGAAGGATAGGTCCATCACTGGCTATTAGCCGGGATGGTCAGGGATGAAACCCCATGTTCTGAGTGTCCCTAAACCTCCAACTGTCAGCAGGTAGGATGGGACGATGAATCACTCATAAGAACATAAGAACATAAGAACGGCCGTACCGGGTCAGACCAAAGGTCCATCTAGCCCAGTATCCTGTCTACCGACAGTGGCCAATGCCAGGTGCCCCAGAGGGAGTGAACCTAACAGGCAATGATCAAGTGATCTCTTTCCTGCCATAGATCTCCACCCTCTGACAAACAGAGGCTAGGGACACCATTCCTTACCCATCCTGGCTAATAGCCATTAATGGACTTAACCCCCATGAATTTATCCAGTTCTCTTTTAAATGCTGTTATAGTCCTAGCCTTCACAACCTCCTCAGGTAAGGAGTTCCACAAGTTGACTGTGCGCTGCGTGAAGAAGAACTTCCTTTTATTTGTTTTAAACCTGCTGCCTATTAATTTCATTTGGTGACCCCTAGTTCTTGTATTATGGGAATAAGTAAATAACTTTTCCTTATCCACTTTCTCAACATCACTCATGATTTTATATACCTCTATCATGTCCCCCCTTAGTCTTCTCTTTTCCAAGCNCCTATTAATCTCATTTGGTGACCCCTAGTTCTTGTATTATGGGAATAAGTAAATAACTTTTCCTTATCCACTTTCTCCACATCACTTATGATTTTATATACCTCTATCATAGCCCCCCTTAGTCTCCTCTTTTCCAAGCTGAAGAGTCCTAGCCTCTTTAATCTCTCCTCATATGGGACCCATTTCAAACCCCTAATCATTTTAGTTGCCCTTTTCTGAACCTTTTCTAGTGCCAGTATATCTTTTTTGAGATGAGGAGACCACATCTCAATAATTGCCTCGTTCTGCTCATTCCCTCTGAAATATCTGGCACTGGCTACAGTTGGAAGACAGGATACTGGGCGAGATGGACCATTGGTCTGACCCAGTATGGCCGTTCTTATGTTCTAATGATGAAATTATTCAAATAAATTGTTCTCAGCAAACAACGTGGCCATCTCTGCTCTGGAGGATGAAAAATGCCCTGCTTATTTTTCCTTCCAATGCTATAAAAACCTGTGTACACGTGTTCTGTATGGCATGCAGGTGTCTGCTATTTGGTTTGAGTAAAAGCTTTAGAATCCCTCTGCTTCAATGATTAGTTTAAACTGCAGCCCCATGTGGTGGAGACGACTGGAAGGGAGCAGACAATGGAAGCACTGGTGTTAGTTGTAAGCATGATACGTTTGATCATCTCAGCCTTTTATTTGTCCACAGAGTAGCATACCTGGCATTGCTTGAAAGCATCTGTGTCATGCCAGAGCCAATCCTTGTACAACGGACCACGAAAAAAAAAGAAGGATTGGATTTTCTTCAGAGCCTGGGAGGGTATTAAATGCCTGGGTGGAGCTGGCTTCTATGGAGCCAGTGATAATGGAGGGAGCCCAAGTGGCCCCTCCCCTTTGCCAGTGCAGAAGCTGGTGGTAAATTGTGGTAGTCAATGGAGCCAATTTTGGAGCTCTGGCTCCAGGATGCTATGTTCACCTCCTCACCCCCTCATTCATCTTCCTTGCTTCCTCCCTCTCCGCCTGAATGTCCAGCTCGCCCCAATCTGTGCTCTGGGGAAGAAGCCCTAACTCCTATCCCCAGAGTCTGCTGCATGCTTTGTGTCACAATAGCTACAGAAAGGATGGATTTTATTCCTGGACATGTTGGATGGAAGAGCTGTTGGTCATGCTGCGATGTCTTCCTACGACTGGTAGCAGAGAGAAAGTCCAAAGGTTGGTTGTTTTTCTAAACCAATGGGCCACCTCTCGTGGTTATGTCCCTGTAACCTATGACTACAATTTCCAAAACTGCAAAGGGAATTTTAACATCCAGTTCTCATTAATTTTCATAGGAATTGGGCATCCAAACGTGTTAGGCAGATTTGAAACTCCCAGCCTACGAATTCATGTTGTATGAGTTATGAGGAGAGGCTGAGGGAACTGGGATTGTTTAGTCTGCAGAAGAGAAGAATGAGGTGGGATTTGATAGCTGCTTTCAACTACCTGAAAGGGGGTTCCAAAGAGGATGGATCTAGACTGTTCTCAGTGGTACCAGATGACAGAACAAGGAGTAATGGTCTCAAGTTGCAGTGGGGGAGGTTTAGATTGGATATTAGGAAAAACTTTTTCACTAGGAGGGTGGTGAAGCACTGGAATGGGTTACCTAGGGAGGTGGTGGAATCTCCTTCCTTAGAGGTTTTTAAGGTCAGGCTTGACAAAGCCCTGGCTGGGATGATTTAGTTGGGGCTTGGTCCTGCTTTGAGCAGGGGGTTGGACTAGATGACCTCCTGAGGTCCCTTCCAACCCTGATATTCTATGATTCTATGATTCTTCTCCCTGCCCTTAGTGTTTTTGCTAGGTCTCCCACATTTATAGACCTAGTTGAATCTGACTAAAATCAGCAGATAAAGTGGAAACTGGGGGGGGGGGGGATTAGATCAGTCTTTAAAGCAGTGCAAGATGATCCTTTAGAGCCTGGACAATGCATGGACCTGTTAGAGAGTCATTTAGGGACGGATTCAAAAAGTTACTTTGGTGCCTAACTCCCCTTGCAATCAAGGTGGCTAAGGACCTTTGTGAATCCCAGTCTTACTGTTTGGTTACTCTGTTCCAGAGCTAAAAAGGCTTCAAATGATCAGCCAGATTCACTACTGCATTGCTCTGGCCATGTGTTGCTATTGAAATCCACAGGCTTAAATGGGGAGCGACCCAGTGGGGAACCAGGCCCTTGTAATTAGAAAACCCTGGTGCTGTGCTCAGTATTCAAAATTCAACCAAATCAAGTTCAGATTTCCTGAACTGAATGTCCAACTTCCTCTGCTTTCTGTCTGCAGATTAACAAACATTGCTTTAATCTCCACACAGGAGCACCTCTGAGTTACGAACACCTCAGGAATGGAGGTTGTTCGTGACTCTGAAATGTTCGCAACTCTGTACAAAACATTATGGTTGTTCTTTCAAAATTTACAACTGAACATTGACTTAATATAGCTTCGAGACTTTACTATGCAGAAGAAAAAGCTGCTTTTAACCATCTTAATTTAAGTGAAACAAGCACAGAAACAGTTTCCTTACCTTGTCAAATCTTTTTTTTTTAATCTTTCCCTTTATTTTTTTAGTAGTTTACGTTTAACACAGTACTATCCGGTATTTTTTTTGTTTTTTGTTTTTTTTGGTCTCTGCTGCTGCCTGATTGCGTATTTCCGGTTCCAAATGAGGTGTGCGGTTGACTGGTCAGTCCATAACTCTGGTGTTCGTTACTCGGAGGTTTTACTGTATTTTTCTCTTTCTTTGCCATTATAGAACAAAGGATTTTTTGTGTGTGTAGGCACTCCCCATCTTGTTGATTATATTCAGTTTAGAAATTCCATTTTGATCTAGCTAATTAGAAGTTCCATTTAACATTCCAGCCAATGGTACAGTGCATGCATATTCACCATTCTGTGCATTCCATGACTGCTTAATCTTTGTCCTCTCAGAGACTCAGAGATATAGCAAAACCAAGCATGGGCTAACCAGTTTGGACAGTATATTTTTTTTAATGTTTCATTTGCCCAAAGGAAGCCCAATTCTGGTATGTAGGTCAGTTGCAAAATCAAATGTTATTTATAGTTTATACCAAGTGAATTAGACATGGGTCAAATAACCAGAATACTAATTAACTTACCAGAACATGTATCTGCCACCATGGTCCTGACATAGTGGTATTTGAATGCCCCTCTCTCCTTTAGCCAGGCAAGGCCTAGGAACTCTGGCAAGTGGAAAAAAAATGTTGAAATTGTTTTTGAATGGAAGATTGGGTTTTCAACAAAATGGATATTTTTGCAAAAAGTGTCTGGTTTCCACAGATTTGATTTTTTTTTTGTCAAAAACCTGAATGTCCAAAGAATGAAATATTGCTGTTCTAAAATATGTTTTGTTTAGAACAGTCTCCTCCCTGGGCTGGGCTTGCCAGCTGGACTTCATCTCCCAGGAGGCACCAAGTGACAGCCATGATGCACTGCCCCCACCCACCAAGGGAAGAGAATGTAGTGCATTATGGAAGATGTAGTCCAACAAGTGACCCTGGCTTATAGAAGAGAAGGTGAGCATGAGGCACCGTGGTGGAGGAGAGGGGAATGGTATAACTCATAGTACAGACATACCTACATTATTAAAGGGGTAGCATTAGTTGTCTTCCTGGCTGCAGGAACTCACTTGGTGCACACCAGCTTGTACAAGGATATGATCCTGATGTGACCTCACAGAAAATAGGTAAGATCGTTAAATTGTTGAGTGCCTTCAATTACCAATGAAGACAGCGGGGGACACTTTGCTGGAGTTTTTCTGCACCTGGAGGATCAAGCCCTCTGTGAGTGGAGGAGAAATATTGAGAAAAGGCTGAACAGTCACACAAGAAGCCCCAACCAGGGACTCTATACCTTTTTTATTTGTGATATGTTAGCATCTAAAAAAAGATGCAAGTTCCAGATTTAAACAAATGCAGAATTACAAAGCCAAAATTACCCCCAAAATATCACATTTCCTTAGCTTTGCATCAAAATAATATAAAATGACAAAATTAGCATGGATTTATTGCAAAACCATAAATCAGCCTAAAAGTTATTTGAGTTTGGGGATAGAAAAGTGAATTTGTTGGGCTGTGTTCTGAGTTCCATGCTGGTAAATGAACCTGAAACCAGGTAATTTCCCCATGCTTTTGAGATTCAGTGTGAATGTTTTGCACAGCTCCTTTGATAGTCTTGAGCGAGAGGCTAATTTTCTGTTATCCATAGCGTTCGCAGCCACAGCCCTGATTTCTGATGGCTTCCCAAGGAGTAGAGCTCTTGACGTGGGTGTTTTTGAGGATGACATTGATTCAAGGTCAGGGAATAGTACTTGGATTCTGGCCCATCTCTAATCAGTGCTAAAAAGTGTCACTTTGTTCTGCAGCACTTTGAGTTCCTGTTCACTTGCAGAACTGTATTTATTGTAACAGAACCAGAAGTATCTCCTAGGCAACGCTAGCAAACAAAAGAGGAAAAAGTAAGGAATCAATACAGGGCAATATGGGAGACAGTCAATAGAAAGAGGCTGCTGCAATGCAAATGGAGATGTGACACATATGCAAAAGAAATTACACTTACCCTAGTCCTTGAAGAATAATCCCTACTTTGTCAAAGTACTAAATGGGATTTTAGCACAATTCCCATTCAAATCAGGGGAGGATCACATGACTAGCTGTATGGTGTGAGGTTTTGTACTAAATGTCAATTCTCAAAAAAGAAATCAGAGTCTTTTATTCTCCCATAAGAATGTGAGGTCTTTGGGGCTGGCGCTGTCATTTTAGCATATGTTTGCCCAGTGTCTAGCACAATGGGGTCCTGATCCTTTTAGTTACTATTCTAATTATAATCATAATTAGTACGAGAGAGCGCAGGAATGGTGACATAACTAACACATGCTGACTGTATTCCTATTCATCAAAGGCAGGGGCACTGTGAAGATTCCCCCTCCTTACTGGGCACCCCCTTGTGGCTGGGTGCCCTAATACCAGGTTACCATCCCAGTTCCTCTCTCAGGCCCCTAAACACTCCCTGACAGGTTCTCTTGCATCACTAATACCTCTCCTTCGGGCCAGTTTGTTACAAAAACCTAGTGACTATTTTATTCTTTACTATTGTTTCGACTAATTTGCCCTTCCCACAAGAACATCCTCTAGCTTCCTACAGGGACCTCTTCTTCTTCTTTGTCTTCTTGGGTTTTTTGGCATAGCAGACTCACTTCCTGAGTCTATGACCGCTGTGCACTGTACTTCATATCTTGTTCATGACTTAGAGTCCTGCACAGTTCCCAGTATTCTTAAATAATGGCAGAAGAGCTTTTTTATTGGGCTCCATTTTCCTTGTAAGCCTCTTCCTCTCAGATTCTCCCTGATCCTTTATAGCCCCAGGTGCTGCCACGTCCTTTTAATTGGCCAAAGTAGGAACACCTGTACTGGCACGAGAGCACTGGACCTGCTTCATTAAAAGGGACCAGCCACCCTTTAAATGACAGGGGCATTTATACCTTCTGATCTTCTTTCAGATAAAATGTTAAGCTAATGCTACTGGAAGATAAATATCCTATGATGCTTTTCAAAAAGAGAACCCAGGGATAATGATCCGCTCGCCCTCTCTGAATCAAAACAACACCTTGCATCCAAAGCTGGGCGTGAGCGGTGGCTGAGCACAGAACTGGCATTTGTATACAGTTATAGCATTATCATAATTTAAGTCATTCATTTGTGAAATGCTTTTGGGGTGCGTTGCATAAGAAAAGCTCTATATAAAACCAGATTCCACTCTGTCTTAGTACAGAGGTCCTGAACAAACCACAAGAGAAACATTTAAAGACATAGGTCCCCCCTTGAAGTCAAAAATGTCTGACATTCCCTTCCCTCTCCCTCTGTGTGAAGAAATGCCTGTCAAATGCTCAATGTGCTGATGTACGTCTGTTTGCAAGTCTGCTGGAGTTTCTGCCGTTTTGGTCCTCTGAGGAAGAACTTTATTATATAATGCAGACTTTCCGCAGACAGTCTGTGCCTGAACAGGCATGCCTGCTGGTTATGCACTTCAGTCAAGCAGTGGAAGCAGTAAAAGTTGGTAAAAATACAGCTTTTAGGGAGAAATCACACCTGGGTGGTTGTAAAGAGATATGCACATGCACCATTTTTGACGATATCTGATGGCTCCTGGAGAACTTTGAGAGCCATTCTATTTAAAAGCAATTCTGCTTGGATGTCCCATATTCTGTAATTCTCTCCCCATATCGTTTGGTTTTGTGACTATGGGGCATTTGCATGCAAACTGGATGTTTGTTGCTTAGGAATGCATTTGCTGTGGCTGCTTATTTCTCACCTGAGTCATAATCCTCTCTTCCCAGCATCATAATCATCTGCACAGCAACCAATGTTGATGTCTCCAACAATGGGTTATGACTTCAGTTGAGTGAGCAGCAGGAGCAGAAGGGCTGATCTAAACAGAAATCCTGTCTGCATGCAAATGTAACTGCTTGTTGGGCAACAAATGGAAAGAGGTTAATTAATAGAGTGGTATATTAGTAGAATGGCATCTTCTTTTCCAGATCCCACAAAGCGTTCAGTGGGTACATATTGGGCCCCAAATCTCTGCTGGCATAAATTGGTACAGATCACTTGATTGTGGCCCAGCTGCAATCTCTACAGTCAATTGTGGTTTCTCTGTTGCTCATTGTACTTGAAGACTGTGGATTCATAAGTATGTATATATCAGTCAGTCCCAATTTGAATGCCTCTTATTATCTGAAAACCCTGTGCTCCAGGGCTGGCGTGTGCCAAAAAGTTACAATACAGGTTGGCATCATCTGAGCATTCATTAAATAGCCTAGCTGAGCGGCAGATGGGCATCAGAGGCCTGGCCTGCTCACAAGACTAGTGCCACATGAACCTTAATACCACTGTCTATCTAAGAAGTAATGTGTAATGAAGCTGGCAATGCCGGTCAGGCTGTCATACTCACTACTTTCATTCAGATGCAAGGGTTGTAAGAAATTCCTATGAACTTGAATATCAGAGGGGGAGCCGTGTTAGTCTGGATCTGTAAAAGCAGCAAAGAATCCTGTGGCACCTTATAGACTAACAGACGTTTTGCAGCATGAGCTTTTCGTGGGTGAATACCCACTTCTTCGGATGCAACACTGTCCCACTGTTGCATCCGAAGAAGTGGGTATTCACCCACGAAAGCTCATGCTGCAAAACGTCTGTTAGTCTATAAGGTGCCACAGGATTCTTTGCTGCTATGAACTCGAGGAGAACATAACTCTTCTTCAGTCACTTCATCCTAATGCCAGTAGAATGGGTGTGCCCCTTCCTGGCTCAGAATGAGCTAAAGAAGAGCCCTTTTCATGAGCAGTATAATTAACCCCATTCTACAGAGAGGGAAACTGAGGCACAGTGACTTATCCCAGGTCATCAAGCAGGCCAGTAGCAGAGCCAGGATTAGAACCCAGGTGTACCAAGTTTCAGCCCAGAGCACTACCAACTAGGCCACACTCCCTTTCCTTAGTTGGCATTTCCTACCTGCTATAATGTTTATTTCTGCAGAGCAAGAATAATGTTATATAGGAACCTGTGAAAGCCATATTCTTCATTGTTAGAGGACAGGGGCTCTACAACCACAGGACTGGGAACTGCCTCCCTGCCTTGCACCTCTCAAGGCACTGTCCATCTAACTGGGAAGAACGGAATGGGACTCCTCCTCAGAGCCATTTGGCTTCATTAATCAACCTTTACTGGAATAGAAAGATCACTGCTGAGACATGCAAAGCACTTGCGGGCTCTAGGGTGAGTTCTGACCAAGCAACAAAGACTTTGAAGGACAATAAATTCAATCCGATATGGGCAACTAAATCCTTTAAGTACCTCTGAAGAACCCAGCCTGAGGATATTTCAGTGGGTTTAGGGAATTTAAGTATGGTTGGTTGAAATTTTTCAATGAAAACTTTTTTCATTGGAAAATATGATTTTGTCAAAATTTTCTTTGGAAAAAATATCAGTGTTGACAAATACTTTGATTTTTCTAGTCAAGAGAAAAAAAATGATTCTGAGTCAACATTTTGGAACAATTTTCATTTCAAAATGTCATTCCAAAATGAAAAAAATCAGACTTTTTCACCTCTACATTTCCAATTTGAATTTTTTTGCAATTTTCATTCCCAAATTTTGGCTTTGCATTCTGATTTAGAACAGAAACTAATTTTGAAATGTCAAAAGTTCCTGTGAGATTAAAAATCCATTTTATAGGAATACCTATTTATTTAAGGCCTAGCAACTCATGCCTTCCTGGTAGTCATAAAAGTAGTTGGCATTTTCTGAAGTTTGATTTTTCAAGGAAAATTTGTATCCAAATTCTGATGAGGGGAAACACAGAGAGAGAGAGAAAATTTGGAGAAGTTTTGAAGACTTTTCATGAAATATTTTTCCTGTTTTTAGAACAGCTCTAATTAGTTGCTTTTCCTGCTACTTGACTTCTTTGCAGCCACATAGTGTGTATATTACATCTTAAGCTCCTTTGGATTTGGTAATACAGAGGTGATGTGGAAGAGATGTAAGTTACATATAGTAAGCTGCAGAAAATATAAATGATTCTGAGCCTACCAGCTTTGCCTGCAAACAGTTTTCCAACTGTCCAAGGAAGACAGACAATCCTTGTGGGAGATTCCATACTCAGAAGAATCAAAAGAACATTCTGCAAGGGACGGGTGGACAAGAAGTTGGTGTGCTACCAACTAGGAGCCGAGACACAAGATGTCACTCTAAGATTGGGTAGGCTTTGGAAGTCAATGGCGAGGATCCATTGGTGATGGTTCATATTGGTATTAATGACATGGTGTCATGGGATCTCTCATAGATAGTAGATGGCTTCAGAGAACTCGGAAGTGTGCTGAAGAAGAAGTGAGTCCAAGCGATATTCTCTGAGATACTTCCTGTCCCACAAGCAAAGGAAGACAGAAGGCAGAAGATTCCAGAAGTGAATCACTGGTGAGGTAAGTGGTGGAGGGTTTTGGTTTTGTAGAATGTTGGTCCATTTTCTGTGGGGAGAAGTGGCTGTATAGTTTGGTTGGCCTCTATCTCAGTAGAAGGGAGACCAATCTGTTCAGGGACAGGCTGGCGAGAGTAGTCAGGAGGGGGTTAAACTAATAGAAAAATGGAAGGGTAAAAAAGAGGGAAGATATGAGCACTCAGTTAACACAAAATCAAGATGTTGAGAACAAAATTAGTCAAGAAACCAAAGGACATGAGGAGAAGAAATTATTGAATTGCCTGTACAACAATGCTAAAAGCCTGGGTAACAAACAAGAGGAATTTGAATTGTTCATTTATGAGCATAAATTCAATCTATTTGGTGTTACTGAAACCCGGTGAGAGATGATGCAGACAACTGGAATGTTAAAATCAATGGTTCTAATTTATTAGAAAGGATTGATTGGGCAAAAGAAGAGTGGGAGTGGCACTCTATGTCAAAAATGGCATCACCTGTTTCCGAATTATTGATAAATCAGAGAAAAATGATCTTGAATGCTTATGGATCAATGTGCTAACAGACACAGCACAATATGGAGTATTAACTTGTGTCTGCTACAGACCAGCAAATTCAGAGAAGAGCCACGAGAATGACTAAAGGATTAGAAAGTAGCTCTTATAGTAATAGACTCCAGGAGCTCAATCTATTTAACTTAACAAATTAAGGGGTGACTTGAATACAGTCTATAATTACCAACATGGAGAACAAATATTTAATAATGGGCTCTTCAATTGAGCAGAGAAAGATATACCACAATCCAATGGTTGGAAGTTAAAGCTAGACAAATTCAGACTGGAAATAAGGCATAATTTTTTAACAGTGAGAGTAATTGTGACGAAGTGGGAATTTTTGCAATTTTTATTAAACCTCTGTGTGCCTCAGTTTCCCCTGTATGCCAGATTGTTACTTAGTGGTTGAAAAGGGACTGCTTGCTCTGAGGGCAGGCTAAGACCTGCTGCTCACAAACAGGGAAGAAATAGTAGAGGAAGCAATAGTGGATGGGAACCTGGGAGGCAGTGACCATGAGATGGTCGAGTTCAGGATCCTGATACAAGGAAGAAAGGAGAGCAGTAGAACAGAGACCCTGGACTTTAGAAAAGCAGACTTTGACTCCCTCAGGGAACTGATGGGCAAGGTCCCCTGGGAGAATAACATGAGGGGGAAAGGAGTAGAGGAAAGCTGGCTGTATTTTAAAGAAACCTTATTGAGGTTGCAGGAACAAACCATCCCCATGTGTAGGAAGAAAAGTAAATATGGCAGGCGACCAGCTTGGCTTAACAGTGAAATCCTTGCTCGTCTTAAACACAAAAAAACAGCTTACAAGAAGTGGAAGATTGAACAAATAACCAGGGAGGAGTATAAAAGTATTGCTCAGGCATGCAGGTGTGAAATTAGGAAGGCCAAATCACACTTGGAGTTGCAGCTAGCCGGAGATGTTAGGAGTAACAAGAAGGGTTTCTTTAGGTATGTTAGCAACAAGAAGAAAGTCAAGGAAAGTGTGGGCCCCTTGCTGAATGAGGGAGGGAACCTAGTGACAGAGGATGTGGAGAAAGCTAGTGTACTAAATGCTTTTTTTGCCTCTGTCTTCACAGACAAGGTCAGCTCCCAGACAGCTGCACTCTGCAGCACGGTATGGGGAGGAGGTGACCAGCTCTCTGTGGAGAAAGTAGTAGTTCGGGACTATTTAGGAAAGCTGGACGAGCACAAGTCCATGGGGCCGGATGCGCTGCATCCGAGGGTGCTAAAGGAGTTGGCCGATGAGATTGCGGAGCCATTGGCCATTATCTTTGAAAAATCATGGCGATCGGGGGAGGTCCCGGACGACTGGAAAAAAGCTAATGTAGTGCCCATCTTTAAGAAAGGGAAGAAGGAAGATCCAGGGAACTACAGGCCAGTTAGTCTCACCTCAGTCCCTGGAAAAATCATGGAACAGGTCCTCAAGGAATCAATCCTGAACCACTTAAAGGAGGGGAAAGTGATCAGGAACAGTCAGCATGGATTCACCAAGGGCAAGTCATGCCTGACTAACCTAATTGCCTTCTATGATAAGATAACCGGCTCTGTGGATGAGGGGAAAGCAGTGGATGTGCTATTTCTGGACTTTAGCAAAGCTTTTGATACAGTCTCCCACAGTATTCTTGCCAGCAAGTTAAAGAAGTATGGGCTGGATGAATGGACGGTAAGGTGGATAGAAAACTGGCTAGATGGTCGGGCTCAACGGGTAGTGATCAATGGTTCCTTGTCTAGTTGGCAGCCGGTATCAAGTGGAGTGCCCCAAGGGTCGGTGCTGGGGCCGGTTTTATTCAATATCTTCATTAACGATCTGGAAGATGGTGTGGACTGCACCCTTAGCAAGTTTGCAGATGACACTAAACTGGGAGGAGTGGTTGATACGCTGGAGGGTAGGGATAGGATACAGAGGGACCTAGACAAATTAGAGGATTGGGCCAAAAGAAATATGATGAGGTTCAACAAGGACAAGTGCAGAGTCCTGCATTTAGGACGAAAGAATCCCATGCACTGCTATAGACTAGGGACCGAATGGCTGGGCAGCAGTTCTGCAGAAAAGGACCTAGGGGTTACGGTGGACGAAAAGCTGAATATGAGTCAACAGTGTGCCCTTGTTGCCAAGAAGGCTAATGGCATTTTGGGTTGTATAAGTAGGGGCATTTCCAGCAGATCGAGGGATGTGATCATTCCCCTCTACTCAGCACTGGTGAGGCCTCATTTGGAGTACTGTGTCCAGTTTTGGGCCCCACACTACAAGAAGGATGTGGATAAATTGGAGAGAGTCCAGCGGAGGGCAACAAAAATGATTAGGGGGCTGGAGCACATGACTTACGAGGAGAGGCTGAGGGAACTGGGATTGTTTAGTCTGCAGAAGAGAAGAATGAGGGGCGATTTGATAGCTGCTTTCAACTACCTGAAAGGGGGTTCCANGTGGTCCCTTCTGGTCTATGCATCTATGAATCCCAGTGCAAATAATTGTGGTATCTTGAATATCATTGTGGGTAAATGCTGTTTTTTTTTTACTGGTGACCACTCTACAAAGAATGTGCTGGAATTATAGGGTATGTATGCAGTACAACTAACAGGCACAGGCCAATACTGGTACCAGCAATTACTGAAGAAGAATTTGCAGGGTCAGACATACTGATTCAACCTGCCAACTTTGTGGATAGTTTAAGTGGAATCATGGAAGACTACTTAAATACCCTGACTGCATCAACACTTGTCCTTTAGCTGATACAGAAATTGTCCAACAGACCCCAATAGCGATGGAAAATTCAGATATCTCCTACCATCCTTGACAACCACCGTTAATGAATCCTCTGCTTGGCTTAGTGTACAATTAATGATACCTTCATATCTGATGTGTTATACTTGATGCTGGCTGTTTTATCGACACAGTGATGGACATGTCTAAATATGCAGTCACTGTGCTCAGCAAGTGAGTAAAAGCAAAACCAATGATACTTTTCATCAGCAAAACAGGATATTTTTTTAATATTAATCCAGATCCACAGTTGCCAAAAACTAGAGTATCTTGGTGACAATGGAGCAGCTCCAAATTAACAGCAGTTGATTATAACAGTTTACCGTTCTGTCTTAGATTATTCTTGACATTGGGAGGTATGAATTAGCCTTTGCTGGTTTCTCAGTTTACCTGGTTCAACTGAGAATTTTTCATTCTGTAGCCTGGATGGGCAATTAAAAACAGTATAGGTATTGCCCTTGCATTAAGCAATGGACCTGAGCAGTCTTCGCATTCCTGATCACAAGTGAAGTTCAATCTTCACACTCAAACTTCAGTTCAAACTTCACACCTATGATATACACCCCATCTTCCCCAGAAGGAAAATGAAGGGGGAGTGTTACACTTGCTAAAA
Organism: Platysternon megacephalum; assembly: GCA_003942145.1. Classification (NCBI taxonomy): domain Eukaryota; kingdom Metazoa; phylum Chordata; order Testudines; family Platysternidae; genus Platysternon; species Platysternon megacephalum. The sequence goes on from QXTE01000227.1 coordinate 573,065, forward strand.
TAAGACAGGATAGTTAAAGTATTGGGAAAACTGCATTCAAAACCCACCTTCTTCAACTCATCTCTAGTACATCGTATGCATGTGCATTGCAAAGGAGCACTTCTAGGTTGTAAAAGTCTTGGTATCAGTGAGGGAGATTCAGCAATATTACACAAAAATGAAACCTGTCATTCTACTCTGCCATGTGTTCTTACAGACCTAGTCAAATTTGATAATCTGAATAAAATAAAATTGTATTTTAATAAGAGTCTTTATTGGTTTCATATTAAGGATGACATTTATTCAGTTTTGGCTGTTAAGAAATTTTCCGATGCAAATTATTTTATTTATTACAACTGAATAGGGCTTTACTTTTCATGTTTACTTGCCAGTGATTTTTTAAAATACTTGTTATTGCTAAGTAGCAACAATTGTTAATTTCTGTAACATAACATTGCAAAAAAAACCAACCAACCAACCAACCAAACAAACAAACAAACAAAAAAACCCTTCAAGTTTCTTAGTGGGATGGATAGCTTTTTGTTTAGTAGTCACTCAGAGTTAATTGTTAAAATCTTCAGAATATGCTCTCTCTCCTTTTATATATATTTTTGATGGGCTTGAAATAGTTAACAATAATGATAGTTAAAGTATCATTGGCATATCTGAATTAGTACCGATTGAAAGAAACAGGGCAACTCACACCTTAGAGGTATTATTTCAGGCTTACTGCAAACTCAGATAGTCATTGCTCCACCAGTTACAGTTGGGGTATGTTTTTAAGGATTTATTTGCAAGCAAAATAACTAGAGACTAACATTCAAAATGAAAGCTGAGATTCTGGAGAACAGTTAAGTGATTTGTCACCCCCACCCCCAGCTAGTCTTTCACACACCCTGAGAAGAGTATGCCACATACTATGAGAAATGCTGACCTAGATAGTTCTCATCACCCCAGGCCTTGATAAGGAAAAGGAAATCAATTTGATAAAAGGTAAGAAATTTAAAAAAAAAAAAGATGGAGCATCCAACCCATTTTTGGTGAACACACCATAACCTTTCTTCCTGTATCAATCATTGCTTGGCAAAATTTCATTATGTAAGTTGTAATTTGTCTTCTAGAAACAGGGTCAGGGGATCTTTCGTGGCAAGGAGCCTGATTTTAAGTCTCACTAAAGGACAGACAACACCATGAACCTGAATACCATGCTCGAGCTCAGGTTCAGTATTGACTTAGAAGGAAAGTTGTCCATTGCATCAGCAATACCTTCTCCTCTAGAATCGTTCTGTTCCTCAGAGCTCTTCCATCTAGGCTGACCTAGTGCTTGACACCACTTAGCTTATAGAAATGGATGAGATCGCCTCCCAATGTAATGTGGTTGCCAAAACTGAAATATGTATACACAGTATCTTTCCTCTGCTTCTTACCCAGACTCCAGAAACTGCTATTCTTCAAAAAAACCTCATCCACCCAATGCAGTGCTCCCTTGCAAGTCTTCCTATCCATGACAGTTTTCGTTTCTTCTCTTTAATGTGTCTCCCCATTCAGTGGCTTTTGTATCCTCACATGATTTCTGTTCACATTCCTGGCATGGAGGCAACTTCAGCTCCTTTCCTTTGGACAGTTTCCCAAAGTTCTCACTTCCTAAGTCGATATGGACAAAATAATAAATATAATAGGACACAGCAGCAGGAGCAGAGGTAAACAATCCCATAATAAGGACCCTCCTTCCAGATTATGTTGTAGTATCCTCTCGCATTGAGGATACGTCTCCGGGGGAGGGAACTCTGGTTATTAGGAAGAGACAGGTATTAGTAATGGGCAATTTGACCATTAGAAACATAGAGAGCTGGGTTTGCAATGACCAGGAGAACCACATGGTGACTTGCCTGACTGGTGCGAAGGTTGCGGATTTCTCGATACATCTAGATAGATGTCTGTGTAGTGCTGGGGAGGAGCCAGTGGTCGTGTTACATGTAGGTACCAGTGACATAGGGAAGGATAGGAGAGAAGCCCTGGAGGTCAAATTTAGTCTGCTAGGTAAGAAATTTAAGTCCAGGACCTCTATGGTAGCATTCTCTGAAATGCTTCCAGTTCTACTCGCAGGGTCAGTCAGACAGGCAAAACTGCAGGGTCTCAATGCATGGATGAGATGATGGTGCAGGGAGGAGGGGTTTAGATTTATTAGGAACTGGGGAAACTTTTGGGAAAGTTGGAGCCTATACAGGAAGGATGGGCTCCATCTAAACCAAAATGGACTCAGATTGCTGGCACTTAAAATTAAAAAGGTCATAGAGCAGTTTTTAAACTAAGGGCTGGGGGAAAGCCCACAGGTGCGGAGGAGTATGTGGTTCAGACAGATCCCCTTAGGGGAGGCTCTATTAATGGAGATTCTCTATGTCCTAATAAGGAGGAGAGGATGGAAGATGATAAAATACAGGTAGGATCTGATGAAAAACAGTCAAATGAAAAAAATCCCATACATCATGTAATGGCAGACAGCTGAAAAGTGACAAGTTTTTAAAGTACTTACATACCAATGCTAGAAGTCTAAATAATAAGATGGGTTGACTAGAGTGCCTCGTATTAAATGAGGATATTGATATAATAGGCATCACAGAAACTTGGTGGAATGAGGATAATCAATGGGACACAGTAATACCAGGGTGCAAAATATATCGGAAGGACAGAACAGGTCGTGCTGGTAGGGGAGTAGCACTATATGTGAAAGAAAGTATAGAATCAAATGAAGTAAATATCTTAATTGAACCAAACTGTACCATAGAATCTCTATGGATGGTAATTCCATGCATTAATAATCAGAATATAGCAGTAGGGATATATTACCGACCACATGACCAGGATGGTGATAGTGACTGTGAAATGCTTAGGCAGATTAGAGGGCTATTAAACTAAAAAACTCAATAATAATAATGGGGGATTTCAACTATCCCCATATTGACTGGGTACCTGTCACCTCAGGAAGGGATGCAGAGATAAAGTTTCTTGACACCTTACTTGACTGCTTCTTGGAGCAGCTAGTTCTGGAATCCACCAGAGCAGAGGCAATTCTTGATTTAGTCCTAAATGGAGCACAGGATTTGGTCCAAAAGGTGAATATAGCTGGACCTCTTGGTAATAGTGACAATAATATAATTAAACTTAACATCCCTGTGGTGGGGAAAACACCACAGCAGCCCAACACTGTAGCATTTAATTTCAGAAAGGGGAACTACACAAAGGTGAGGTCAGTTAAACAGAAATTAAAAGGTACAGCACCAAAAGTGAAATCCCTGCAATCTGCATGAAAACTTTGTAAAGACACCATAATAGAGGCTCAACTTAAATGTATACCCCAAATTAAAAAACATAGTAAGAGAACCAAAAAAGTGCCACGTGAGAGGCAAAAAGGCATCCTTTAAAAAATGGAAGTTAAATCCTAGTGAGGAAAATAGAAAGGAGTATAAACTCTGGCAAATGAAGTGTAAAAATATAATTAGGAAGGCCAAAAAATAATTTGAAGAACAGCTAGCCAAAGACTCAAAAAGTAAGAGAATTTTTTTTAAGTAAATCAGAAGCAGGAAGCCTGGTAAACAATCAGTGGATGATCGAGATGCTAAAGGAGCACTCAAGAATGATAAGGCCATTGCGGAGAAACTAAATTAATTATTTGCATTGGTCTTCATGGCTGAGGATGTGAGGGAGATTCCCAAACCTGAGCCATTCTTTTTAGGTGGCAAATCTGAGGAACTGTCCCAGATTGAGGTGTCATTAGAGGAGGTTTTGGAACAAATTGATAAATTAAACAGTCATAAGTCACCAGGACCAGATGGTATTCACCCAAGAGTTCTGAAGGTACTCAAATGTGAAATTGCAGAACTACTAACTGTAGTCTGTAACTTATCATTTAAATCAGCTTCTGTACCAAATGACTGGAGGATAGCTAATGTGATGCCAATTTTTAAAAAGGACTCCAGAGGTGATCCCGGCAATTACAGACTGGTAACCCTGACTTCAGTACCCGGCAAACTGGTTGAAACTATAGTAAATAACAAAAGTGTCAGACATATAGATGAACATAATTTGTTGGGGAAGAGTCAACATGGTTTTTGTAAAGGGAAATCATGCCTCACCAATCTACTAGCATTCTCTGAGGGGGTCAACAAGCATGTGGAAAACGGGGATCCAGTGGATATAGTGTACTTAGACTTTTAGAAAGCCTTTGACAAAGTCCCTCACCAAAGGCTCTTAATGAACGTAAGCTGTCATGGGATAAGAGGGAAGGTTCTCTCATGGATTGGTAACTGGTTAAAAGACAGGAAACAAAGGGTAGGAATAAATGGTCAGTTTTCAGAATGGAGAGAAGTAAATAGTGGTGTCCCCTAGGGGTCTGTACTGGGACCAGTCCTATTCAACATATTCATAAATGATCCTGAAAAAGGGGTAAACAGTGAGGTGGCAAAATTTGCAGATGATACAAAACTACTCAAGATAGTTAAGTCCCAGGCAGACTGTGAAGAGCTACAAAAGAATCTCACAAAACTCAGTGACTGGGCAACAAAATTGCAGATGAAATTCAATGTTGATAAATGCAAAGTAATGCACATTGGAAAACATAATCCCAACTATACATATAAAATGATGGGGTCTAATTTAGCTGTTACCACTCAAGAAAGAGATCTTGGAGTCATTGAAGATAGTTCTCTGAAAACATCCATTAAATGAGCAGTGGCAGTCAAAAACGTGAACAGAATGTTGGGCATCAAAAAGAAAGGGATAGATAATAAGACAAACAATATATTGCCTCTCTATAAATCCATGGTATGCCCACATCTTGAATACTGCATGCAGATGTGGTTGCCCCATCTCAAAAAAGATATATTGGAATTGAAAAAGGTTCAGAAAAAGGCAACAAAAATGATTAGGGGTATGGAACGGCTGCTATATGAGGAAAGATTAATAAGACTGGGACTTTTCAGCTTGGAAAAGAGACGACTAAGGGGGGGATATGATAGAGGTTTATAAAATCATGACTGGTGTGGAGAACGTAAATAAGGAAGTGTTATTTACTCCTTCTCGTAACACAAGCACTAGGGGTTACCAAATGAAATTAATAGGCAGCAGGTTTAAAACAAACAAAAGGAATGATTTCTTCACACAACTTACAGTCAACCTGTGGAACTCTTTGCCAGAGGATGTTGTGAGGGCCAAGACTATAACAGGGTTCAAAAAAGAATTAGATAAGTTCATGGAGGATAGGTCCCTTAATGGCTGCTAGGTGGACAGGATTGCTGTCCCTAGCATCTGTTTGCTGGAAACTGGGAATGGGTGACAGGGGATGGATCACTTGATGATCACCTGTTCTGTTCATTCCCTCTGGGGCACCTGGCATTGGCCACTGTTGGAAGACAGGATATTGGGCTAGATGGACCTTTGGTCTGACCCAGTATGGCCGTTCTTATGTTCTTATGGAATCTATCTACGTGCACGGGCAGAAGTTATGCTGTGATTCACATTTTCACATTCTTTACCCCTGGATTGCATATATTTTTGATCTCCATTTGTGTGGATGGCTTCAAACATAATACACCAAACACAGGGTTTGACTACTTCCTCTCAACTTGCATTCACTTATATTCATGCCTGTACTTTCAGCTGAATCTTGCACTGCCTTACAGTGTTAGAAAATTAACTGAAATACACTATATCATTTTAACTGGAGAAGAAACTCCCTCTTCTAAAACATGCAGGTCCCCGGCCCTACACAAAGCGCTAACAGGTGACAGTAAAAGGGGAAAAAATGAGATGACTGGGACATCTATTTTCTAAATGAAGGATATTACAAGAGATAGTAAATGTTAATGTATGCAATGGACTCCACTGATGTAGTGCCCATAAAAATAACAATGAAGTACTGTGTGTACCAAAGAAATGTTAAACCAAGGGAGACTGTTAGAAAAAGATATGTATCTCAGGATTGAGATATAGTATGCAAGAGATATGCCTTCAAGGCCATAAAAGGTTTTCCCTCTAGCACATTAGCTGTGAACCTTCTGTAGAAGAGAGGGGCATTATTCCACGTATCCCAGGAAGACTATGTTTTAAGGGTATGTATTTCCATGATATCTTCTATAAGCAATAAAGAAGCTGTCACTTTGGGTGATTCTCAGATCTTTTAAAAGACATTGTCTAGCGAGAAAGAGGTCTCGTCCTGGAATAAAATACAGAGAGGAGAATCCCTGAGACCTGGAATGCTACCATTAGTATTCTCCGAGGAGAAGCATTGGGAAACAACTGAAGAGCTCTGCTCTGCCTGTTGTCTCCACTCAGAAAGAGTTCATGGTTTTCTATAATGTTTCAATGTGCAAATGACTCTCTGAAATGCTGGATTTTAATCAAAGAAGGAAGGAAACTTTTCACAGAAGATTAAAGACTTCAAAAATCAGAGTTGGGCTGAAATGTCTGCTGTCTGCTTTGCCAAATTTTTGTGGGGAACAAAGCAGTGTTGTGAATTTCACTCAGTGTTTTTGTGGTGTGAATGATCACAAATTTGTCCTTTCCCCCCATTGCAAATGGAGGGAGTAAGGGCCAGATTGTGATCTCAGATAAGCCATTTTTTATCCAGCATAACTCCACTGACTGGACATGCACTGATGTAAATGAGAGAAAATCTGGCCCTTATTTTTTTGAAAATGTCACTTTGGGGATGTTTCCATTCCCTTCAGTACTTTAATTATTAATTATTATCATTATTTTATTATTTGGCAGAAGAAAAATATTCCTTTCTGGAAAAAAAAGAATATTAATGGTGTGTCAGAGGAACAAATGCAATGGAGATTGTCAAGGAGTAACAGATGAAACCAAAGGAAAAACAGAAACAGAATGACAGGCTGGAAACAAAGGCAAGCAATATTTCTGGTAAATAACACAGAGATGTATCAATCAAAGTACAGATGCAGTACAGAGCTAAGCCGAGGGGGCTGCAGTGTAAGTATACTCAAGGCAATACATGGAAGTTATAACACTGTCTGTAAAAAGGGAAAAGTTGTTCTTGAAGCAATAAAAATACAGTAATGAACTAACTGAACAGTTCTAAGCAAAGAAAGTTGGCAAGGTCGCTGTTCTGTCTTTCACATATTGCCTGGAGAATGCAGAAGGCTGCAGCCTCTGGACTGTGTGTTGCATCTCTGCTTTGATTTATCTACCATTGGAGGGATAGCTCAGTGGTTTGAGCATTAGGCTGCTAAACCCATGGTTGTGAGTTCAATTCTTGAGGGGGCCATTTAGGGATCTGGGGCAAATATCTGTCTGGGGATTGGTCCTGCTTTGAGCAGGGGGTTGGACTAGATGACCTCCTGAGGTCCCTTCCAATCCTGATATTCTATGATTTTCCTCCAGCTGTTCTATGATTTGGATACTCACCTGCCTCTGCTCTTACTCTTCAGCATTTCCAGGGCTTTGTCTGTTAATATAATTCAATTATTTTTTCTTTGCAAAAGGATACTTACTTCCCTCTTTCTTTTCCTCCCTCTAATCTGATCAGGATGTAATTCTACTTAATAACAGAAGTTCTGATTCTACCCTGTGCTAGGACAACTTTGTGTCCTGGAGCTGCTGCTTGCACAGTTACTAGACAATCTCCTATGGCGTAGAAGCTTCTACATGTAGTTGGGATTTCTTTATATCTGGCTGATTCCTGGCTACTGGAATGTCCCCTCGGGACCATAGACAGATGGGGTAAATTACAGGAGCCTGAAGGACTGACAGCAGGATAGGATTGGAGGAACACAAAGGTGATTTAAAGCCATGGAACTGAGCCACAAGGATCTTTCCATTTCCCCCCTTTTCTCTCCACCTCCAGGAAGGCCCATCATTGTGATCATCCTTGCCAAGAGGGATCTGCAGAAAGGGATGAGGTCCTCTCTTCCGGGGGTGAGGATGGGGTGGGGAGGGGATGACAGTGTTGTCTCCACAGCTCACTGGGGGCCATGATGAAATCTCGGATGCTTTGCTCCTGCATGAAGCAGGCTATGTCCCGATGGAGTAGTGAGCAAGTCCACGTTTGTCTCAGATGTGAACACGCCTACATTTGTGTAGTAAATGAGCTACTGAAAATGGCCTTGCTATGGATTGCCCTGTCTCTCGCCTCCCTTCTTTGGGCAAGATTCCCGAGGGATAGGTAGAGAGTCAACTCCAGCAATATCCGGCCACTGCTAATATTCTAGACCTCTCCTAGACAGGCTCCCCTAGACAGATCGGTGTGTAGCACAGAGCTGGTGGATGTAGCAAGAAGTGGATGATGATGTGGTCATAAGCAGAAGAGGAAACATCCAGGCAGTCACACTTGTTGGCAGTCTTCACAATATAAGTCATGAGGTACTATGGACCCATTCACAAGACCTGGCAGTGCTGGGTGGGAATGTATTAGCTGGCCACCCGCTTTCTTCCTGGACAGATCCCAAAGAGCCCTGCTGAACAGCTGTTCCATTTCCATTAATCCTCCCAACTGTGGGGTCCCATAGGGCCTAATCTTGTTCTCCCCATTTACTCAACATACTCAGTAATATCAGTGTTTTCCACCTAGCATCACAAACCAAGAAATGACTGTACACTACTCCAGTGCTTAATGCTCTACAAGGCATTCCCATATTCACCCCCAAAGCAGCCTCAGGGTCCTAGTGCTACTCTTCAAAGGCCTTATTGAGCTGTTATCTTGCCAGAGGCTACATCACTCTCTCTGTGTATCCCACTGCACCAGCTGAGATCCGTGTCAGTATTGTAGCTGACAGGGCACAATTAAAGCTTTCAGAAGATGAGTCATTTCAGCAGCAGGACCCTGACTTTGGAATGCCCCGCTACTGGAGATCATGCAGGGGTGATAGGTTTGTATAATTTTTGGTGGTGCCCAGAATGGATCCGAATCCAGCCCCCCAAACACCTGCCTAAGGCTCTGGGAGGAAGTTTGGATGCGGGAGGGGGTTTGGGGTGCAGGCTCGGGGGGGAAGTTTGGGTAAGGGAGGGGTGGGGGCTCTGGGATGGAGTTTGGGTGCTGGGTGCAGGCTCTGGGCTGGGGTAGGGGTTTGGGGTGCAGGAGGGAGTGTGGGGTGCGGGCTCTGGGAGGGAGTCTGGGTGCGGGAGGGGGTTTGGGGTGCAGGCTCGGGGGTGAAGTTTGGGTAAGGGAGGGGTGGAGGCTCTGGGATGGAGTTTGGGTGCTGGGTGCAGGCTCTGGGCTGGGGTAGGGGTTTGGGGTGCAGGAGGGGGTGTGGGGTGCGGGCTCTGGGAGGGAGTTTGGGTGCAGGAGGGGGTTTGGCTGCTGGGTGGGGCTCTGGGAGGGGGGTTGGGTGCTGGGTGCGGGCTCTTGGCTGGGACAGAGGGTTGGGGTGCAGGAGGGGGCATGGGGCTGGGCCGGGCCTGCCGGAGATAAGGAGTTTGGCGTGCAGCAGGCAGACTGCCCTGGGGCTGGGGTGGGGGGCCAGAGAGGAGGACTCCCCCCAGCCCTCTCCCCACCGGCAGCAGCGAGCTCCAGGGGAGGGAGGTATGGGGGAGGCCCTCCCCAGCACCCCTGGCATGACACTCACCCAAGCCGCCCCCAGGCTGCTGCTCAGGAGGTCCAGCCAGGATAAGCCCTCCCATCGGCGTCGACTCAGAGTTGCCTGCCGGAGGACGGGGGGCTTCCATGCACCTCCTCCGCTCCTGTCTCCGCAAGCACAGCAGCTGCCTCAGCCCTGCCCCCGGTGCTGTTCCCTTGTAGCCGGCTGTGGCAGCGGCCGGTGAGGGAGCGCAGTGCGGAGCTGCAGGGGGCAGTCACCTGCTGCCCAGGGCAGGCAGAGACGCTTGGGGGAGGCGCGCAGGGGCAGTAGGCTGAGCCAGGGGAGAGACCCGGCCCCGAACATTGGTGGAGCTGGGCCTTCCGGGCCCTGAATTTGCTGGAGCCCAGGCACCATGGGCCCATACAACTCGCTGCCCCTGAGATCACGGCTTGGCTCCCGCCACATTCAGGATGCAATACAAGACCCATCTGCATGGAGCAGCCTTTCCACCATGACTTAACATCAGACTGGCCAATAACATACTTCTCCTAGATGCAAACAAGCAAGAGCAACCATTCTGTAAAGGATGAAAACAACAGAGGGATAGAAACTATAATCCATTTGGATGAAGTGGTGTTTCCCCTAGCTGTCCATGTGCACTGATTACTGCCCTAATGGACACATTAGATTAGAGTGAATAGAATAGAAAACAACAAAGGAAATTAGATTATCACCATTCAGTGGGTAAATTTTTAAAAGCGACTAAGTCCTACTTTCAAAAGAAACATAGGCTCAGTTTTCTAAAGGTATTTAGGAGCTACTCCATTCAGCATTGCAAGGACTGAGTAATTTAGATGTCCAAGTCCCATTTTCAAAAGTGGCTTAAGGACTTGGGGCTAGATTTTTAAAGGCATTTAGGCACAAAGGTGCTTTTGAAAATCCTACTACAAGCCTAAATACCATTAACAATCTGGCCTAACAATCTCCTAACAGCTAGATCCACAAAGGAACTTAGGTGCCTAAAGTGGCAGTGAGTGATCTAAGTCCAGCATGGAGGTGCCATGGAGATACAAAACTAAAGATACAAAAAAGTTTTGATACAAAACTACTCAAGATAGTTAAGCTCCAGGCAGACTGCGAAGAGCTACCAAAGTACCTCTCAAAACTGGGTGACTGGGCAACAAAATGGCAGATGAAATTCAGCGTTGATAAATACAAAGTAATGCACATTGGAAAATATAATCCCACCTATACATATAAAACGATGGGGTCTAGATTACCTGTTACCTCTTAAGGAAGAGATCTTGGAGTCATTGTGAATAGTTCTCTGAAAACATCCACTCAATGTGCAGCAGCAGTCAAAAAAGTGAACAGAATGTTGGGAATCATTAAGATAGAGATAGATAATAAGACAGAAAAGATCATATTGTCTCTATATAAATCCATGGTACGCCCACACCTTGAATACTGCGTGCAGATGTGGTCGCTCCATCTCAAAATATATATTGGAATTGGAAAAGGTTTAGTAAAGGGTAACAAAAAACTGCTGTATGAGAGAGATTAATAAGATTGGGACTTTTCAGTTTAGAAAAGAGACAAATAAGGAGGGATATGATAGAGGTCTATAAAATCATGACGGGTGTGGAGAAAGTAAATAAGGAAGTGCCTCATATCACAAGAACTAGGGGTCACCAAATGAAATTAATGGGCAGCAGGTTTAAAACAAACAAAAGGAAGTATTTCTTCACACAACACACAGTCAACCTGTGGAATTCCTTGCCAGAGGATGTTGTGAAGGCCAAGACTATAACAGGGTTAAAGAAAGAACTAGATAAATTCATGGAGGATAGGTCCATCAATGGCTATCAGCCAGGATGGGCAGGAATGGTGTCCCTTGCCTCTGTTTGCCAGAAGCTGGGAATGGGCGACAGGGGATGGATCACTTGATGATTTTCTGGTCTGTTCATTCCCGCTGTGGCACCTGGCATTGGCCACTGTCGGAGGACAGGATACTGGGCTAGATGGACCTTTGGTCTGACCCAGTATGGCCGATCTCATGTTCTCAAAACCCTTGTTTAGTTGTCGCCTAACCCTGTAGACACCTACATTTCCACTAGTGAAGCCCCCATGGTACCTAGGTTTCTGCCAGTGGGCTCACACGAAACCACTGAAGTCCTGAAGCCCCCGAGCTGCTCAGACCTAAGCTCCAGGAGGATTCACAAACTGGGTGTGTTCTCACCTGTCCCGCCCGATCTGATAGCTCAGAGCACACCCAATATGCACAAAACACTGCTTGAGGTGAGCAGTTCAGGAATTCTGAGGGTGGGCGGAGGTGTGTGGTTATACCAATAACCCATGGCTAGAGCATTCATCTAGGAAGTGGAAGACCCAGGTTTAAATCCCTTTGCTGTCTAATTTGGAGCAGGGATTTGAAAGCTGTCAGGTGAGTGCCCTGCACACGGCGACATAGGGCATTCAGGGTGAGGCTGTCTTAATCAGTCTTGGTGAAGCTGTTCCACTGTACAGTATTCAGTGGGCTAGTGAGTGAGAATGACCCTGTCGCTGGATAGCTAAGGCACTGAGCTAGGTACCCATCCCTCTACCAACGAATCCTTAAGTATTTATACACAATGGAGCAACTCCAACAGGAGAGACTGGGAGAGCACCACCACTATGTCACCAATAGCCTGATGGCTAGGGCACTTCTCTGGGCTGTAGGAGAGTCTCTGCCCCAATCAGGCAGAGCAGGGATTTGAAAACAGGTATCCCGTGTCCCAGGTGAGTGCCCGTTCCACTAAGCTAATGCCTGTAACGAGGTGGGGCTGTCTCTCCCCTGTGCTGCTTCACAAGAAAAGCTGACCTGGTTTAGGCATCTAACTCCAGGAGATGGTCCTGGCTGAGAATCCAGAATGGTGGGATACGTCTGTGACGTTGACAGGCCAGCCCAGGTCAGTGTCTCGGAACAATTCACTTAGGTCTGAATGTCAAAGAAGTGGTAAGTGTAACCTTTCAGCTCTTAGTCCAGCTTGCCTTGATGACAAGATGCACTGGAGAGCCTAAGGGGGACAGTTGGGGACTCCATGGTACGACTAATATAGTAATCCAGGAGTGCACAGTTGTTACTGGCTTAGTGAAATCTAATTATCGAATATATCACTAGTTTAGGGTCTCTGTCCTGTTTTCTGACAGTCTGCTCTGAGATTGGCCCTCTCAGTTGTGAGCCACGGTGTAACTAGGGCGGTGCAGTCTGCGACGCCGTACCTGTACGATATTTATAGCCAGGACGTCATACCGGAAAGACACCGGAGGAGCAGAACGTGGGGCTGCTGGACGACCCCACACCAGCAGCTCCTCCAGTGCGGCTGTACCACCCCAGCCCCGCCCCCCATGCAGCTGCGTCTCCTGAGTCCTGTCTGGGGTCCGTACAGCAGCCCCGCTGGAGGACAGGGTTGGGGGCGGGGCTGGGCTGGAGGTGGTACAGCCGTGCCAGAGAAGCTGCTGGCGTGGGGCCACCCAGCAGCCCCACATTCTGCTCCTTTTGCTGCTGCAGTTCCCGGGAGAGCCCTGAACCGCAGGGAGAGAGGCCTGAGCCACGGCGAAAGGAGAAGAACGTGGGACCACTGGCAGGTCCTCTGGCACAGCTGTACCGCTCCCATCCCAGCCCCACCCCGAGCCCTGTCCTCCGGCGGGGCTGCTGTACAGACCCCAGACAGGAGATGCAGCTGTGTGGAAGGGCTGGGGGTGGTACAGCCACGCCAGAGGAGCTGCCTGCTGTGGGGTTGCCCAGCAGCCCCACATTCTGCTCCTTTCGCCACTGCGGTTCCGGAGAGCCCTGAAGTTCAGAAGTCTCCAGCGCAGTGGGAGGAGGACAGAGCTCCCCCTCCAGGTAACGTGGGATGGATCATAGGGAGGGGAAGGGGAGAGTGCAGGGCCCCGGGCAGGGGGCAGGGAGGAGTCACGGGGGGAGTCACATGGGCAGGGCACGTGCCCCCGCCCCCCCTTAGCTGGTGCAGCATACCGGTAAGAAATGAATTCTACTTGTACCACTGCTTGTGAGCTACTCTGGACAGCGTGGCAATGTCTCTCTCTGGCCTGGGGCTAAGCCGGGCGCCTAACTTGGGGCTGAGGATTGCACTGAGCCACGGGGTGCCTAGGAGTTAAGCGACGCAGAGTCTACATCCCTTTATAGCCCCAAGTGCTTATGTTACTTTTGAAAATGAGACTTAGGCTCCTAAGTCAGTTAGGCCTTGCAACACAGAGCAGAGCAATGCCTTTAAAATACATGTAGAATTCTGGGCCTAAGTCTTGTGACAATAGGCCTTAGGCACTTTTGAAAGTGCTATCCAGTGTGTTTATGAATACGTTTCTGAATCAGGGTTAAACTCAAATTTGTCTTTAAGAACCTTGTGAAGTCAGCACGTATGTATGAGCAGTGTTCTTATTATCCTGCCTTACAGGGGAGAATTCGCCTCTCTTTATGCCTATACAATGCCATATGGCTACACTCACCAGTGATTTAGGAATAAGAGGTGACATTTTTTCCGTGACTTGCACACAGGACATTTTCCATAATTAGTATGGGAAGTAAAAAAAACGTGGGCCAGATTGCCATCTGGTATCAATTGGTGTAGCCCCACTGCAATCAATGGAGCTATGCTGATTTACGTCAGCTGAGGATCTGCCTCCCTGGCTTTCCATTAATGAAGAAGTGCCATAGATGGGGATACATCATTTCTCACCTGTAAGATAATAAATTACAAGAGCTGATGGGGAGCTCAGCTGTAAAAGTCAGGGAGTGGGGTGGCAAATGAAGCTGAATAAAATGAAGACAATGCAGGAGAATGACAGTCCATCCAAAATGGAGATGTGACTGAATTAATGGGCAGAAATGCATTTAATTCAGATAGACACTGAAACGAGAAACCAACCCAAGGGACGGAATACAGACACACGGATGAAAGGACCAAGAGAGCGAAACTCCAATAGGCAGATCATAACCTGAAGGACAAATAGATTTAGACATTGCAACGTTCTGGAGACAGGGTGTCTATGAACGGAAACATCAAACAACGTCACCCAAATACTTTAGGTGGTGAGCGGTACTGGAATCACTTGTAGGTGTAGAGTGATGGAAAAGAGGTGAGTGGCTAACACTTAGGAGGCTCCCACAATGAACTAACAGGTGATTTTCACAGCATGTTTGTTTCACGTGGGAATGGTTCTGTTCTCCTCTAACCACATGTGTGTAGGGAGTGGATTCCTGCAGTTTAGTTATAATGGAATGGGGGAGGCATTGAATGTGTAATATGTGTATTTAAGGTACCTTGGGGTGAATATTATTAATTATTTCTATCAGTGTAGTGCTCAGAGGCCAGTTCCAGCCAAGATCAGAGCCCCATTGTGCCAGACACTGCACAGACTCATAGGGTGGGACAGTCCCTGCCCTAAAGAGTTTACACTCTCCACAGACAAGGCAGACAATGGGAGGGGAAAGAGAAGCACAGAGAGTGGCAGTGATTTGCCCAAGGTCACACAGCAGGTCTGTGGCACAGTCAGAAAAGGAGCCCAGGTCTCCTGACTCCCAGTCCAGTGCCTTTTCTGCTAGGTCATGCTACCTCCCTCTAGAGCAGCGGTTCTCAAACTGTGGGTTGGGACCCCAAAGTGGGTCATGACCCTGTTCTAATGGGGTTACCAAGGCTGGCGTTAGACTTGCTGGGGCCCGGGGCTGAAGCCCATGCCCAAGCCCCACCACCTGGGACTTAAGCCAATGCCCGAGCCCCACACCCTGGGGCTGAAGCCGAAGCCCAAGGGCTTCAGCCATGGGCAACGGGGCTCAGGTTACAGGACCTTGGACTTTGGCTTTGGCCTCCGCACCCATGGCGGTGGGGCTCGGGCAGGCTCAGGCTCAGGCTTTGATCCCCACTCCTGGGGTCATGTAGTAATTTTTGTTGTCAGAAAGGGGTCATGGAGCAATGAAGTTTGAGAACCTCTGCCCTGGAGGAAGGGCTGTTTATTCAGGATAAATCCAAATAAATTAAATAATATACAATTTTCTATCTCCTGTTATACAATCACTGTGCAGCCAGGCCACGGGTGTGGGGGTCAGAATGTTCTCAAATATTTTTTCTGCACATAATTTGAATTACTCAATTGGGCTAATCCAATGAGCTAAAGTGGTGCCCCTGCAATCTGTACAAAGTAGACTGTGCTTGGCTTTCGTGTTGGAGTACATGGGTAGGGCCCTTGTGCAACATCTTGTTGACCCTCTTGTGATGAAACCCACACTGGTGAAGCAAGGGTAAGGAGTTGCTCTGGACACAGAAGGCCCCACTGGGCATGCTCACAGTGGAGGCAGAGTTCAAAAGGGAGCGGCTCAGCTCAGTCTGGGTGGACAGAGCAGGAAAGCAGTTGGGTGGTGCAGCCTCCTGCAGAAAAGCTGCCGAGGCTCCAAGTGGCCGGGACCAGGCCTTACACCCAAGCCACCACAGACCCTTCAGCTGCAGAGGCTGAGGATGATGGGCCATCACAGATAGAGGGAGACCAGAGAGTGGCCCGAGAGATCTCACAGGTTGACCCCAAGGCAGATCAGTGGCACTCAAAGAGGAACTGAAGCCGGGATAGGAAGTGGCCCAGAGAGCAGGCGGAGGGGTGCCCAGCTCCTAGGCTGCACATTTCAAATGATTGTTTCTTTGGGCCCTGGGTAGAAACCTGGTGGAGCAGGGAGGGCCAAAGTACATCTATCCCTAGCTGCCGACTCTCGCCATTGGGCAACACAGCCACAGGCTTCAACTTCTGGGCGAAGCAGCTACTGACTCTCGACACTGGGCAACACAACCCAGAGTATTCTCACTGGGCAGTCCTGCAGGCCTTGGATCAACCCCCCTTTGATATGTGGTGGAGAACGTGGGCATTGCCCATGCCCTGTACCGGGGGGATGACTCTAAAGAGAATCATGGATACGGAAAAACTGCTGAAATGGATGCTGGAGAGCCAGCAACAGCAGGTGGCCCAGCAACAGGAACAACAGGGGCAGATATTGCAGCTCAGTAACAACAGCAAGCAGCCCAACAGTAGCAGCAACAGCTAATTTGGGAGCTGGTGGCCCAACGTCAGGCACAAGAAGAACACCTGATCCAGCAGGTGGTGACACTACTACAGCCCCAGGGGCGTCCCACACCCCCTGCTAGGATGCCCCTATGGCTCATGAAAATGGGCCCCAGAGATGACACCAAGGCTTTCCGGGTCACCTTTCAATGGGTGGCTACTGCGGCATGTTAGCCACCAGAACATGGGCTATCCTGAGTGCCCCATACCTGACCAGCCTTGCACAAATGCCATATCAAATCTTGGACTCCACTGAGGCGCTGGATTATGCCAAAATAAAAATAGCCATGCTCGACTATCTAGGTATCAACCCTGAGAGGCTTTGCCAGGAGAGATACCTACCAAGACCCCTGCTCCAGGTGGTGGCCCAACATCTGTGGGACCAGTGTTGGTGCTGGTTAGACATGGAAAAGCAGACTGGAGTGCAAGTAGCCGAAGAAATTGTATTGGAGCAATTCACCCAGATTCCCCCAGGCAGAGGGAGGGAGTGGGTGAGGTGCCACTGACCATTGAACGTCATGGAGAACTATGTATCTGCCAAGCATCCGGCCTCACCAACGCTGAAGTCAGGCACCCCTGGAAACAGAACTCCAACCCCTAGCGGAGGCCAGGCAAAGAGGGAAAATCAAGGACCACTAAACAGGCTAACACCGCGAGAAGTGCCTTTAGCCAGAGAGCAAAACCTGACCACCGAAGCAGAATGGAAGAGGGACCAGGGCCCCAGAAGAGAGGGATACATGGACCCAGAAGGCCCACTGCCTAAGAACTGAGCCAGCCAACTGTGACCTTGAAAGGCCCATGCTTTGAGTGTGGACAAAGGGGACACTTCACACAAGATTGTCCCTTCAGGGACTGTAGTTATGGACAGGCATGGGTGGCAGGCCCCTGAGCCTGGAAACAAGGCCCATCCAAGCTGTTGCTGCCATTACAGGTTAATATCACCCAAGTGATGGGCTTGGTGGATTGTCCGGACAAGCTTGGTAGGGGGTGCTCCTATCTACCTCCAGTGTATCCATGGTGAGGTGTGGCCCTACCCAGTGACCAAAGTATGACTGGAAATAGAGGGCCACACAGAAACTTGCTGAGTTGGTTTAACAAACACCCTGGCCTACCCTGTGGTATTGGGGTGAGACTGGAAGTGGTTTGGGGAGCTCCTGAAGTAGTGGAGAAGAAATCACCCTACAAAAACTGATGAATTCCCAGCTGTTGAATCCAGCCACTAGACAAAGTGGCCACTGGTTCTCGCCACTGGGCAACACAGTCTGGAGTATCGCCACTAGGTGGTACTGCTGGCCTTGGACTCAAAACCCCCTTTGACACCTCTAGGTATCTAACAGGAAGTAGGCTAGAGAGAGACATGGCTCCAGACAGTGTTTAGGGGCTGTCTGGCTCAGACACTGAATACACTGTCATCCATGTTGTGAATATAATTGTTGTCTGAAAGCACTTCCCTGAGACTCCTGTCTTCCTCATTCCACCTCCGTGCACCAGTGCGGGACTGACACAAACATTTTGATTCCGGGAAGGGAGAAGAAAGGACATTTCCTCTCCATGATATGTTAACATAGGCATAAAATAAATAAATAAATAAAATAAACCCTACACAAGGGCCCTGAATGACGGAGGAACATAAATCTGTCAAGTGAAATCACTTCATGAATGCCAGCAATTGTTTTTCATCTTATTTAAAATGCATGGGACTGGAAGGTTTGGACCTTTCTCAAGAAACACAATAATTATTTCGGAGTCAAATAATGAACATTAGGCAGCCAGTGGGCTTTTATGAAGAACTGAATTTTGTTTCCTTCATGTAGCTGACAGTTTATCTACACCCTGTTTGTTTTGGGTAATCTGAGTGGTTTCTCATTAAGAAGTAGGAAAACACTATTTACCAGCAGGACTCAAATTTAATAAGAATAGCTGAGGTAAAACTGAATATAGCTGTACACAGTAGTTTCCCCATCGCTATTGCAGTCTAACTCGGCATTTCTTTTTAAATGTGCAGTCCCTTTCAATGCATACATTCATTACACAAGAGTCCATGATATACATAGTGGTACAAAAGTGGGATGCACTTTATGTATTCATTTTGGCTGAAACATATTGATCTGTGTCTACACGTTGTCCTCTGACATTGAAATTGATATTACGTAACATAGGTAGTGGGGGTTGTGGGGTGATTATCCGTAAAGAATTTTCCGTCTTATACTCGTGAATGGCTTTTTTTTTCTTCTTCCCTGTGATTGCTAGCCTACAGGAATGATTGCACAGTGAGCACTCTGTTAATTATCTTCATTCACTGCTGTGAATGGTGCGGGTTGTGTGTATTTCTGATGCTTTAAACTGTTATCAACCCTGAAGGAGAAAACAGCAGGGAAAAAAGGAAACTTTTGTTAAAAGCCTCTGACAAAATGAAGAACATATTTAATTAATTATTTTGTGATTACCCTCTTTGAGAATAATATGCAAGGTCAGCAGCTATATGTCCCTGAGAATCAGAAAAAGGCACTGCGGGTCTGGAATAAATTGAATATTCTTCAAATGAGACAAAGAGGTTAAATCCGTGCTTTACATCAAAATCTCAACTAAGTCTTAACTTGGGAGCCGTGACTTGCTGCTCATAATCTACCCATATGCAAAAGTTTTCTTTATTTAAAATAGGAGGAAAGGAGAGATGTGTTTTGCAGATTGAACAACTTCCTTTGATTAGCAGGAATGAAAAAAATATTACAGTGGTACCCAAAGGCTCCAATTGAGATAGGGACCCTGTTGTTCTAGGTGCTGTACAAACATAGATAGGAGACAATCACTGCCCTGAAGAGTTCATAATCTAAAAGATACTTTAAAAACCCCTAGTGTAGACACAACTATGCTGACAGAAGTACTTTTCTGTCAGCATAGCTAATATTGGTTGGCAGCATACACAGGATCTGCATTGTGGAGCTCTGCCGATATAGCTCTAGTGACAAATCATTTGTAGTATAGAGAAGGTGTGACGCAGTTCACTGACTGCTCATGGTGCCTCCTCCTGCCTGTCCTGGGCATTAGCTCTGCCAGCTGCTGTGCCCTCCTCAGCGGTCTCTCTACCTGTATTCTTTTCTCAGTCCGCAGCCTCTTGCTCTTGGAGCGGCAGCTGCTGGTCCATGGCTTGGCCCTCTGGCCAGGTCACTAAGTTCCTCCCCTTCTGAGGAAATTGCAGTCCTTCCGGACCAGCTGTCCAGTGACATCTTCAATGCCCTGTGCCACTGGGCTGGTAGGGGAACCCAGGCCCACCCTTTACAATGGGTCACAGTCCAGAACCCTATAACATGCAGCTAAGGCCTGTATTGTCATAACATTTGCTGCTGTTTCCCTGGGCTTCTTCCTACATAACTGGCTCTCCTCCCTCTTTGGGTTTGCCAGCCCTCCCTCCCTCCTCTCAGAGAGTGACTGCAGATTCCTTTTCTGCAACCCTCCTTTGCTGCTTGCAGCTCCTGGTCTTTACATGGGCCCCTCCTGTTCCTGCCCAGCTGAGCCTGCTTTTAATTAGGAGCCTGCTTGTAGCCTGCTTTTAATTAGGGGCTTGCTTGCATGACCTAATTTACCCTCTCAGGCCCAGTGTGGGGAATACATCCCATCACAGAAAGCCTGAAACTAAAGCTATCCTCAGCTTGAAAATTCTCAAAACCCATTCCAAAGACACACAGGGCAAAGACTAGTACATTAAAATCAGTGCAAACCATCAAGGGAACTTTTGGGGAACATATTCTGGGAATTAAACTCAACACAAAATCCAATAAGTCAAGTATCTATCCTGTTCATTACTAGTAAGCTTGGTGTCAGTTTCTAAACAATCAAGTAATGAAGTAGCAACTCAGGATCTGTCTGTCTGCGGCTTTAAACAAAGAGGAAAAAAATCTTTCAAAATGCGAGTGCTTAGTTATAGCATGTAAAGCAAGGGGTCTGGGGAGCTCCCCCTCTGTCTCAGTCTCACCTCACTCTGCCCCTGAGCAAAGGCAGACAAGCCTTATTAACTGGCTTGCTGGTTCTTGATTGGTCATTATTTCCTTTGGCCCTTCTAGGGCTCTGGAGGACTGTCTTGTTGTTTGCCCAGTCTGAGTGGATTTTCCTTTGGCGAGGAGTGTCAAGGTGCTGATGCCTCCAGCAGGGGTCAGGAAAGGCCCGATACAACCCATCACGCTATGGTAAAGTTCGAGTGGGTAAAGTGGCAAGGTTGATGTGCAAGGTAGTACAGGTCCTGCACCTGCACACTCTGACTGGGAACTTCTGGACTGAGAGGGGATGAGGAAAGACAGTCCCATGGAACCATGACTCCAGCTTTCCCCTGTGTACAGGAGAGTACAATCCATTCATTAGCGGGTGCAGTACTTTATGGGTTTCCACCATGCGTTGGGAAGTCAGGATGGCATCCTGCCTTTCTGAGTCAGAATACCCATGAAACTAGCCCTGGGGAAACGTGGGTCTTTACAGCCCCTAACAGGGCTGTGCCAGCCTGGCATGATCTAGCCCTGTGCCAAATGGCAATATCTAAAAGGTGGGAACACAATTATGCAATTATGAGAAATGGCTTTGCTTTCCTATAACACAGGAAGTACTTCCATTAACAGAGTGGGCAAAGGCATGACAGCACGGCCAATGGCTGCCTCTATTGGATCCCCCTTCTATCTCACATTGGTCAGTATTTCCTGGTAGCAAACTGGGAGAACAAGGCTCTTTTGGAATTGGGGGAGGAGAACTCCATTTTCCTCCCATTTGGGATAGGAGCCAGACATAATAGGAGACAGCAGACAGATCACAACTGGTCTCAGCCTCCTGCCAACATGGAGAGAGTTTATGGGTAAGTAATTAGTTCCTGAACCTAAGTGGCTGCCAGCTAAATAAATACAAATGACATTTCCTATAAAAAAACAATGATAGTTTGGGTTTGGGTATTTTCTAGATGTACAGTGATGAATACCTGGCATTTATTAGATTTCCCCCCCACGCGTGCACACACACACACACACACATCGCAACATTAAAAATACAGCAGCAAAATAACACAAAAAGCTTTGTGTTACTTTCTTTGGAAACTATCTTTCTGAAGCATCTGAAATCTAAATTAGCTCCACTCCATTGATTAAAAATATTGCTTACTGAGATTTGCCAAAAAAATGTGTTCTGAAATTTAAATTAGGTTAAGTATTTTGTAGCAGACTGCCATAATAATTTTCCAAAGCAATAAAATCAGTTATCAGAATTAATGATACATAAAATTCATTTTATGATTTTACTTACATTACCTTGCTCCCCTCCCGCATCTGTTTTCAAACCAAGTCCCATCGCTTTCTAATGTGCCTTTACACTGTTTGGTGATCCTGCTTGAGGGTACACAGACCACAGGATTCACAACAGTGCTTTTAAGATAACTGAGTTATAAATTTAGGATGTCATGGGTAATGCAAAAAGTGATAGTGGCAACTTTACAGAATTTCTGTGCTCATACTACCACTGTACGGCCTTTGAGGTGGCAGCTGTCAAATCAAATGAGTTCCTTTGATGTCATAAAGATAATTCCTGGTTTCCCCAGTGCTTTTAGCAGAATGAATGAAGCAGCTGCTACAGTAGAGGGATCAGTGAATTGGTATCCAGTAGAACAACAACTATCTGGGTTGCAACTGGATTTTCTCTCTGGCAGGAAGTGGTGGCTGCTTCTCCACCACTGTAGGAAGCCTCCTTTCCAGATAGTCCATAAATGGAGACAATGGAGGTCTTTATTACTTGACATCCTGCTTCTGGCTTACAAGTGAAACTAAATGTTGAGAAGTATTTCTGAAAGAATCTTGCATTTGCAAGATGTAATGTGAGTGCAAAGCTCCCCGAAAAGATGGCCAGAGTCTGAGAGGCACTGCTATAAAACTAGTGTCAAACCCTTGAGAGGAAGATCCATTGGTAGACAAAGATAGTGAATCATTGTGCTCACAATGATTAGCAATAATGGTCCTTACTTATCCCTGATGGGACTCCATGGTCAATACTGATAAGTGATGTTGGTAGGATCGGGGAAGCAATAGATATGCTGAAGGTTCCACCTGCTCCTTTAATTTACAGTGTTTCTTTCCCAAAGCCACAATGCTGCAATGGCTTCCAGCAGCGGTTCTCAAACTGGTGTCTCCTTGGTTTAAGAGAGTGAGTTGTTGGCCAGAATATTAGAGTCCTTCTCTTCTCTTTTTCAAAAGTATCCCAAGGGGCTTTTATTTGTCACCAGATCATGGAAACAACCATTGTTTAATGTCTCACAAGATTAACGAATACAATTTACTGATATGGAACTTTTCATGCAAGGATCTTAGAACATCTTACCAACAGAATTGATCAAGGGCTATGTTTTCCAAAGTGACTAGCAATTTTGGGGACTACATTTCTGGGGATCCAACTTTAGTCACATGATTTTCGGAAAGTGCTGAGCACATGTTCTCAGAAAAAACAGAGGTATCTCAAGCGGGGCAAAATCACTGCACAGCTATGGGTTTCAGTGACCATTGGAAGGGTGCAAAGTGAGTCAATGGCAGAGTTGAGAACAGTCTATCTAGTTCCCAGGAATTTTGATTCCCTACTCTCTAACCACTAAACACACTGTCTTCCACAAGACCTGCAAAGGCAAAAGGTATTTGTACATGAGTAATCTGTCACCGGAAAATCTCAGTTGGAACTTTGGTAACTAAATTCAACACGTTGCAATACCTATGTAGTACAGAAAGGCAGAGAGATCAGATCTACGTAGTTTTTGTACTGAAGCTCAAATGAATTCCAAGCCTTTGTGTCTTATGAAGGTCAATGGAACTTAATAAAAGTTAAGACTTATGTTTTAATAAAATAATAATAAAAAGGCATGAGTACAACATGTATATCTTTTCTTACAAAATCAGATGGCAACTATTTCCCCCAGATTGCAGGTAATTAGAATCTTTGTGAATTAGTTCCATGATGATACTTCATTTCATATATTTGATGATACGTTTTACATAATGATAGCCATGTTTCTTACTTTTATGGCTGTCGCGGGTGTGACTCTAGACTACTTTTTCCAGCTGGCTGGGTAGATCACTTCAAATACGTTTTTTTAATATTCAAACAAATAGATAAAATAAAACCACTAAGATAAAAGATATTGCTTCAGACCTCATGAAAGAGCTGTTGGGCAGTGACCCTTCAATCTCGAGTAGGACATGAGTCTAATAATAACTAGAGATGGGATCCTTTATCACCTGAACTACTTCCGCCCAGACACAAAAAAATACATAAACATTTGGAGGGAATGGAAAATCTGACCTAATTTTTTTGGCAGGTTTGACAGGTTTTCTTTTAAGTTAAAAACAAGATGAGACTGAAGTCATTCTGTGAGATGAGTTACAGCACTG
The DNA here is from genome assembly GCA_003942145.1 of Platysternon megacephalum. Classification (NCBI taxonomy): domain Eukaryota; kingdom Metazoa; phylum Chordata; order Testudines; family Platysternidae; genus Platysternon; species Platysternon megacephalum. The sequence goes on from QXTE01000227.1 coordinate 597,078, forward strand.
ATGTTTCAATACAGCAAATTCCAAAAGATACTTTGGTGGAACAACTCCAGTATGATTGCAAAGCTACAGTTTGAAGGAGGCGAGATGTTTAATAAACCATGCCATAAATCTATGGGGGGGAAATTATTTTTTTCTGCAGAGGAGGGCTAAAGAATTGGTGAGGATGAGATGTGTAGATAGGGATCTGTGCTTCTGGCTACATGTAGACCAGGGCAAATTGGGGTTTACACATTACTTTTATATAATCTCACAAAGGATTCACTGACTTTGGTGTGAGTTAAGGTACAGTAGATCAAAGCTTACTCATCTTTCTGATCTAGTTCTGGTTCCAATCAGAATACTTTTGAGTCCTTCCAACCCTTTAAACCCCTAAAGTACTCAATTTTTTAACTAATGCAGAGCAGAAAAATACCATATAGTATATTGGGAAAACATGCATACTGCCTGTGTATTTGTATTCATTTCTCAAACTCTCTCTCTCTTTCTGTTCACCCTGTGAAGGCTTAATGGTTTCACCATGAATACTTGTCCATTCGCATGCAGATTTAGTATGCAGATAAAATATGACAGAATTTTTCTACAAAGAAGAGATTATATTTTACGCTGTGACATTTCTATTCTTTTCTTCCTGGGATGTTAGTAGCTTTACTGAGATAGAATAGATAAATGTAATGAGAAAACTTTTGTTTCAGAGGGGAAATGTTGCTGCCTCTTTAAAAATGAAGGGAAAATATTAAGATAAAGAAGAAAATAATTAATAATACTTTGCATTTTTAATACAGCTTTCATCCAAGTATTTCAAAAGCACATTTGAAATAGTAACCAAGCTTCACAACAACTGTGTGACAGGCAAGAGTTCTTTGTAAAATGGGTGATCTGTAGCCTCAAGAAGTTGTGGCCTACATTTTTGAAAGCTTATGGGGTGCAATTCCCCATTAGAGCACTTATTCTGGATACCCCATACAGGACTGGAAAGCGTTAAGGTGGCCAGGTAGGCCTATTAACTCTACAGGCTGCACCTGGAAGGAGCGCCAGGGAGCAGGGAATTGATTGCAAGCAGGTGCAGCTGTGCAGAAACAGGTGGGGCCTATAAAGCCAAGAAGTTAGCAACAGACAGGGGCTGCTGCTGGGAAAGGGCAGTCAATCTCTGGGAAGAGGGTGGAAGGTTTTAGGAGCTGCAGAGGTGTGTTGGCTGCAGTCACTCCCTGGGAAGAGAGCAGAGGGTTTGGAGCTGGTACACCCAGAGAGAGGAGGGGAACCAGGAGTGGTAGGAAGCAGTTCAGGTAAGGAGCAGTGAGGACTGGGATAAGAAAGCCCAGAACTGTGGGTTTAGGGTCTGCGGACTGGGACCTGGAGAAGAAGGCAGGACCAAGTTTCCCGATCAGCCACCAAGGGCGTGGCATAGACCAGCAGGGCAGTGAACGGGAAGACTGCCTGGGTCACTGTAGTAGGATTGAAGGACAGTACCCCAGAAGGGGTGACTTAGCTGGAAGGCTGAGTCATGAAGAGGATGCTGTGGTTCCTGGGTGGAGAGGAGCTGCAGACCTCAGAGAGAGAGACAGAGAGATAGTGTGCAAACCATGGAAGGGGTGGCAAGAGCTGGAGGAGGCGCCAGACATGGTGAGTGGAACATCCTGTGACTGGGTGCTCAGGGAATGTACGTGCTGAAGGATGGACATCTGCAAGGCCGGATTGTGAGTGTCACCATGGCGATAAGCCAGTTGTGTGAAGATCATACAGGCTGCTTTAGGTAGAATATGCTGTAGTTGTGCCAAGCTGTCCAAGATCTGCGCAGCTCTACCAATGCAGTTTTATACAAATTGATAGGCAAATCAGTCCAAAATTTGCATATTTGCTAATAATTTGCATGTGGCCATCAACTCCAGTGTAAATCAGTACTTCCTGTCCCTAACAATGGCAGGGGTAGGACATGAAGCTGCCCCAAACCTGGCAGCAGTGGTAGGTCATTGGGTGCCGAAGAGTTTCTGGGGAGGAGGTGGGTGCTGGGTCGGGGGACAAGCCCAGGATCTGGGTTTCTGGGTGTTTCTGGGTGGGTAATTATTTGGTCATGGCTGGGGGTAGCTAGGTTGGGGGTTTGTGATAGTAGCTGTGTGAGTGGCATTAGTTGGGCAGAGAAGCTGGGGGAAGTTAGGGGGTATCCAGTGGGTAGCTGGTGAATGGGGGTAGAAGCTGGGGAGAGCTGGATTTGTGGGGAGTGTCTGGGGAGACTTTATAGAGCGAGTGTGACACCTGGGGAAGGTGGGAGTGGTGGCTTGGGCCTTTTTGGAAGGGGCTGGCTGGTTGCTGTGCAGACAGCCTGGGTCAGAACTGGGTGCCCCTCCCTTTTTGTACCCGCTGCAATTTGCCTGCTCCTTCCCCACTCAGATCCAGCAGGGGGAGCAGGGAGGTGGAGCCTGCATGGCTGCCTGGCCTCTGGCAGCTGTGCCATAAGTGCAGACCATTCCTGTCGCCCGGCTGGCCATGTGCGATGCAGTCGAGCGGTGGGGACTGTGAGGGCCAACTGCATGCATGAGTGTTGCACAAAAGACCTGACACAGCAGGTCCAGCTTGGGCCAGAAGGTGTAAGCCAGGCAGCACAGCGGGAGACGGTCTCCACTCATCCCTCTGCAGGGATAACCCAGTACAGCTCCAAAGAGACAGCACTGAATGGGAGAGAAAGGAGCAAAGAGGGATCTGATGCTGCATGGAGTTCTTCTCTGGAGGAGTCTGGATCAGAGGTCTTGACTGTTGTGTTCGGACACACTTGCATAGTGTAGAGAGGGTGAATATTAATTTCTGGCACTACTCCAGCCTGCTGTTTTATGTGGCCAGGGCCAATGTGCATATGTTAATCATTCATTAGTGGATGCTAATAGAACTGCCACAGACATGGCCAGGAAGACATGGCCAGCCAGATTCATTGGTGCCCACATGTGCCTGCCAGATTGCTACACTGGTTCCTCCATGGGCACAGCTTGCAGGTCAACTGGCTACCCAACAACCATGTAACAAAGGGGAAAAACTGTCCATTGATCCACAAATGCAAAATGGCCATTTTAATCCAACAATACACTCCCAAGAGAGCTCAGCGGGATGTCTACTTTAGCAAAGGCAGGTACTTTGGCTTCTTCCAGTGAGGTCCCAATCCACACTCTGCTCTCAGGAAAACTCCTGTTGGAGTTCAGGACAGTGAGTGTTTGGCCTGCATGAGGAGTGCACTAAATGGAACAGGTCAGAAAATATTTTTTTTCCATCAAAAAATTCTGACAAAATCTAGTTTTCATTTTTTTGTTTTTTGTTGTTGGAAACCTGAAAATTTTCAATGAAAACATTTTTTGCAAAAAACAAACTTCTTGTCAAAAAAGCCATTTTCTGTTAGAAAAACGTTTTTAATGGAAAATTGATGATCGTCTCTAATACTAAATACTCTACCTCACTCCATCATCTCTAGTAACCAAGGGAGTACAGGTGTTCACCAGCCACCAGCATTTTTACCACTCTGTCTACTAGACACAGAAAATTCTAGCAAACAGTTTACAGTATTGCCAACACCAGGTGTTCAAAAATCATAAATCAGGCCCCAAAATCATGAGATTGGCTTAAAAATCCCAAGACTGTAAAACATAACTTGGAGGTGCTTTTTATTTGTTTCTTAGATTCTAAGCCTTTTATCCACAGTTGCTTCACATTTTCATGCTTTTCCCCACAACCACAAAGGCTAAACACTTCCTTTAAAAAAAAAATGAAAGCTGAGATTCTTCTCCAATCTCCTGATTCCAGAAGCTGGAGCTTTAGAAAAAAACACCAAACATCTTTCTCCCTCTTCTCACTACAGTCTTAGCCCACTTGAAATAATTAAGTAGGAAGATTAGAGTCAGTATCAATAGTTCTTTTTTGCGTACCGATGATAATTATTATTTGTCTGTATCACAGTGGCACTTAGAGGCTCCTTCTGAGATGTTTGGGCTAAGGTCTGTACAGACACATAGGGTTTGTCTACACTGTGCATTAGTCCACACCAGAAGGGTATAAATTCTAAAGCACATGAGGGTGTTGGACACTACCTGGTCCATGTGGACCCTGCTGGCATTCACTAAAAGTTCCCTAGTGCACATTAATGTCGTCCAATTTTAAACAGAACTACGTTAATTTGCACTAGGGAACTTTTAGTGCATACTTGCAGGGTCCACATAGGCCAGTTAGTGTATGACTTGGAAATGGTTCCTGTCCCAAAGAGCTCACAATCTAAGTGGACAAGGCAGAAGGTGACAGAAAGTGCTGTTATCCCTGTTTTACTGATGGGGAGATGGAGGCCCAGAGAGGTCCAGTGACTTGCCCAAAGTTACACAGGAATTCTGTAAAAGAATCGGGCATCAAATCCAGATTTGCTGAGACTCAGTCCAGTGCTTGAACCACAATACCATACTTTGTCTTAGAGGGAATCAGTGAACCAGCCAGAAGACTAAAATCCCTCTGGCTCCCTTGTCTGATATGAGCATGCTCCTTTGCCTTCATTATTATTCTTCATTTTTAAAATAGAAGGGGGTTCTTCCCCTTATGTATTTGTGGGCCTGCAAGTAACTATACAAGAAAGCCCAGAGGAAATGGGCAGAGTATGCTGAAATCCTTGAGAAGCTGCTCTCTGCATTTTGTGCACATCAATGAAAATGTTCTGTTAATGAATCTTGGCTAGAGTACTGAAATTTGGTATACTTCCCAGATTGCTTGTAATTATGTGCCCTTATTATGAATAGATATGGAATTATAATGTGCCTAATCACAGTTCAGTTGCTGATACAGAAATGTATTTTCTTCTATTGTCTTTTTGAACATTTAGTATTTTATGGGTTAGCTACTAGTATATTTCCACTTAGCAAAGGATTCAATTAATGGGTCAATGAAAACAGAGCTAATGGATGACTGTAAAACTCTACTTATTATAAAGCATGAAGAGTGGGTTCCATGCTCCAGTGCTCTACCTCAGTTCAACTGATGTCATTTGTTAGGGCAACAGTTCTCTGGAGCTTCCATGAGATTAAACACTTTCAGGGGCTTTAATTAATTTAAACAGCCTTGTGATTAATTTCTAATCCATCTCCCAAATGGCTTGTTACTAGCAGCAGGGTGGCGTAATTAGTGTCACCCTAAGAACATGAGAACGGCCATACTGGGTCAGACCAAAGGTCCATCTAGCCCAGTATCCTGTACACTGACAGTGGCCAATGCCAGGTGCTCCAGAGGGAATGACCAGAACAGGGAATCATCAAGTGATCCATCCCCTGTCACCCATTCCCAGCTTCTGGCAAACAGAGTCTAGGGACACCAACCCTGCCCATTCTGGCTAACAGCCATTGATGGACCTATCCTCCATGAATCTATCTAGTTCTTTTTGAACCCATTATATCACATATGTAATGGATTCTGGGTGGGAGTAATCAGTGACAGGGCTAAAATACTGGGGATCTTTATTTTTTGTTTACGGAACTCATCCCAGAAGGGGAGTGTGACGGGGCACGCTTGCCCCACACCGGTGCTGCAAGGGTTAACTCCACTCTCTGGGCCAAAGAGGCCATGCCCCCTCTGCCCTGCTGGGCATGCTCCAGCTGGAGACTAGGTATAAAGGCTGACCGCCGAAGAGAGAGTACGCAAGCTGTGAGCTCCAGCCCAGGAACCCCAAAAGCCCCAGGCGGCAGAAGCCAAGGATGCTGAAACTCCAGCGGATGCCCAAGGAGTAGTGGAGCTGTTGGGAGCTGCACTGCCTGAGGAGCCCAGAGACCAGAGAGATGCTGGGACCACGGCATCAGGAACCAGGTAGAAAGTAGCTGAAGGAGACTAGTCGTGGTGCTGAGTGGGATCAGTGTGTTTTGGGTGAATTCCCTGCTGACCTGGTGGTGGGCATACGTGCCACTGACAGGGCCCTGAACTGGGACCCAGTGAAGCAGGAAGGGCCCAGGTCCCCCTACCTGGCTGTCATGCACCCCAGGATGGCAGCCCACTCCCCTGACAGGCCACTAGACTACGCAGCCCAATGGAAGGGGCAGTTATACTGATTCAGGCCACTAGGCCACGCGGCCCAGAGAGAGGGTGACCTTACTGACTCTGACCATTGGGCCACACAACCTTGAGAGAGAGAGAGTGGCCATATTGACTTTACCATTAGTCCACACAACCCCAAGACAATGGGCGGTCTATGTCATTTTATGATATGATGTCATACACCTCTACCCCGATATAACGCTGTCCTCGGGAGCCAAAAAATCTTACCGTGTTATAGGTTGTGAGGAAATATCTATAGAAGGGCTGTGGAATCATAGAATGATAGAATCATAGAATATCAGGGTTGGAAGGGACCTCAGGAGGTCATCTAGTCCAACCCCCTGCTCAAAGCAGGACCTAATCCCAACTAAATCATCACAGCCAGGGCTTTGTCAAGCCTGACCTTAAAAACCTCTAAGGAAGGAGATTCCACCACCTCCCTAGGTAACCCATTCCAGTGCTTCACCACCCTCCTAGTGAAAAAGTTTTTCCTAATATCCAATCTAAACCTCCCCCACTGCAACTTGAGACCATTACTCCTTGTTCTGTCATCTGGTACCACTGTGAACAGTCTAGATCCATCCTCTTTGGAACCCCCTTTCAGGTAGTTGAAAGCAGCTATCAAATCCCCCCTCATTCTTCTCTTCTGCAGACTAAACAATCCCAGTTCCCTCAGCCTCTCCTCATAACTCATGTGCTCCAGCCCCCTAATCATTTTTGTTGCCCTCCGCTGGACTCTTTCCAATTTTTCCACATCCTTCTTGTAGTGTGGGGCCCAAAACTGGACACAGTACTCCAGGTGAGGCCTCACCAATGTCGAATAGAGGGGAACGATCACGTCCCTCGATCTGCTGGCAATGCCCCTACTTATACAGCCCAAAATGCCGTTAGCCTTCTTGGCAACAAGGGCACACTGTTGACTCATATCCAGCTTCTCGTCCACCGTAACCCCTAGGTCCTTTTCTGCAGAACTGCTGCCTAGCCACTCGGTCCCTAGTCTGTAACAGTGCATGGGATTCTTCCGTCCTAAGTGCAGGACTCTGCACTTGTCCTTGTTGAACCTCATCAGGTTTCTTTTGGCCCAATCCTCCAATTTGTCTAGGTCCCTCTGTATCCTATCCCTACCCTCCAGTGTATCTACCACTCCTCCCAGTTTAGTGTCATCTGCAAATTTGCTGAGAGTGCAGTCCACGCCATCTTCCAGATCATTAATGAAGATATTGAACAAAACCGGCCCCAGGACCGACCCTTGGTGCACTCCACTTGAAACCGGCTGCCAACTAGACATGGAGCCGTTGATCACTACCCGTTGAGCCCGACGATCTAGCCAGCTTTCTATCCATCTTATAGTCCATTCATCCAGCCCATACTTCTTTAACTTGCCGGCAAGAGCTTTGGTCAAGCTTGCTTGAAGGCCCTAAACTAAGATTCTGCTTCCTTCTGTGTGTCAAGGGGTAAAAGGAATCACAGTGGAAAGTTCCCAAAACGGAACTATGGCTTTGTGTGTATAAAGGGCATGAGGGGACAGAGTGAAAAAGTCCCCAAGTAGCATAATTTGCAATAGCCAGGCTTATGAAATATATAACCACAACAGTTGTGTTAAAAAAAAAGGTCACTGATCGCAAAAGAACAGACAGTGAGTAACAGGAGGGGTCTAGTGGGGGAGACGCTTGTTTTTGCTTTTGACCTTTATTAATTTTGAACATGCAACGTATGTGTAATTTGCTTGTGGTTCTAGTCTTTAAAAGCTGGTTAAAGTTTAAGGAAGGCAGAGCAGCTTGCCACCTTGCATGGGGCTATGCTGACTCTCCTTGCATATATGCTCGTATAAAATAAAGGAGCCTCAGGCTGATCTGATCCAAAATCTATGTGTGGTTAATTTTCCACAACAAGGTGAAACTGCATTATATTGAACTTGCTTTGATCCACCGGAGCACGCAGCCCCGCCCCCCCGGAGCACTGCTTTACCGCGTTATATCCGAATTCGTGTTTTATCGGGTCGCGTTATATCGGGGTAGAGGTGTATTATGCATTATTACTACTGACATGTCATGAAATAATTTAAAATAATACATATAAAAATGAAATAAGTAAAATAAATGTAGAAATGAAAATTTTGTTTTAAAATGAAGTTTTGATTTTTTTTCCAAAATGAAACTTACCAAAACAAACAAAAATCATTTCAGGAAAATTTGTTTTCATGGTATACTTTGTCAAAAATAGATATGATTTAGGAAAAACAATTTGTTTTTGTGAAAACAGCATTTTCCAACGAAGACTTGTTTCAACAAAAATTTTCTAACCAGACCTAGTTAATAGTGATGAAAAATTGGCATTGTCTGAATAGTGATGCATATATTCTTCAAATAAATGAACAAACCTGGAAATGTCAGGTTCAATTTTTAACTACAATTTTTTTAATTGTTTGCACTCGTCTTTGTGATTGCTTTCCACAAATTCAGAGTTTGCTGACCGAAATGGTTGCCAAAAGAGTGAATTTTGAGCCAGTGTTGCAGAAGTTTAAATATACAATCAGGAGTAATCACATTGGAAACCTGATGCTCATCTCATCAGGAAACAGAAACATACCATGTATTCTGTGTGTCCAATGTAAAGATCTCAGATTTTTGAATATTGAAGATTTACAATGCACTGCTGGCGAGCTATAATAAACCAATAATTATTCATAGAAACTATTCTGTGAACAATGTTTAATATCAAATACAGTTGAGAGACTCACCATCAGTTTGTGCACAATGCAGGAAGAGAGGTTACAAATTGGATGTTGTTCTAAAAGAGATGCTCTTGTTCAAACAGAAATTGTTTAGGGGCAGTTCTCTGGCCTGTGCTATACAGGAGGTGAGACTAGATGATCACAGTGGTCCCTTCTGGCCTTGCAATCTGTGCATTTGTTAAATAACTGTTTGTGGTGAATTATTCACCCAGTACTAGCGATGTATTGATCTTAGCTCAGTTTCTAATAAACTCAGCTGGGATTTTCGAAAGGGCCTAAGAGAGTTAGGTGCCAAAATGCCATTGAATATCACTGGAAATTGGCAAAATGAACAGGAGTACTTGTGGCACCTTAGAGACTAACACATTTATTTGAGCATAACTTTATGCTCAAATAAATTTGTTAGTCTCTAAGGTGCCACAAGTACTCCTGTTCATTTTGCTGATACAGACTAACATGGCTGCTACTCTGAAATGGAAATTGGATTCCTAACTCCCTTAGGCTGCTTTGTAAATCCCACCCTTTTGTCTAAATCACAAAACACTGCCACCACACCTGGCAGAGGTGCCAACTTACCAAGTTCCCAGGGGGTGCTTGACCCCTGCTCCGCCCCAGGCCCTTCCCCCACTCCACCCCACCTCTTCCTGCCGCCGCTCCTTCCTCTCCCCCGCAGCACCCCCAGCATGCGGCTGAACAGCTGATCACGGCAGGTGGGAGGCACTGGGAGGGAGGGGGAGGAGCTGATCGGTGGAGCCCGCTGTCGGGTGGGAGGGCTGAGCAGTAGCGGCGCCATCTCTTCCGGCGCCTTAGGCGGCGGAAGGTCCCGCCCCCGAAATGCCGCCCCCAACAGCAGCGGCGGAAGGTCCCGCCCCCAAAATTGGACGGACGGACGGGGCGCCGGCGCCCCCAAAATAGCAGCGCCCTAGGCGACCGCCTAAGTCGCCTAATGGGTTGCGCCGGCCCTGGGGCTGAGGGAGGATGGTGAGGAGCTGATCCGTGGGGCTGTCGCTGGGTGCTGATCACTCACTATTTTTTCCCATGGGTGCTCCAGAGCACACACGGAGTCGGCGGCTATGACACCTGGACTACATGGCTGTACTGCTTCCTTGTGGTGGAGTGCACCAGCATGCCTTGGACCTCAGGTGCTCAGAGCATGCTTAACTAATACGGAGAGTATGTCATTGTAACCCAGTAGCCTGCTGTTAAAGGAGATGAGGGCTGGGGCTAGCCGGCACTATTCCATCAGCCCCTGCTGTGTCAAAATCAGCTGCCTGCAAGCCTGAGGGTCTGCACTAATTGGGGTCAGGTGACAGCCCGTTAAACGCCGAGGCCGAATAGGAGGGCTTGGAAAAGGCAGTTTGTGAGGGGAGCCATGGGGACCTAGCTGGCTGCTGTGGGGAGCCCTGAGGGGGGGTTGAAGGGCTCCAGGGAAACAGCCTGGGGCTCTATCCCAGAGTCAGCAAGACTTGTTGGTGACGCAGAAGGGAGGGGGAGTTGAGCCTGAGTTCAAGAGGAGCACAAGCAGGGCAGAAGACCCTTTGGTTTTCTTGTGACTTCTGTTCCTACTGAAAGGGGATTGGACTTTTCTAGTTCCGTGCTGAAGGGTTGACTCATGTGAATTGCTGGAAGAGATGGAAAACCTGTGTGTGGGAAACTGAGGCAGGGAGCAGCTTTGATGCTGGCCTGCAGGGGGGGCTATAAGGTTGGCACGCCCTGTGACAGTAAAATATTGTCTTAAGGCACGATCCTGCGCTCATTGAAGTCCATGGCAAAGCTCCCATTGCCTTTAATGGGAGCAGGACCAAGTCTCCCATTAGTGCTCATGTCTCCCACTAGCAGCTTGGTCCAGCTGCTAAAACAGCTGGCTGAGTTTCCTTTACTTCAGTGGCAGCTGCCTTTGGTTTTGGTGCTGAATATTCCATGTTTCACCTTTGCAGACAATGGTCTATATAAATGCAGCCACAGGACACTGTTACCATGCTCCATGTATGGACTGTACATGGTTCACCAGAGCTTGGGCAGGCTTCGTGGAGCAGGTTACAGTCTTGGCTGTTGCCATCTGTGAAAATGGTTAACTCTGTCACCCAATCTGCATCAGTTTAAATAGATTACAAACTGCCCACAAACAAGCTGATTTGAATACTATAAATTCCTGTGTCATTAATAAAGTGTAGCCCTGTAATGCCCCATTTATGATTATAGCAAAATAACAGGGCCTGACTCTCTAGCTTCTCCTTTTCTCACTGCCCATCACCCAGCAAGATACCAAAAGGGTAAATCATTGCATAAACCCCAGTTCCATAAATCACTGTGCTGAATCAAGTAGCTTCAATTTCAGAGATCATCCCATACACTGCATGCAAAACACAGCAAATGCAGCTCAGTTTACTACCTGGGATGTTAACTATACCAACCTGGATATATGCAGTGTTGCCTATTGCAGTGCATGTGCTGTGTAATCACCTTAGAAAAAGACCCTTTTGTAAAGGTAATGAATACATGCAAGCTGATGAAGTTACTGCAAGAAGCGTAGTGCTTGTTGGGGCAGATTAGCAACAGAGCTCAATAACCACTAGCTCCCATTGACTACAATAGGATCTATTGAATGCTGAGCCCTTTTGAAAATCTGGCTCTTTGCGCCTGATTTTCCCATTGCCGAGCACTTTGTGCACACTAACAACTGTGCAAAATGGATTTGGCAGTAACTTGTACCCACTTGCAAAGTCGCCTTTCAGAAGCATACAACACCCTTTATATTCATGGCAAAGAGCTGTTTGCTTAAACAGATGACAAAGTAACTTTGGGTTTCAGTATATGACTTGGCTAAGTCAAAACCTTTGCCTAGTTAAGTCTGTTCATTTTTGTCCTTGAATACTTAGGGCAAACCTCCATCTAGCTGCAACAACTGAGCTGCAAGTGCTGCTTTTTTGCATGCAGTGTGACCTCTGAAATTTAAGCTCCCTGATTTGGCAAAGTGAGTATGGAACTGGTGTGGGAGCCTGTGATTGGGGGGGAGAGGGGGAGGAGGGAAGTGATACAAATCTGACATCTCTTACAATGTGGTTGCCCCTGGGTAGGCTTCGTATGTATCTGGGGGATCCAGGAATTTCAGCTGCTGACCATTTCTAAATTGTAGTTTGTGGTGAGTGTGTGGGGGTTGGTGGTGGTTTTTTTAAAAACATCTTCATTGTCTCTAGTTCCTGCCTTATTTTTTTTAACTGGAAGTCAAAACAAGAAACATTTAACCTGAGAAGTTGTCCAGATTCATCTAACGCAATAAGACACTCAGCACTGCTTGTACTAAGTAGGTCAGAAAATTCCCCACGGCACTCAACATGCGTTTTGAGTAAACACGGGATGGTGGGCAAATGAGCTAAAGAAAAAAAAAGGACACTGAAGATTTATCATGCAAACATCAGGCTCTCTCCTTGGAATTAGAGGGGAACACTTGGTACACAAAGAGTCCCAAACTGATTCTGCTGCAGGGAAGCAGTTTGGCCTGTTGGACTGGAACTCAGGGCAAAGTGGATTTAATTCTCCCCTCTGCTGCTGGGTGAGCTTCGAAAAGTTATTTCACCTTCCTGTGCCTCCATTTCCCTATCTATACAATGGGGATAATGATTGTCCCCTCCTTTGTAGAGTGCTTTGAGATCGAACGATGAAGAGCACCAGCTAAGAGCTAGTGGTTACTGTTATCCTACTTCCATGCAGTGGAAGTGTCTCTGAAAACAGCCAGGGACTGTGTGTGTGTGTGTAATACATAAAATATCTACTTTGTTAAAGGTTCATCCCCACTATGCCATGAGTAGAGTGGAATGGCCCATTGGATAGACAAATTAAACTAGCCATAAAGGGAACCAGTTTTTTCACTTCTAAAAAGGAATTATTTTCCATCTTATTTTTCTCATGGGGAACAATATGGTGAATCTAAGAGCATTGGAAACAGTTAGCCAAGGCCAAGCTTCTCAGACGTTAAGGCAGCGAGAAGCCATGAAGATCATGTAGTCTGACCTCCTGCATTACACAGGCCAGAGAACTGTACCCAGTCATTCCTGCAGCCAGCCCAATAGTCCTGTGGTTGAGATACAGCAAATATTTTAGAAAGACTCTCAGTCTTGATTTAAAGACTCCAAGTGATGGAGAATCCACCACATCTTTTTGGAAGCTGCTCAAAGCTTAATCATTCACTGTGCCTTATTTCTAGCAGATGAAGGCATAATGTTTCCTCCCTTTGTAAGTGATCACATTGTTTTTTAACCCTTTTCTTCAGTAAGGGTTTGTCTAGATGAGCAGTTAGTCTGCTGCAAGCTGGGTGTGAATCTACCCTGCAGTAAACTGCCATGCACTGTGTCCGTGTGAACCCTGCTGCCGTGGACTAACTATTCTTCCCACAGAACAGGTACCATCCCAGAAGATTTCCATGCCCCCTCCAGGCTCATCACTTCCAGCTTGCCCACCCAAGTGTCCATCTCCAGTCTGTACCCAGTGCCTTTTCCCCTCTTCCAGGGCTTCACTTTCCAGGCCCCCACCAGAGAGTTAACAGAGTCGCTTCTCTCCCATGACTCTGCTACCACATCCCCCACGTCAAGTCCTCCTCTCAGAGGGCTTCCCACAGGGTTCCATACACCAGCCCTCCCTGCCTGCAAGTTCTACCCCTGCTCCTGGGATCCACCCTCCAGCATCAGCGCTCTTCTTTCCAGGCTTGGCTTCCCCTGATCAAGCTACTTTTCCCCTTTGCCCAGTGACCTCTGCATGAGATTTCCTGCATCTTAGCAGGGTTCCCCAGCTCTGGCCAATCTTCCTAAGCAGCTTTCTTCAGCTCCTGTTGTTTCAACAGCTGTCTATACCAGATCTCCTAGGACTCCTGTTGTTCTCTGCCAGTAACTCTTGCCAGTTGTCCATGGTTCCACCAGCTCCTTCCTGGTGCTTCTGGGACACTTGTTGCCACAGCATAGCACTGGGAGCTCACAATTAGTGTATCTACAAGTAGAGGGGAACAAAAAAAAGTTTTGGACAAATAGATTATTTGCTGAAAATGCATTTTGGGGTCAACTGTAACTATTCAGAAAGTGGGGTTAATTTGGCAAATGGTTTCACAAAACAAATGGGGGAAAGTCAAATCAGTTCATTTTAACCTTTTCTAAATGAAACCTTTTGAGTTTTTTGTTTTGAAATGACGTTTCATTTTGAAATCTAGCTAGATTTGGTTTAAAAAACCCACCCCAAAACTAAAAGAAATTAGATTTTTGGGGGGTTGAACAAAATGTTTTCTTTGACCTGCAATGCATGTTTCCCCCCCTACTTTGATGAGGTAAAACAAAGAATGTCTGTTTCAGGTTGGACAAAAATAGAACTTTAAATTATTTTTAGGTTCAGCCACCACACCAAAAAAAAAAATCATTTATTTGCTCAGCTCTGTCTCCAGTGGTCCCTCAATCCTTTCCAGTGATTTCCTGCTTTTCATAATATAGTTCTGTAGTTGTGGCCTGCATTCTTTGTTCCTAGATGTATGATCTTCCACTTAGCTGTATTAAAATGCTCATTTGATTGCATCCAGTCTACCAGCATCACCCCTCTGGCACTTATGAAAATAAGAATGGGCATACTGGGTCAGACCAAAGGTCCATCTAGACTAGTATCCTGTCTTCTGACAGTGGCCAATGCCAGGTGCCCCAGAAGGAATGAACAGAATGGGTAATCATCAAGTGATCCATCCCCTGTTGCCCATTCCCAGCTTCTGGCAAACAGAGGCTAAGGACACCATCCCTGCACCTCCTGGCTAATAGCCATTGATGGACCTATCCTCCATGCTGCACTTAGGTATAGCAAAAGAGTTCGAAAAAACTAGGACACACATTCATGTCACAGGAAGTATTCTTGAGGCTTAATTGTGCTCTGTGCAATTAGGCTGGGATTTTTTGAAGCACCCCAAGGGAGTTAGGCACCCACATCCCATTGATCTTCAGCTATAGCCCCTCGTTGTTCAAACAACTCAGTCTCAGTGTTTCCCCTTTATTCTTCCCCCCAATTTATCCCTCGTATCAATCACCCTTCTAATTTACTTGCAATATCTTGAAAAAAAGACTTACATTTTGGTCTCTTCTGGACAACAATTCCAACTTATCAATCACTTGCAGACAAGCTGGAGAGTGGATAAGGCCACAGCAGGTAGATGTGTGTGTGTGGGGAGGGGGGGCGGGGGCAGGGAGTTATTATTTTTTCCCTAGGAACGGTTTCTTCAAATCTGAATTTCTGGGGGAAAGAAGTGGCTTGGCTGACATGTTGTAATATGACATATCTTGTCCTGTTTAATATAAGTCATCTCAATTTTATGTTCCTTCAAGTGACACAAATGGAGTTGATGATTCACAAAATAATGCCCTAGTTTAGGAAACCTGAAAATATGTTTTGTTTTTCCAACACTCAGACAAGCTCTTATATAAGCTACAAAAATTGGAGGAATAAGGAGCTGGAATTGCCCAAAGAGGGCACAATTCAGGAAAGTATCACTCTTAAGACTATACATGACTTTCAGCACATTCTTAAGTCCTATTGGAGCTTATTGGACTTAAGCATTTGCTTAGTGTGCTGTCCTGAATTGGGGTTTGCATATGGGCCAGACTTCTAGCACTACGTACCCAACCATGGAAGATCAGGTAGGTAGATAAAATTAGATGTAGGAAAGTGGTAACTAGGGAAAGCTTGCTTGATGGCTCCACTCTTTCTGTATGGTAGGCATTACAGCTACAATATATAAATACAGGAGTGCACTGAATCCCAAAATGGAAAGGACGATCTTGTGGCTAAATCAGAGGCCTGGTAGTCAGGAGAATTGTATTTTACTCCTGGCTCTGCCCCAGACTTAGAATCCTAGTCAATTAGGGTTGGAAGAGAGCTCAGGAGGTCATCTAGTCCAACCCCCTGCTCAAAGCAGGAACAACACCAACTAAATCATCCCAGCCAGGGCTTTGTCAAGCCGGGCCTTAAAAACCTCTAAGGATGGAGATTCCACCACCTCCCTAGGGAACCCACTCCAGTGCCAAATGACTTCTGGGGCAAGTCATTTGATTCCTCTGTTTCCCTGTCCAAAAACTGGAATAATCCTGCCCTACTCTCCAGAGTGTTGTGTGGCTTAATTCATGTTTGTAAAGTGTTTTTGAGATCCTTGTATAGACGGTGTGTTTGTGCTTGGCAGAACTGATTTTTTAAATAATTTTCATGGGTAAGATCAATGTTTGTCAAGCATTTTTTAATTTGTATTGATTTACACTTCCACAGTTGCAGGAAATTATGCTGGGTGTCAGGCAATAATTATTTAATGACAAACACGGAGATTCAAAAAGTTAAAGCTCTAACTGTTTAAAACACACATTGTCAACATCACATGTCAAAATATACAAAGTACATACCCTTAAATCAAATTAAGTTCTCAAGAAGCATTTTTCTTGCTTTACCTATCTGTACATTTCTATT
The DNA here is from genome assembly GCA_003942145.1 of Platysternon megacephalum. Lineage (NCBI taxonomy): Eukaryota > Metazoa > Chordata > Testudines > Platysternidae > Platysternon > Platysternon megacephalum. The sequence continues at coordinate 613,321 of QXTE01000227.1, forward strand.
ACAATGGAAATATTATGCATGTGTGTATGGTGAAATTGACGTTTACTGATAAAAATCTAATCCTTCCAATCCTAATTATTTATAAGTGTATGAAGTATTTATTATGTTTTATATCCCTCATTCATATGGGTTCTTAAGCATGGGCCTAACTTGAACCACTTAAGTACATGCCTAACTTAATGCAACTTAAATAACTTGCTAAATCTGGGGGCCTGTTACTGCTGCTGTCCATAGTTACAGTATAGTAAAGACGGATTTCTCTATGTGCGGCCTCCCGGCACTTCCCAAGAATGGACAAGTTGAAACCAGGCATTGACATTGGCCCCCATTGTTATACCTGGAGCAAGGCAGAGACATGAACTGATTGCTACATGAGCTGTTGCTGTTATACTTTTAAATCATGAATCTATCATGATGACAGCAATAATGCCAACTGCAAACATTCAAAAATCACAAGTTAGGCCTCCCAAAATGATGAGATTGTATTAAATCATAATTTTCTTAATAATGAATTTGGGCTTTTTTATTTGTCTTCAGGTTTTTCAAGCTTTAGGGGGCACATGGGTTACATTTTCAAGTTTTTCTCTTCAACCATGAGAATGATAAATATACTTTTGTTTTTTAAAGTGATGCTAAGATTCTCTCTCAAACACACAACTCCAGAAGCTGGGGCTTTAAGAACATAGCCAATATCATGAGACATACAATAAACGGGCGAGAGAGGGCAACATCGAAAGGCATTATATAAACACTGATAGATAGGGCTGGTTGAAATTTTTTCAAACAAAACTTATTTCATGGGAAAATTCGGGGCTTGAAGAAACTAAATGGTTTTGCACATAAGTGTCTACTTTCTGCAGAACTTCTATTTTTCATTGAAAAAATAAGTGCCCCCAAACTGAATTTTTGGACAAGAAACAATTGGAGGAGGGGGGTCAGAGGGGAGGAATCCCATTTTTTATTCAGATTTCTGTTGAAAAAATCAATATTTTCAATGGGGAGGGGGGAAATTCTGACCAACTATGATAGACCCTTGACTTTTCATCTGTATTTCTGGGAAATACCCTAAAATTATTGTGGAAGATTGTTCTGAACTATTGCTTTCAAAGGGAAAGTGTGTTCTATTCCTGAAACTGTTTTCCCTAGAAAATCTGCTCATGGCATGCATTGTACGATCAGTGCAACTGATCAAATCAATAAAAATAGTTTCTTAAACAATTAAATATTGGAAAATCTGAGAAACATTTTGGCTTGTGATGCAGAGCATGGGCTTATTTCCAAAAGGTGATGAGCTCCTTCAATTCCTATGAGAGTCAATGGAAGTCCAGGATGCTCTACACATCAGAGGACTGAGTGAAGAGAGACTTGAAATCAGCTGTTTGTGAAGCAAGAATTTTATTTATTTCTTTGGTGTACTGTTCAGGCTTGTTTTAGCAGTGCATGCAGCAGAAAGGATGCAGATATGATGGATAGCTGAACCTGGCCTGGACAAAATAATCCAGCAAAAGTTATCATTCTAATTCAGAGGGATTTTGTATTTTTAAATTATTCCTAAATCAAATCATACGTGATGGCTATCTATGTCACACAGCTTTTAATATTATAATAAAGCATTTTCTATCCACTGGAGCTGCAGCAGAGTTCATCCAAGATCTGAATTCTGGGAAACAAGCAACTCTGTGCCTACTTGGCAAAGCTGAAAAGTTGCATTGTTGTTTGTCTGCTTGCTCTTGTAGCGTTCAGGGTGGTAATAAGAATATACTAAAGTCTGGACCTTCAAAGGCGTCAGGCCCAACAACTGGGGCTAGAGTTTCAAAAGAACTCAGTGAGAACTGCTGTGTGAAGCTCTTTTGTATGCTTAGTTGCCAAAATGGGGGCACTTAGGGATTCAGATCTTCTGAAACTCTGGCCCTATATGTTCAGCTATATTTTAGTGGTTTTTTTCTCCTTATGAAGGAAGCCCAGGCTGGATTTCCCCCCTCCTTAGCATCCCAAATCCTAGCAATGTGAAGGAGTCTTTCACCATACTTGTCCCATGCTCCCTTTTCTTGCAGTTCTAGAAAGCCAAAGTCTTGCCCTCTTCTTAATAAAAACTACCTATGGTGTATAATCGGCCAAGACATCAGTTGTAATTGGAATATACCCCTTTCAACACCATTTTATCCACCTGCAAGATGTGTTTATACATCTACTGCTGAGCCCTGGAGAGACAATCAACATTTAGCATGTTTGATTCTGCAGATTTTCAGGGAATTCCTCACTGGGAACCTTTCTTCTAAATGGAGATGCCATGCCTATTAACCTCCCAGCAGCCATGCTTGTCCTCTGTCTGTGCCTCATGCGGTATTGGTTCAACAACAGATGGCCACTCTTTTGGAACTCTAAAAACTCCATTTGCAAGTAGTCCCTTCTCTGCCACAGACGTGTGTGACCTCGGGCAAGTCATTTAGCCTCTCTGAGCTTCAGTTCCCCCTCTGTACAATGTGGATAACAGCCTACCTTACCTCAACCGGGTGCTATTAGGATAAAAACATTACAGATTATGAAGTGCTCAGATGCTTATATGGATGCCATTATTGTAGTAAGATCAACAGCTAGATGGAAGTAATGAGTAGAGCTGGGTGATTTTTTTTCAGCAAATAGTGAATTCACTGAAATTCATTCTTCAGGGCACAAACTATTCACAAAATGAGGTTGAATTTGGCAAATAATTTTGGAAAAAAATACACAAAATCTAAACTCAAGATACTGTGTTTCATTTGAGCCATGTTGAAACAAACTGTCTCAACTCTTCATTTCAAAATGGCATTTTGTTTTGAAACTTAACTAATATTAAACAAAAAAACACCCCAAAAGGGAGTTAAATATCTGAAAACCAAACCTGAAACAAAACATAGTTTGGGGTCAAATGAAATGTTTCATTCAACTCATAATGAAATATTTTCTTTTTCCTTTTGGTGAAAAGGAAATGAGCTCAAAAGGGATGAGCCATTCCCCAGCCTGAGCCATCCGGCTGTCCCCGGGAGAGTTCGGTGCTCGAGGGAATTACTGTGGCGCTGATGATTAGGACACAAAGCCATCCCATCAAGGAGAAGCTAAAAGCTCCACTACAAGTTAGTACCTACCGCTCCTCTCATTTTCTCTTCAAATCCTCTTCTCTCCCCCATTTCAAATCACACAGCTGAGCACTGGGCTTAAATGAGAGTATTTTCTGAGAACAAAGTATAAACATTTCCATAACCACCTGATGTGGGGCTTCCTCAGTCTCTCCTGCTACAGCAGTTCCACTGTGGATAAATAATTAAAAAGTCATCAGAGCAGTGGGACTGGATCCTGTATCTCCCATGTGAGTGCTCAAACCACCAGGCAAGAGATTCACTTTCATGCTCTTTCTTGCACCTGCTCTCTCTCTCTCTCTCTTCCCCTCCCCCCCACCCCCTCAAAAAAAGAAAAGATTCTCTTATTATTTAGCTCAGTGGAACAGCTTTCTCAGAAGAGACTGAGAGGACACCTCTCCAAACACGCATCACAATATCCCATGCCCGGTGGTTAGGACACTGCCCTGAGAAGCAACAGAGCCCTATTCAAAGCCCTGATCCCTCCCATATCCCAGCTGAGCACCCTAAGCACTGGGCTAAAGGGTGAGGGACATCCTCCTGCTATGGCCATTTTGTGTAAGCTCACCTATAAGGGCCTGATCCAGTAGGTGAGCTCTGAGCATGCTTACCAGAGTGGGCCCCACATTCAAGTAAGGTGTAGGAATGCTCGTCTTCCCCCAGTTCTGTTTCACCCTGGGACTGAGGCCTGGCGTGGGGCTGCAGTGCACATGTGCGCAGAGAGAAACATAGGCTCCTAGGGAATGCTTTCTGCAAAAATGTAGGTGCTGAGTGAGTTAAGGTGTTGGGTGGCAGCTGAGCAGGGATTTTGTGTCTGTCTAGATTCCAACCTCTGCATGGCACAGAGGCTGTACTTGTCAAACCAGTCTGGTGGTTTGTTTTGGTTGGTTGGTTGGTTTGTTGGATTTTTTTCCCCTCCTGGCAAAGCATAAAGATTAGCTGTCCAAGCCAATATCATTAGATCTGTTGCCTGCCTCTGATACTGTGGATCATGCTGTGCTGATGCTGGTACATCTGTGGGCCTTACGGGAAGTGGATGGAACTGGTCTTGGGGAGAGATCACTGAGGGTAGATTGGGGCGGTTGCTCTTCTGCCTGACGGGCTGTCTCCTGTGAGGTACCATGCCATCACCCCGCTGATTCACCGGGTGTGCAAAGCAGCGGTGCTTTCAGTATAGTGATAGCTCAGCTGGGCTTGTGCAGCTGAGCAGCTCTTCCAGGGTCTGGGTGAGACTGGGGCACAGATGAGGACAAACTGGCTGAGACTCAGTCTGGAGAAGCCTGAGATTATTTGGGTGGGTCGGGAAGAGTCAACTGGAGGCTTTGTCTGAGGCTATCCCAGCCCTAAGAGTGGGGCTGTTCATTCAGATATATAGAAAGGACCCAAGAGAGCCTGCGTATAACTTACATACATCGCATGTGCAGCTGTATGCTCAAAGACAGCCCGCCACCAGTGAGGCAGGAAGTTAAAAATCTCAAATTCCCCTTCTCCACTAACAGTTCCCTAGCCTTACAGCTCCCCCAAATACACACCGAAAAACAGAAAGCTCACAGTTCCTCTAGTGCCTAAGGAAAAATCAACTGTTTTCCCTATGAACCTTCCTAAATATGAATGAAGAAAGAACAGGTGGGGCAGTCCAGCCCAAACAGCCCTTTTTAATTGTAGCGGTTCAAATTAGTAGAATAGTTACCCCGTAATTACCTCAGGGTCAGATGTTTCCTGGCAAATAGCGACTGTGTGAAGGAATGAGGCCCCAGGTTCAGCCAAGCTTACTTTACTGAGCCGGGCAATGCCTGACCTGGAGGGCATCACAGCTATTATACACCATGAAAGTATAAAGATGTAATGAAAGAGTAAAGCAATTACCTTATTTTGTGAAGGAAAGCTCAAAGTAGCTGCTGGTTGCCATGGATATGGAGTTCTGTTGACCCTGCTGGTGTCTCCTTTGCAGATAGAAGCCGAGGGTCCCTTGCTGCTATCGAAGCTGTTCCCTGTAGGGCTGTGGACAGCCAAAGGGAGCCTGGGTTCCCTGGAGCAGCTGGCCACACCAGGGAGTGACTCCGTAACTCAACCTGGTCGGAAAATGTCAATTGTTTTTGTAGGAAATCTTTAGAAATTAAAAAAAATCCCGAGAAGTGTTTTGAGTGGAGGTGGAGAGAAGATAAATGTCGGGTTTTTAGAAACCCAAACTGTGACCATTACCACCAAATAACCGCCAAAATGAACTTTTTTTTTATCCAGAAAGCCATTACATTTACTGAAAATACCAATCAAATATCTGTCAGCAACATTTTTCTTTTGGATGAAAAGCCAGTTTTGATCAAAACATTGTTGGTCAAATATCGTGACTAGCTCTGGGAGGAGCTAATAGGACAGTAGGACTCCATGCTCGTTGTGTCATTTGTTTAATCTGGTTCTGCTGGGGCTTGCGTGTGCCTTTGCCTTTTCACTGGTACAGGCTTTTTGCAGTTGGAATGATATGCAAATGAAGTTAGCTTTTTGTGAGGAAACTATCTCCCTTTGAATTCTGGGCCCAGTTTGATTCTCTGTGTTCTCTCCTATTCATCTGCAAAGGTTTTAGGAAGTTGTTTTGTTAAATATCTTTACTGCATATTTCATCTGCTGATTACCATAGGCACATGTGATACAGTATTATAGGGCAGGTGAAACATTTAACTCGATCACTACTTTGTGCTCTGTATTTACAATGAAAGTTGCAGCAGCAAGAGGAGATTGAAGATCCCAGTTATTCTAGCAGACTCCCCATAGCATTGCCCATTACATACTAAGCTATGTGCTTTTTCCACTCCCAGGTGGTATTGCTGTTGATGGCTGGTAGCAAATCAGGAATGGGAATGGATATGTGCAGACTTTTAACATCAAGGCTCAGGCTAATATTCTAGTGCTGTATTGATTTTCTTTTGTATAGTTTCAATGTTTTGTACACTGTTGCAAAGAGATAATGGATTTTCACGGGTGGATGTCAGAATTACACTCATGCTCAGCTCATATAGCTGTGAGTCAATGAAGCAGACAACCATTCTGACTAAGACAGTCTCCTAAAAGTTTAGAAATCCTGTAAATTTCAGAAAGAGTGGCCCAGCCACTCAGCTGGAATAAATCAGCATAGCTTTACTGAAGGCAATAGAAGCTATGCTGATGTATTCCAGTTGACAACCTGACCAGTATTAGCTTAGCTGATCTAGTCAGTTTGGGGAATACTCTCTACATGACCCAGTCCTTTAATCCCTTCGCACATGCTCTGGAGTTCAGAGTATAAATTTTGCACCAGATCATTCATCTGAAAACGTTTTCTAATTCAGACTTACAGGCTGCTATAACTCCCCACCAAACCAAGTTGTCCCAAATCACAATTTTAACACCGGGGAAGGGAAGAAGTAAATGTCAGTCCATCTGTAAACTTTAGCAGTCCACCTAATCCTCAACGGTAATGCTGTGTGATTTAAATTTGTCTGGAAAGTGTATTTGGACTAAAACTGTGTGGAACCTTCAGCCCAAAACTTGAAACCTGCTGAAAATCCCTGAAGTTGCCAAGTTTTGGCCCAGGTTCAGTTGAATGTCTAGGAGGGCTCAGGCCCCACCCCCACACTGAACTGCTGCAGTCCCTTGAACAGAAGTGGGGGTGGTCAGGCATTAAAACTGTGCTAAAATTACTAGCTATCACTCTAACTTGCAAAGGGTTTCCTGGTCCTGCTTGCAGACTACAGGGTTCTGAAGAGAGGCACGTGATCAGTCAGTCTGCAAAGAGTGAGCCTGGAGTAAAGTGCGGTGAGGTGTGCCTCTCTGTTTTGGGGAGCAGCCTGTTTTGTCTCTTTTTGGGTTTGAGTTTATTTCTTAGAATTCAATACACAAAAGAAAGTAATGTTACATTACAACCTTCAGCAATAATATATGTTTTGATCTAACTTGTGTGTGTATGCCATAAGCATAACAGGGACCTTTCCTCACCCTTCTTTCCCAGGTGTTGCCGTGCTTTGTAATACATATTAAGGCTCTTCTACCTGTCTGTTTCCAGTGGTATGAAATGTTCTCATTTAGGGCCAGATTGTGGCACAAGAGACGAGGAGAGTGCAAGGAGTCTTCCTTTCCTTGCTCTGAACCTAGTTACAACTGGGTACCCTCGCACTCTCAAGTGAGAGCTGGGCCAGGGCTGGTGCTGCTCCAAAAGGGAAAAGGAGGACAGGGTGGAAATGAGGTTATGGCCTCACTCCTACTCCAAACTCTGGACCAGCTAGTAGTGCTGGCTGGCTATGGAGGGGAGCGCACACTCCAGGCAATGCCAGCTGGAGCTCTCTTTGGGGTGGGGCAGTTCTGCACCGTGCCTTAACCGAACAGCCTGACCCTTAATGTTTGGGTGGCTCTGCAGCAGTGTGTGCTCACTGAGTGGTGTTCGGTATCACCCAGCCAGGGCACAAGGGCACTATGAATACATATTACAATAGCGCTGAGTGCTCAGATACTGCCGGTCAGGGGCAAAGCCAGGAATGGAGTCCAGGTACCTTGAGCCAATGGTCCCCATTGTAACCATTAGACTGCATGGTGCATTACAAGATGAAATCCCAGACTCCAGCAATGTGGGGTTCAGCTTTGTTTCCATTTGCAGATTCAAACTCTAACTGGGGTGCGGGGGAGGGGGGGAGGGACTGATTAGAAAAACACTTAAAAAGGAGCTTTAGGAGGTATTTAAATAGGGCAAATGCCCTGTGCTGGCCCTCTCCATGGAGTAAATTTCAGCCATGGTGTTTATTCATAGTGTTCTAGATTCCTTATAAACACAATGCACTTACAGGCTCTCTGGGGCGCTCTCATGATGGGTTACAGAAGCATTCCCAGAATTCTTTGCTCCACACAGGCCTTTTACTGTATAAAATGTCCATCACCTCCAACATTGTGAGACACTCCCACAGTGAAGATGTATTTCTCCAAATCCCTTGTTAGTAAGAGTTAGGCCCAGCTCCTCAAAGGTATTTAGGGTATTTAGGGTCCTAACTCCCATTGAAATCAATGGAAGTAGAAGCCCAAATACCTCCCCCATCTCAGACTAAAGAGGTAAGAAAGAGGAATACAAAATCTTACTCAAAATGGGTAGAAGAAAAGCAGGCAGGAAATCAGCCATCAGGGACAACATCCAGGGAAGAGACAAAGAGGCTGAGAGATTCATCAATGAGTGGAGAAATCAGCAGCAAACCCAGAAGCCATCAAACACAGAAGCAGGGAGGGATAGCTCAGTGGTTTGAGCATTGGCCTCCTAAACCGAGGGTTGTGAGTTCAATCCTTGAGAGGGCCACTTAGGGATCTGGGGCAAAAATTGGTCCTGCTAGTGAAGGCAGGGGGCTGGACTCAATGACCCTTCAGGGTCTCTTCCAGCTCTATGAGATAGGTATATCTCCATATATTTATTTATAATCAAGAGAGTTTTTGTGAAAAAAATGGCTGCCATGAAATGCTGCCTCTGGAGGCTAAAACCAACAGAATTAAATTCAAGCAGCCCAGTGACGCTAGTCTTGCAGAGTCTGTCACACACAGGGCTGGGATAACTAGGTTGCATGATGACCAGATACAACAAAGTATTGAGACCAAATCAGAAGCTGGAGAGAAAATCTAGGGGAACAATTCTAAAAACCTCCTGGAAATCTTTTTGTAATTGCTATTGTCCAAACAGAAAGTCAATCTTTGGATAATCACCTTTTTTTAACTTCCAGGTTTAATCCACACTAAGACTAGCCCATTTTCTCTGCCGCCTTTGACTTGGGGCAATGTCAGATCTCTCATGCTGACAAATGCATCGCATCAGAGAAGTATTTCCATGAATAGATTGTTACAACATCAGTGATGCACCAACTGCTGACTCCTTTCTCTGGGAGATCAGTTGTAACGTTAGTGGGATTGGTGCTGAATGCTTCCAAAGCAGGAATTCTACGTTTTGACAGCAATATTTCGATGGGACTGAACTTGATTCAGTACACAGCATATTTCTATCAGACTTCTAACTTCAGTTCCTCCAGCCACCTGAAAGTAGCCACAGTGGACCAGAACCCCAGCTAATGTTAATTTGCATAGCTCCATTGAATTCAGTGCATCAGCTGAGGATCCGACCCAGTGTTTCCATTTGTCTCATTCTGTACAATAGTCAGACAAATGCCCCTCCTATACTGCGCCCATCATGGAAAAACCCTTAAAATGCCTTTAGCCTTTTGCTGACCCTGACTAAGACCAGTGATAAGGAATGAAGGAAATATAAGAAATCAGAGTAGTCACAACTGGCGGCAACAGCATCCTCACCCTTAAGGATGGTGCACTCAGCATAACAGCCCCCTGAGAACAGAGACCCTGAAAGAGGAGACATTTTGTAAGACAAGAGGCCTGCCATTGTGAGATGTGCTTTACATTTTCAATATGTGCCCTGTGATAGTGTTTATTTACAGGGAAAAATACCTTTCCCCTAGCATCAAAATTAGAGCTGGTCAAAAAAGGCAAAAAGCCTGTTTCTGTAAGATACTTGGAAAATGTTGAGGATTTTATTTCAAACTTTTTGAAATGGGCCCTTTTCATTTTTAATTGTTATTGATTTTTTTCAATTGCTATCAAAAACGTCAAAATAGTCTTAGGGAACAAAAAAGATTGATAGCCATCTTGCTGGTTTTGATAAAAAAAAAAAAACGGAAAAAACCAACCCCCCCCCCCCCACCAACAAAAGTCCACAGTTGTGTGGGGCATGGTGCGGGGGTGGCGAGATCATTCGTGGGGGAGGGGGAAAGACCACCTTTCAACACAAATTTTTGTTCAAAACATTTTGACCAGCTCTAGTCCACCACAGGATTAACCCTTTGTCACCTGCGATTTATACCCTCTGCTTTGCATGGCTTGTAATAGTAATTGGCCCAAGCTGGAACCTCATATCCAAACCCTCTTGAATTTCATAGGTATTCCTATTTGAATCCTTACATCCAACCCTCTTCCTAAATTCAGATCCAAATCTGTTTTCCATTGCACCTCGGATGGGTCCAAAATCTCAGCAGAGCGGATGATATTTCCACCACTGGGGCCTTAATCTCTCAAGAACAGCTAGTGAGATGTCAGAGTTATTGAATCTGAATCTAAATGCGAGCCATTGTCCTGATTTACCCTCAGCCTCAAAATACCTAACCCTGACCGCACAGCTCTTGAGGAAATGGAGCCAGCTCATAGTGCTTCAAGCACGTCCTTTATTTAACACAAGCTGTAAGATTTTTGGAAGCTTTGTTTTTCACCATTCTTAGTTTGTCCCCTATCCCTGAAATGTACCCACTTTAAAATGCCACTTACAAGACTAAGAACACAAAGGCAGGGAGCATTCTTCTGTCTCTTTGACTCCTCCAGAGCAGCAATTCCATTGAAAGACTTTAGCTCACATTCCCCTCTTGGAGTGGGCCTGTAACTCTCTGCATTTTAGAATAGCTGAGGGTTTGAGGGGATGATAGCAGCGTCTGTGCCACACATTTGATTCACTAGTATTCTTTTATCTTCCGATTGGATTGGACAGGCATAATAAAGCACCAGGGTGTATAAATACTGAGAAACACACATGGTAAAGTGACTATATGTTCATTTTTTTTTCTTTCATATGATGTCCCTACTCCCTGTGTCACAGGAGCTTCTGTCAGGATGCCTGAAATGTCCTGGCTTGTCATTTCCTCAATTGAAACATCTAGCTTTTTAAAATTATTGTTCAAGACTGCACTCAGCGGAATTGTATTTATAAGGAACAACAACCAATTGGAGTGAGTATTCAGGGTGATGGGCAGTGTTTAGAATGAAGAGAAAAGCATGTGGAGTAGAGCTGGGTCATTTCTCTTATGGAGACGACATCTGTTGTGGTATCCAGGCCTGGACGTTTCACGAACTTTATGCCACCTTAAACCGGGACATGATAAAGTTAGCCGACCACTGTAAGACTTGGAGCCTCCAGCCAAGCGTCATAAAAACAGTCTCCAGTTTGTTCCATCTTCATCACACCAGCGCAACCCGAGAACTGAATGTTTATTCCGAATGGTCAGAAGGTGAAGCATAAAGTAGAACCGGTCTATCTAGGTGTGACCTGAGACCGCACACTGAGTTACCATGCCCACCCGAAGAAGACAGCAGCTAAAGTTAAGAAGCGCAACAATCTTCTTAGAAAACTGGTAGGTGCGTCATTGGGTGCTCGTGCTCCAACTTTGCGGACGTCAGCTCTTGCCACCTCTTATTGAGTGGCGGAGTCCTGCACACCGGTTTGGAGTCGATCGTCACACACCAAACTGGTGGATACGCAGTTACATGCCGCCATGCGTATCATCTCCGGCACCCTGCGTCCGACTCCACTCCCATGGCTCACAGTTCTGAGCAATATCGCTCCTCCTCATATCAGATGAGATGTTGCCTCTGGCAAGTTACTAGAGAAAGTATGTGCCAACCCAAGCCTGCCGCTGCACAATGACCTTTTTAAACCACCAGCTGCACGTTTGCCGTCATGTCGCCCATTAGGGTCTCATCCGCCACACCAGGATGTTAGGGTGGAAACACTCTGGCGAGAGGAATGGACATCTGTTATAATCCCCAACCAGTCCCTCATCGCCAACCCCACAATCTGCCCGCCTGGTTTTGACCTGCCCCATCACCAGTGGTCCCTGTTGAACAGGTTCCAGACCAGGCAAGGTCTCTGTGCAGCCAACCAGTATCACTGGGGCCTTCGAGACAGCCCTTTGTGCATCTGCGAAGCAACACAGACGATGACACACGTTCTCGAGGAATGCCTGCTGACTAGGTTCAGCAGTGGCCTAGAAGAACTGCATCATGCCACTGAAGATGCCATCGCTGGGCTAAACGACTATGCACACGCTAAATACATTTCTCTTANCGCTCCTCCTCAGATCAGACGAGATGTTGCCTCTGGCAAGTTACTAGAGAAAGTATGTGCCAACACAAGCCTGCCGCTGCACAATGACCTTTTTAAACCACCAGCTGCACGTTTGCCGTCATGTCGCCCATTAGGGTCTCATCCGCCACACCAGGATGTTAGGGTGGAAACACTCTGGCGAGAGGAATGGACATCTGTTATAATCCCCAACCAGTCCCTCATCGCCAACCCCACAATCTGCCCGCCTGGTTTTGACCTGCCCCATCACCAGTGGTCCCTGTTGAACAGGTTCCGGACCAGGCAAGGTCTCTGTGCAGCCAACCAGTATCGCTGGGGCCTTCGAGACAGCCCTTTGTGCAGCTGCGAAGCAACACAGACGATGACACACGTTCTCGAGGAATGCCTGCTGACTATGTTCAGCAGTGGCCTAGAAGAACTGCATCACGCCACTGAAGATGCCATCGCTGGGCTAAACGACTATGCACACGCTAAATACATTTCTCTTCTGCAAACGTCTTTTTTTTTTAGCTGAAAATGCAGGTTTGAGTGGATTGAAACAATTTGTGAATTTGGTGGTTGATTTCAGTTAATTGTTCTGGCCCAAAAAAGTGTGTGTGCGCGTGGGGGGGCATGGTGAGTGGTGGAAGTTTCCCTGTTCAAATACTTTCTCATCTGGGGGGGGGGGGGGGAGCTTGAAACACAATCCCCCACATTCTGGGTGAGTGTCCCTAATCACTGTGCAAAAACTTATAATGGAGGCCCTCTTCTTTCCCTTCCCCCATGTTGTGTGGAGTTGGACAACCTCTGTGCATGCCTATGGCCTGGGGCCCACGGGTGAACACCTGTCTGCCCCGGCTTAGCAATCATACCAGGCTTAGGCATGAGATAGGCAGCAGTGTGCATGCCCTAAGGCAGGAACTGGGTGCAGAGGGGACTTTCACAATGAACATTTAGCTTCTGGGTGAGTTTAGGCACCTACAGAGTTAGGCGGCAACTGAGGGGTGGTTTTGTGGACCACGGTGGTACCTAAAATCAGGACTTAGTGCCTAAATCCCTAGCCTTTGGTGCCTACCTCCCTTTGCGGACCTGGTACTCATTTCTCTGTCATCCTGTGCAGCTTGAAAGCTGCTATAAGAATGCACATCGCTCTGTTCAACTCCCGTGTCTGAAAGCGATCCCCTGTTTGGTGTGAGAGAACCCACGTGGGGTTGTGCCACTTTGGTGGAAGAGCAGAGGCCTAAGTGCGACTATGAGCCCACGGGTCCTTTACTCTTTGCTTTTCAATCCAAGGCAAAAGTACCATGTCCTAGTTGTGGATTGTTTTTCTTCCTGAGAGGCTACTCCACTGACTCTTAATTAAGCTGCATTTTGGAAAGCTGTTCAAATAAGAAATGCCGGCTTCCCTGAAGGTGAACACTGCTTGAGTATGGTGGAAACAAGTTAGGAGGAACCTCAAAATGTTGATTCAGGGAGGCATCTCTTTGTTTGGCTGCTTATCTGAAACTGGACTGACCCCCAGCCTTTCCAGGTTTTTGGATAGCGCTGTGGGGAGGACGGGAGTTCTGTTTCACGAAGGGTTTCAAGATTGCAAAATCTGGCTTTGTTCCCAGTTGCAGTAAAATCTGAACATTTCAAATTCTCCATGAAATGAAGCTTGGGGGTGGGGAGTTTCAGATAAATTGATTTAAAAAAAATAAAATCAGAATGTTTCTTGATTTTAACTTTATTTCATATTATATTATCATACAAAAAATTGAAATAAAAAGTAGCTTCACAATGAAATATTTTGGTCTGAAAATGTTGACATGGAACAATTCTGACATTGTCAGAACTGGTTTTCTGGTTTTTGTTTTTGTTTTCAATTGTGGTGAAATTCACCTGTTTTTAATTTAGGTGGGCCCACCTGTTCCAACAGAGCATAGCTGTGTTGACATTCTTCCATCAGCTCAGCCCTTGGCTCCTCCCTGCTCCATCCACATCTTCTACCCCCAAGCATCTTCTACCCCTCCATCCACCCCCCATAAAGCACATCTTCTACCCCTAGTTGGATCAGGTACTGCCTTTATGGTCCAGATCCACAAAGGGACATGGGCACCTAAACCCTAACAACTGGACTGTGGGATACTCTGACGTTGGAATCTCGCCTCTCTTATTGAAGCCATTCCACTTTGTATTAAATATTAAGTGGGCCACAGAGTGTGTGGATGACTCTCTAGCTCAGTGGTTAGGGCACTCAGTTGAGATGTAGGAGACTCCTGTTCAAATCCACTCACCTCACCAGGCAGAGAGAGGGATTGAACTGGGGGTCTCTGTGACAGGGTAGGTGGCTCCTTAAATGATATCAGGCCCAGCTCTCCTGTTCCCATCCAGGCTCTCCCTACTTGGCTGTAATGAGGAGGGCAGCACTGCCCCTGACAGTTATAAATGAGACATCCCAAAAGGCAAGGTGGGGGTTCGAGTCTAGAGTGGAGGAGAAGGGCAGAGTTAAGGTGAGAGCTTTAGGGAGGGGATGCTCCTGAAGGTGGGAGCATGGTGAGTTCCCTGGTTGAGCAGTGGTGCTAGCTCAGGTTGGTGAAAGCAGAGGGTGGTTTAGGGGTCACTTACGAACTTTCCCAGGCCATATTGTAAAGGCTGAGAGTAGCTGAGGGAGCTGCCTGCGGGAGGGCTGGAAAGGGCTGAAGGCTGGGGGATGATGAAAGGGTGAGCCCATTGACGTCTCCAGGGAAGAGTAGGAAACATAGCTGGGAAGGAAACGGGGTGGAAAAGCAGCTGAGTTAGAGGGGTTGGGGTGAGGTGATGAGAGATGATAGAGCCATACTGGAGAGCCAGAGCAAGGTGGGAGATGCCAGAGTTGTAGTGGGTGTGTTGATGGCCTGTTGGGACTTGCAAGACAGAATGTACTGCAGGGAGTGGGCTGGGGAGTTCTGGACAGTGGTTGTTGGGTCAGAGGGTTGTAATAAATTAACCCTGCAAAGAGATGTTCATAGTGTGGAAAGCTCGCATGGAGTTCCTGGGGCTCCAGAAGAAAGGGGAAGTCAATTGAGACTCACCGCCACTGGTGTGTGTGTTTTTGCTGTGTAGACATAGCCTAAAGCACCGGGCTGAGATTTGGGGGGAGAGAGATTCATTTCCCAGCTTTACCACAGACCGTGTCATCTTGGGGTGTCAAAAGGAGTTAGGCACCTAACCCCCTGGGGCACTTCTGGAAATCCCACCTTAATCTCTCTGTGCCTCAGTTCCCCATCTGTAAAATGGGGATACTGCTTCCCTTTGTCTTGTCCATTTAAAATGTAAATGACTTACAGCAGCGACTTTCTCCCTTTGTGTTTGTACAGTGCCTAGCACAATGGCTCCCAGGCATGGCTGGGCCCTCTGGCGCTATTATAATACCGATAATAGATGAAATGTAACTGTTCAGGGCCACCCTATGCATTCTGCACCTTTCAGCACTCAAACTGAAAAGCAATCAAATACATTTGGCAACGTTGAAGTCCTTGGAAGAACGTCTCCTAAACTTTCTGATCTGCCTAATAACAGGAAACCCATGCGCTGAAGTATAAAACAGAGGCCTGAGATGGCATTACTCTCACTGGGTATAGCATGCATATGGTTAAAAGGGGGCGGGGAGAAGGCTAGGGTTGTGTCAGAGTCACCAGCTTGTGTAGTGAAGCATAGATAATGATGACAGGACACTCACCAGCTGCTGCAATAAAAAATACTGCAGGGCAAGGCTTTGCTAAACTGCGAGATTGGACACAGGGCAGGGAAGGGGTTTATATACTGTGCAGCCCCAGTGAAAACAAATAGAAAAGCTAGGGTGGCTAATCAGAAGTAAATGATTTCTGAAGTCAGCACACCATGCTGAGCTAAATCATCTTTTCTGGTTTCTGCTTAAGGAATTTTAAATCAATAGTTCTAGTGGGCACTTATCTATACAATTTTCAGCAAAGGGACTTTACCTTGCAACATCGTGGGTTGAAGCTGTTGTAGCAGAAAATTGCAAATGATCCAGAAATAGAAAATCATAAATGACACATTCTGCATAACTTTGCCGGTAAAACTTGGGAGTTGGAGGGGAGGGAAGGGATAAGATTTTTGGTGTTTTTTTTTTCTTTGGGTTAAGAAGTTTTGTGGGCAAATGTTCGTCTTCAGATACTTAGCAGTACTTAACGAGGACTTGTAACCTGCTGCGCGTACTTTGTTTTCCCGTTCAGTTGCCTGCTGCTCACATGTACACCTTCCTCAGGTGCCTATTGGCCCCTTCTTGGGGAGCAGGGCTGGTGACATGAAGCCATGGCTGAGGCACTCCCTCATCCCAGGCGATTACTTGAACCACTGAGCTAACAGTTACAAGGGAGGCGGTCCCCCTCCTCAAAATGCCTTAGGTGACTAACTTCAAAGAGGGCTCCTGGCTGTGATTCACTGGCAAAGATAGGCACGTCCCTGCAGCCTGGATTTAGGTGCCTGTCTCTGAGAGAGGCGTAGGGTTTAGTACAATCCCCTGGGCTTGGCATCTCTGGTTAGCTGCTGGCTTCTGTGAACCCCAGCGTAATGTGCTTCTTCCTCCCCGTTCATTGTAGTGGGAGCCTGCGCATTCAGGCTCTGTGAACCTCAGGGCACTCCTGGGACTTTCTAGGCACCTGAAAGTTAAGTGCTGTGGAGCTCAGTGCCAAACATCTAAGTATTTTTGCAAATCTAGGCCCAAGCGACTTGCTCAAGGTCACATACGCAGCCCGTAGCAGAGCACGAAATGAAGCTGACTCAATAGTGTCTTTTGATCACTTAAAATTCCATCTCGTTTATTGCAAGTCATTTGCTTGTACTGTATTTTCCCCCTGTCCTTCTGCACCTGCTTTTATCATTTTTAGCAAGAATAAAGCACTTTTCATGCCACCCAACTGCTTTCAACCTGTGAGAGCTGCTTAATGAGTGGTGGGAAATCAGGAGCTCCAGCAAGCAGAGGCCAAAGGATCTTACCTCCCCAGGCTCCCATGTGACTGATTTTTAGTGCCAGTTGACACCAAAGCTACTGCTCAATCCAAAACCCCAACACTTTAGCTACAAGAGCCAGCAGACGTCCTAATTCATGGCTTAAAAACTCTTGTATTTGTTTTCCTTCTTCCATGCTTCCCTTTCATTTCCTCACTGACAGCTTTTCGCACACAATTTCCTAGTAGTTAGAAATTCTGAGACTGCAGTTGGATAAACTCAACAGGAAACTGCCAGCCAGTATAGCTAATTATCAAACGCCTAGCTCGGCTAATATTATTTGAACCACAATTCACAGCTCAGGCTTTAGAGGGCCCCTGCACTAGAATTGCATGCTGGGTTTCAGGCAGAGCTGGTTCTCATGTGAATTATAAATTGGGTTGATGTGACTATTTGGGGCCTCCAACACAATCAGCCACACCCGTTCAGTTTCTAGCCCTTTTTATTGCCGGGCACACACAACAAAGAAACATGGAACAACATAAAAGACTTTGCCAGGCTCCAACCCGGACTGTGGGCTTGCTTGCCTCTAGCAGCCTTAATGGTCAGGACTTTCCCCGGTCTAGCAGGGCCCACTTGCCCCCATGCAGCCTTCTGCTGCAGCCACAGGACAGCACACTCCCAGCCCCTATGTGTCATTTATATTCCCCAGCTGGGAATCCTCAGCCCCAATCACCTGATGCTGTGCAGCTCCTGCCAGCCTCAGCCAGGCTCTTCTCCAGAACAAGGATGGCTGGTCTCCAGCTCTTAGAGGCAAACTGCCCTGTTACAGACCCCGCATGTGTTTGTTTTCTGGGAGAATTTTTCTCCTGGGCAGGGAGCTAACACAGGGCCTTGGGCCCATTTAAGTCTCTCTGAGAGTGTACGTGGGATTTAAATGGCATCTATGCCTCGTGTCGTAACCGGCACATGCGTGAATGGTGCTCTCGCTGAACACTCATGAAAGCAGGAATCTTGTTGACAAAAACCATCTGCAGGAAGCACTGGTGTGAGTGCACTTGCTCAGGGCCTCGCTCATACGTAGATTACTCTGATGTCTCCCTGTGGGGCTGGGCATGAGGGTGGGGAGTAGCAGGGTGGGACTGTCATGTTCTGCAGTGCAATCCAGACCTATGAGGGGTTGTCACCCCCTGCCATGTAAACCTCGGTGCCTCCAATGCCCTGCTATTCTGTTCACAGCCTGGACACCAGCAGACAAGCATGCAGATTCACACCCTGAGTGTCTGGGTGCTGCCTCCAGCAGCCTTGCTTACTACTTGGATGGTGACTGCAACAGACTCCCACTCCCAAATTTCCCTAAAACATTCCCTCAAGCATCCAGACCTCTCCTGGACCACTCAGAGAAAGAATATGGTTTCTATGATCCTTTAAAGCAGTGGTTCTCAGCCTGCGGGCTGCTTGTGACCCAATCAACACACAGCCGCAGCCCATGTGACATCCTCAGGCAGTATTTATATTGTGTGGATGCAGTCCACATAACACAGAGAGCTGCAGATATGGCCCACAATGGCAAATAGGTTGTGAACCACTGCTTTACAGAGACAAAAGCACATAACAGTTTATTAACTTAACCGGGGTAAATATACTCTTCCCTTCGAGCACAGCACTGAGTTGGCTTATTGTAAAAAGAAAGCAAGTTTTTTTAACAAAAGGACATAGATTAAGTAATACCAAATAGAAGGAATAATGTTAGAGAGGGTTACAAACAAAAGTAAAAACACACCTTTTAATGGCTAAGACCTAACTTAACAGCCTTGGCTCACTGTAGATTTCTTACTAAGCTTTTTTCTTTCTAGCCATGGCTGACTTTCTCTCAGTCAGAACTTCCCACAGAAGTACCTGGTTCTGGCTTCCCTTGTCCTCCTAGATGAAAGATCTTTGCCTACGCAAGTTTCTCATCTATTTTCAGTTCTGAGAGACTTCAACACTGCCTTG
The DNA here is from genome assembly GCA_003942145.1 of Platysternon megacephalum. Taxonomy (NCBI): domain Eukaryota; kingdom Metazoa; phylum Chordata; order Testudines; family Platysternidae; genus Platysternon; species Platysternon megacephalum. The sequence goes on from QXTE01000227.1 coordinate 632,257, forward strand.
GTTGAAGGACCCATCTTTCTCAGCTTGCAAGAGCTTGGGTTCCTTGTCTGTCTAGTGCTGGATGCCAAAGATGCCTTTTGTCCTTGCTCATATCTTCCAAAATTCAGTGACTTTGTTTCAAGAGGCAGGAAGAACTCCTGCTGTTCTTCCCTGCCTGTGGTCTTCCCATCCCCCTGCTGATTTCTATGTAAATGGGGCTTCCATTGTTTTTGGTCACATCTTGTTTAATTTCATTGGAGGCAGGTAGATAGCTACTTTCCCTCCTGCCTGGGGAAAAGCCTGTTTCTCCCTTTGTTTGGCCAGAATGAAAATCCATAATTGCTCCTAGTGTTAGTATATCCACGTAATGATATTTCATAAAACACCCAGTCACTCATTATACGTTTATAATGCAGGAACTTTATACCATTTGTTGATTCAGCTGCTTATCACTTGAGGCTCAGACCCCCTGTTCTTATAGGCCCATAAGCCTTCACAATGTATTCTTTGAAAAGGAAAACCCAGACCAAGCTTCACCCCAGCAGCAGAGAGAAGATTCCATGCTATCTCTTCCCTCACTTGTTAGCTTTCTTTACCTAATATTAAATGGACCTTAATTGTCTCTGCCTGACAGTGGGGCTAATCAGAGAAGCAAACTTATTCCTCTGTCTAGGGCAGACCTGATTACCAGCTCCCCAGATGTGGCTGGTTTACACACATTTTAGTAGTCATTCCAGCATGTATCCAGAACCTTTAATACATACATCACACAAGAATATTACTGATCAGGGAGTTAGTTTTCCAGTGATATTGCATGGCAACTATTAGCTACGGATGGACATCAGTGAACTGGGGCACTCTGAACTGGTCAGGCCAGCTGAAACTCATTATCTGATACCAGCGAGCCCCTTGCCCTCTGGCACTGGGATGCTTTTAGGGTCACGGGGACACAGGCAGAAAGAGGGTTAAAATAAAAACCAGCATTGTGAGGCCAAGTAGCAGGGTCATGAGGGAAGGCAGACACATTAGAAATCGCAGCGGACTATGCTGGCAGTACCTCACTCTTTCAGAAAAGTCAGAATGAGCACAGATTCTGGGATGGGGTAAAAATCAATGCCCGGGAACAAACACCCACTGGATGCACCTGAATCAGGGGCACAGGGAAATTCACAGCACTCAACCGACCCCCCAGCTCCTGCAAAGCCTGGGTGAGCTGTTCAGTCCCACAGATATCAGGATGGGCAGGCAGAAGGGGAGCACGGATTCATGGCTGCTGCCCCTGACCATTGTGTGGCTGGAATGAGAGAGGCTGCTTGGCAGCGAGCTTGACAGAGCAGAAGCGCTCACCTGAGCAGAGAGAATGGAAACCTGCCAAGGCCCAGCAGCTCCTGAGGAGAGACTGAGGGAAGCTGCAGGAGGCCAATCAGTGGCTTGAGGAGGACTGGCAGCTCCTGAGGAGAGGTTGAGAGGCATTGCAGGAAGGATTTTGGCTGCTTGGAGTACTGCCAGCAGCTCCGGCAGCAGGAGGAGGATGTCGGTTTTGATTTTCTCCCTGTTCGGCATAGCAATGCACAGGTTGTACCTGCTTTTCCTGCTGGTGTTTGTATTTTATAAAAGGGTAAATAGCACTTTTCCAGTCACTTTGTCCACACCATTCATGATATTATAGACCTCTATCACATTCCCCCTTAGTCATCTCTTTTCTAAGCTGAACATCCCTACGCTTTTTAGTCTTCCTCATAAAGAAGCTGTTACATCAACCTTATTCATGTTTGTTGCCCTTCTCTGAACCTTTCCAGTTCTATATCCTTTTTGAGATGGTGTGACCCGATCTGGACCCAGTGTTCAAGGTGTGGGTGCACCTTGAAAGATGGTTTGGGGTGGGGAAGTTCCTTGAGTTTAGTTCATTAAATGCAGAGTTCATGGGTCAGGGGCAAATCGAGGAATTGTTTTGTTTTGTTTGCTGATTAGTTCAGAGGCAAGATAGTCTGGTTAGGGCCTGGGATCCAGGTTTGGTTCCCTGCTCTGCTGCACTCCCAGGGGGACCTTGCACAAGTCACCAAGGTACATCTGAAAATATCACCCTTGGTGTCTCTTTGCCTAGTTCCCATCTCCAAAATGGGGATAACAGCACTTCCCTACCTCCCGGGGTGTAAGAGGATAAATTTGTAGAAGATGTGAATGCTCAGACAGTGGGGTAATGGAGGGCCACATACGTGTCATGGACAGACGGCTCTTTGGTGAAGGAACCAATCTTGTGTTGAGGAGTCAGAAGGGAACTGCTGTTAAATTACAATAGGCTGATTGAGTAGTGCTATAGTATAAGCATCGATGCTCACTGCAGTTTGGGCCCTATACGGGGAATTGCTTTTCACAACAGAAAGAAATCTGGCTGATGGAGAGGTTTATTGCATAGGCTGGCTGACCTTGCAGCTTTTCTTTCGGGATCCTGCAAAGCAGAACTAGCAAAAGGATGGGTGGGAGGAAGTCCTGCCCCAGACTGTCTTTACATCTCCTGCCCACCTATAATGGGAGAGGATCATTTCCACTATCCCTTCCTAGTGCAGGTGTACCAGAACAGGGCTTAGTGAAGTGCAAGGCATAACAGCACTCTGTATCAAATCCTTCTTGGTCACCCCATCTTGGAGAGGCTATAGCAGAAATAGAAGGCGTGCAAAGGCAGGCAAAGGGGATAAGAGAGACTGAAAAGGATCAGGAATGTTTACTTTAGCCTGTCCCCTCTTATTTGTATCTGTTCTAAAAGTATGCACAATAATGACTGGTAAGGAAAGTGGAATGAGCCCACCTGTTTACTTTTTCCATAATAGGAGAACAAGGAAACATCCCATGGGATTGAAAGGTGGCCAGTTCAAAACAGTTACAAGGAAGTGCTTCTTCACACAATGCACAGTTAGCCTCTGGAATTCATCGCCACAAGGTACCATTGGGGCCAATAAAAAAAAAAGCGTTCAGAAAAAGGTTGGGGCCCACTGGATAACAATAATGTCCAGAGTAGTTATAGTAATATTGTATCCTTTCCAAAACTCTTGATGATTTTTTAAACTGTCAAGCTTCTGGGCACAAGCCAGCATCCAACTAGGGGGAGCTGGGAGGAAATATTTCCCTGGGGTGGGTTATCCCATCACTGCAGGATTTTGGGCACCTTTGTCTGGAGCAGCGAATGTTGGCTTCTCTCAAACTCAGGATGCTGTTGTTGGACAGTGGGTCCAATCCAGTCTGGCAGTACCTATATCTTTATAGAACCAACCCAGCCTCATTCGTGCAATCTCTGATTCCGGTGATTTCTCTTTCTAAAAAGTGGGGTACCTGCTTCCATGGGGAGGAATGGACCTGGAGCATCAAGAGATGAATTGCTCCTCTTGCATAAAAACTCAGGCTTGGGAGAGGGGTTGGGTAGAAGGCTGGGGGATGCTCCCTGAAGAACAGCCCATGCCCCCACACCCACAAACCTGCAGTTTCAACATGTATTCTTGGAGGTTCATGGGCAACCCAGGTCATCCATGCAGACACCTGTTTCCACTTTTTATAGGATTCCTTTTTGATTTTCCTGATGGATCCATATTGACCTGTGACTATTCTTCCTCTCATTCCTTCACATCAGGATAGTTTGCAGTTGTGCCTTTAAACTTCTTGAGAAACTGACAGCTCTGCTGCACTCCTTTTTCCCTAAGATTCTCCCCCCCTTCAGACCTTATCTATCAGTTATATCATACATACATTTATAAGCACACACCCCCCATAAAGCCTTATGGGGTACACTGTCACACATGCTTCCTCTCAGAATTGCATTGCCCTGGCTGTGATGTATGTCAGGTGGTGGTTTTCATTACAAAGATCACTTGCTGGAAATTCTCATTGTTGGGTCTTTGCTGCATTTGAGTTTCCCTGTAAAGAGCTCCCAGAATGCAGTTATCAGTTTTGTCAAAGTGCATGTTATACAACTAGTAGAGGCTTGAGGGAGAAGGGCTGTTTGGGACCTAATAGTGATAAATAGATGGAGAAGTAGAATGGGGATGGGGCTCTCATTCTGTGTTGCTCCCATTGAATGACCAGAGCAAAAAGGACATAACTTAAGCTTTGCTTTAAAAGTTTAAAAAACCTAGGCACTGCCGAAGCAAGCAGCAATTTGCATATCAGATTCACTACAATTTATTGTTAACCTCTGGTGCACTGGGAACAGTCTTCTGCTTAGTCAAGTGTGCAACTGAAATTTTAATTTAATTTGTTTAATTTCCCCTGTACACAGACACTGTTGTAAATTTATTAGGCTTCCCTTACGCTTTGTCCTTTCCATACTAGACAAAGTGATAGATTATTTAGTCATTCAGAGTAAACCATTTGTCAAGCCCGCAAGTCGGGTACTTCTAAGTGCATAAATAATTTATTACCGACTGTAGGAGTGGAAGGAATATACATTTAGCAAATTGTAATTAAAAATAATCAGAAGATTAATCACTTGATTGAAAGTTATTTATTAAACTGAAACAATCTCTAGCCTTGGAGAGCTACTGTGGTTTTACGACAGATCCTGCAAAGTTAAAATAGTTGTTGAATAGAAACTAATTTCCTAAAAGAGGTGGCAAGTTTAGACATAAAAGAAAAAAATCAGGAAAAATACTTTAGAAGATACTACCTTATTCACAATTCAGTTATTAGGCTGAAGTTCCACTTGTTAATTTATAGGACGAGCTAAGGTTAAGACACTTATGAATGAGAACAGTTTTTCTTGAAACACATTTTCATGTGAAAGTAAGTGCACCATAACGTTAGCACCAACTTACTTACCATAAGCCAGAGTGGATCTGATCAGCAACAGCCTCGTTCACCAAGACTGTACAATTACAGGAAGAAAATATTTTTCTGTGATTTCAGGGCACAGGATACTGTGAACACCACAACATAGTGGAACAAATTCAGACCAGTGTAGGGAAGAGACTCAGTGTAATGCCAGGCCCATTCCTTGATTATGCACATTGCTGGATCAGTGCCTAGTTAATGGCCCACTGCCATGGAGACCCCCAGGATTCAGTGGAATATGGTGGATGTGCAATGGCCTGCCTACCTTCAGCACGAGTACTTTTATCTATAGAAGCAATCCCCTTTGTTTGAGGAACTAGTCACATGAATAAAGGTATTTGCCTAAATATGTGTAAGATTGGGCATTGGAAAGTAATTTCCTTTTTGTTCAAATATCAAAACCATAGTTGTTGTTTTTTTTTTAAAAAAAGGACATTTAAAATAGCACACAAAGTAGAATCAGTGTTTCGTACTTTGTAACAGCCAAACTTCCNATTTCCTTTTTGTTCAAATATCAAAACCATAGTTGTTGTTTTTTTTAAAAAAAAAGAACATTTAAAATAGCACACAAAGTAGAATCAGTGTTTCGTACTTTGTAACAGCCAAACTTCCTGCCTCAGATATGGCAGCTGGTACATCTGATAGACCCCCGCAGGGTACCAGTGTATCAATACCCCATTGTGAGGACAGTGGGGAAATGGTAGGCACTGCTGTGCCGATAAATAGGTGTAAGGACCAGTAGTAAAAAGGAGTTGTATTAGCACCCGATTTGCCAGCTAAGCAATCCAGCAATTGGGTCTGTTTAATGCTTTTTATTCCACACCCAAACTAGAGAGGATTTTCAGGGAACCCCTATGTTTTTACATGAAAATCTGGAAAATGAATAGACTTGTTTGGACAGCGTTCTCCATACCTCAAAACAAAAAACTAAACAGCCAAACAACCCTGAACCTCTTCTGAGACAGAGATAGCATGAGGAAGTTTTTTTCCTCTATTTTTGTTAGCAATTCCTGGAAGAGGAAACTAGGGAGTATTTGAAAATCCCCCCAAAAGGTTGGATCTTGGGAGCTTTCTAGTGTGATTTCCAAACCAAATGAGCTTTAGGGCATTAGCTAAACCTTTCCCCAGCTAAACGGGACTGGCAGAAATGTTGAGGATTGTTTTTCACTGATACTGTTTAGAGATGAACCGAGGAGGTGGAGTTTAGATCAGGATATGATTTAGGGTAGCGTTCAGGGTTAGACTTTGGGTTTGGATTCAGTGGCACTCAATCTTTTTGAACCCTCCTCAGGGATTTTAGCCCCAAATGGCGTCATTTTAATAAAGTGGGTTGATCTCACATGTTGGTTGCTGTTTTGAGTGTTGGGGCTCACATAAGATTACCCACTGCCCTGAGAGTGGCTAAATCTGAGCCAGAAGCAGCAAATAGACCTCTTCTGCTTTTGGGTAGGATCCAGAATCAAAACTTTAGTACAATGCGTGAATTCATGGATTTGAGTCCAACTCTCCCTATCCTAACATATGAAGGTGTTTGGATCTGAGGTTTCATTTTCATCCCACCTCTTACACTGATAGGTCCAAAAGTGAAAATAATCTAGTACTAGAAACTAAATTTTGCCTCAGATGGCATTGCCCCCCTTTGAAATTGCTCAGGGGACAAAGGATTTTAGAGGTGAGAATTTCTCCCATTGTCAAAGCAAAGAAATAGAATCACTGAACGTTGCTATACTGGCAGATAGTCTTGTCATTTGTTTATGCGCATAAACCAGTAAAATTTATGAAGATAGAGCATAAAACTGTGCATGCAGCTCATAAATCCAGGCTTGTACAGTCCATATTTGAAGTTTATTAGCATATCTTCTCTGTCATTTGCATGTGCAACCATAAGTTATGCTTTCAAAAAATGTGTTCGAACAGATTCTAAAGAACATTGACATAGGAAAAGGGGATATTAATAGAGCTCCCTAGGGGTTGTAGCACACAGAGTTCCAAGCTACAAGCACCTAATGTGAGTGGAAAAGAGAGAAGAGACGGCACCACATGAGAAAACACACAAAGGGGCAGGGCTGCTATCTCCTTTAGGAGCTGAACTACTCTGACCAGAACAGGGAAGAACAGGAGTGCCACCAGCTTTTCCAGCACCCTAGGCGGCGGAAGGTCCTGCCCCCAAAATGCCGCCCCCGACAGCAGCGGCGGAAGGTCCCACCCCCAAAATTCCACGGACTGCCGGGGTGCTGGCGCCCCCCAAATAGCAGCGCCCTAGGCGACCGCCTAGGTCGCCTAATGGGTTGCGCCGGCCCTGGGGAAGAAGAGGGAGCCAAGACACCGCACACCGATTCTACAGATAGCAGTGGCACCAGAGCAAGGCTGCTTGACACTGAAGAGAGTTTTGAAAGCCAAATTAAACATAAAACTTTTTAGCAGGGAGGTTGTTTTTGTGGTGCAAACTTGAGGGAATTCAAGTTTGAGGTAGTAACTGTGGGCCAGATCCATAAAGGGAGCTTGGGACCTAACCCCGTTTTAGGCACCACTGCAATCCACAAAAAGCACTTTGCCACTGCCTAATCCTGTAGGTAAGTAAACTCTCTCAGTGCCTGAACTTCTGCTGTAAAAGCCTCCTAGGCACTTATGTGTCTGCCTCTGGGCATGAGCACTGCTGTCTCAGGCAGGTGCCTGGCACCTATCCTACACCGAGCCCCAGCATGAGCCTCAGATCAGGTGAAGAGAGGCATTGCTTGGCCTATTTCACCTGTGGGATCCGATTTGGTAGGCATGCTCAGAACACACCTAACCCCACATAACACAGCAGAGGGAGGGACAGAAGGCCTCCCTTATAATTTTTATCCCAGTAATGAGGATATTCTCTCTATTCCCTCTATTCAGCACTGGTGAGGCCACATCTGGAGTATTGTGTCCAGTTTTGGGCCCCCCACTACAGAAAGGATATGGAGAAATTGGAGAGAGTTCAGGGAAGGGCAATGGAAATGATCTGGGGGCTGGGGCACATGACTTATGAGGAGAGGCTGAGGGAACTGGGCTTGTTTAGTCTGCAGAAGAGGAGAGGGAGGGGGGATTTGATAGCAGCCTTCTACTACCTGAAAGGGGGGGTCCAAAGAGGATGGATCTAGACTATTCTCAGTGGTAGCAGATGACAGAACAAGGAGTAATGGTCTCAAGTTGCAGTGGGGAGGTCTAGGTTGGATATTATGAAACACTATTTCACTAGGAGGATGGTGAAGCACTGGAATTGGTTACCAAGGGAGGTGATGGAATCTCCATCCTTAGAGGTTTTTAAGGCCCGGCTTGACAAAGTCTGGGATGATTTAGTTCATGTTGGTCCTGCCTTGAGCAGAGGGTTGGACTAGATGACCTCCTGAGGTCTCTTCCAACCCTAATCTTCTATGATTCTATGATTCAGTGTTGCGATGCCGAGGTCCCTTTGTGTACCTGGACCAAGGGCTTTAAAATCCATTTTAAAGAAACAAATGTTTGTGGGGACCCCAGCTCTGCATTGGTAGAAGGACCCAGCTGCAGTGGAAGGATTTACACAGGAATCTAGCATTACAGAGAAATATCTAGAGTCTTCATATAAATCACGCTACGCTGATTAGCCAAGATCTATTGGAGCCAAGCAGAGTTCAGGGATCTGATTCATTACTGCATAGCTCCAGTCACGCAGTGGCAGGCACAAGAGTGGGAAAATCCAATGACAACTGTGAATCAGAACCAACATGTCAATGGGGAAAAAAATCCAACCATGCAGTTGTGAATCAGTGACTAAAGAATGGCTGCAACCATCAACTGCAGAATAGTTTCTGTAATGATCAGAACTAAGAAAGGGGCATGGATCAGCATTCAGGGTCTATTCCCCATCAGATCCCGTCCCAAGCTGGGGAAGATAATGATCCAACCAGTGGACCAAATTCAGTGATGAATCCAGGTCACGTGCCAACTTAGGCACGTTGTGCCTATACTAAGAATACTAAAATGCATGTATTTGTTGCAGGCAGGGTTTAAACATGAAAGAGATCTGTAGCTCTGACCACTGAGGAAGTTTCAAAGCCTAAAACTGATACTTGTAAACCGAACTAGAAGCTGGAAATTGTGTTGCCTTTAAAACAAGCCCTGAAGTGATGAAGCAGGAATAAAGCACCAGCAACATCGCGCAGGTAGGGTACAGAGTAATGATCAGCCAAATCCAGAACTCCTAAACAGACAATCACATTTTGGGAGATTGATTGATATACCCTGCTCTCAACTCCCTGCTGTGGTTTTGGTTCCAGGTTAGATCCCAGACCAGAAAGAACCTATTTTCTGGATCCACTTTGATTACCGCTGAGACCTCACCTGTACTTCCGTGGCCAGATTTTCACAATTTAAGGTGCCTAAATGGTCAGTCTACTTCTTCTTAGCATCTGGGCAACATGCCTCAGGTGGCACATGACCAGGATTCATCACCAAATTTGTTCCACTGGTTCATTTGTTCCACTGGATCATTAACTTCCCCGGTGTGGGCTGAGTACTGACTGGGAGCACGACATGAACATTGATCCATGCCCCCCGTCACTCTACTGACAAGTGGCATTTTGAGCCCCTTACATGAAAAAAAATCTCTCTCAGGAGAATTTATGTAGATTGGAGAATTGAACAGACATTTTTCATTACATTTTGTTCCTAATTCTCTCTCTACTGCACTTTAGTCTGCAGTCCAGAACCTGTTGGCTTCCGTTAGAAAAGGCTTGTACTCCCATTTAGCACAACTTAGTGACACTGGTGTTCTCTACATCTGGGGAGAAAAGACTAATAGTCCCATTAATGTATTGTTGCTACAGAAGTTGTAGGGGGTATGTGTTATGGTTCCTGGAGAAATACTGCTGCTAGAAATTACAAAATGGAATTTCACCAGAGGATACAGAGATTTATAGAAGCCATTGCAGAATTACACAACTTTCCAGTTCATTTATCAAAGTGCCTACAGTTCCCATTTCAAGGCAGGTGAAACAATAATAAATATTTGCAAAGTAAATTAAACTCTATTCAGAGAATTTTAACAAATACAAGGTCAAAAAAAAGTGGAGCCCTATTAGCTCTTGCCTAGTCTATAAATTGATATTTGATTGCTATAGCTTAAAAAAAAAACCCCATGAAATGGAAACCAAAGTGTTAGTTGCAGAAAGTCAGTGTTCTGTTAATTCTCTAACATGCTCAGCCCCGTAGACAATGTTTTAAACTAAGATTTCTATTGTGTTAATTATGTTCTTTCCAAACAAAGAACTGTCAAACTTTGCATTTTGATTACCCATGGGAGAAACATAAGTGGTTTGTGTATTAGGCTTGGATAACACCCCAAAATGGATGCTTATCTGAACCTAATCCAGGCTATTCAACTCTCTTTGGTATGCAAAACTGGACTAGAATATTTTTCACATTTCTTCTTTGCACTTGAGCCAGAACTACCTGTGTGAGGTATGTCAGCACCTCTGATTCCAACCACAGCAGAATGGGGGATTGCAGAGGCATTCACACCAAAGTTAATTAAACCTCTAACTTACTCAAAGTAGATAGGAAGGATGATCTTGTGGTTAAGGCACTTGTGTTCAATACCTTGCTTGTCCCCAGAAGCTGTGTGACTTTGGGCAAATGACTTCATCTCTGTGCCTCAGTTCCCCGTTTGTGAAATATGGACTATAATAGTTCCTTTGTTTGCACGCACTTACGTGCGTGGTTGAGTTGGTCTACACTACAAAATTTCACCAGCAAAACTTGCCTTATCTCAGCATGTCCTTGTGTGTGACCACACTCAATTTTGAGTCCTCCTGGTAAAAGCCTGACTTTCTGCCAGTCAAGTTAAGCCACCTCCCTGAATGACAGAAGCCTGTGACTGGCATTGTTTCACCAGTGCAATGCCTGTGTGGGTGCTACGTTACTTGTACCGGGACAAACAGTCCCACAGGATAGCCTCTTTGGGGCAGGGAATCTCTACCCAGGCTTGGTCGACACTTTTAAATGAGATTGTCCTAGCTACCTTGCTCAGGGCTGTGAAAAACTTAGTGCCCTGACTGATGCGCTTAGGTCGACCTAATCCCCCACATCACGTAGACACAGCTAGGTCAACAGAGGAATTCTTTCATTGACCTCGCTCTTGCCTCTCGGAGACGTGGATTAACTACATTGACGGGAAAACCCCTTCCGGCAATGTATGACGCATCTCTGTTACAGCGGCGTAGTTGCAGCTGTGCCGCTGTAGGACTTGTAGTGTAGATGCCACAGCCTTAGTGTGTGTTCAACCCCATTAGAGCCTTGATCCTGACTGCAACCAACAATCATTTTACACAGTTGTTCCAATTGCTGCTGCACTTCAGGAAAAGCTTGGTTTGGTTCAGTTAGGATGGGAGAAGGTTCTGCTTAGTTTTGTCTTTAGCCAAATTGGCTGACTCCTTTAATTTTACTGCGCGCTGACTGACGACCTACACTGAATCCAGTGGTTCTGATCCTGATTTGTACTTGGCTTTCAAGATTCCATTTCGCATCACAAACAAAATTGATATTTTAATAATGGTTCATCAGCTTGCATATTAATGTATTATCTGCCTGGATAAGTGTATTTTTCTTACAGCTCCAATTAAATCTTGATATTTATTTTCCTCTGCAGAATTGGCTAGTCTGAAGTCATGTTACACAGTTTTTATTGCCATTTCAGGAGTTATGACTGTACCGAAAGGTACTTCATACAGTGTTTCTAGGTTCATGATTATTTCATGTCTCACATGCATTGTCTGGATGGGTTAGGATACAGCACACAATCTAATAATCTCTTCTGCAGCACACTTTGTACTACTACCAAGAATATATTTTATGCTACCATGAAGTGGCTATTATATTGGGGGGAAAATAACAGTTTTAATTTCTGACCTAAGAATTAGTGGTTGCCTAGGTACCAGTGGTCATATATTTCATTGTAATCTTGCAATTACAGATATGACTTGTGATGGTCAATTCAGACTTTTTATTTAAAGGATTCCTAGGTTATTTCATCATGAATGTAAAAAGGAAAGAGCTTTGGCACACTTGACACAATTGGTGTTTTCTGATTGGCTACTCCCTGAATTTGGCACATTTCATCTTTCTTTGACAATTTGACTATTGATTTCCAGGTGTTGAAGCATGCACCTGGCTCCTGTCCAAACTATAGTAGCTGCGGATAATATACAGCCCCTTGGGTCCCAAATCATGGATTTATGTCACTAATTTCTTCAGGCATGCAAGTTAGAAAATGTTGGCCTAAGTTTCAAGCCCTCCTCTTGTCAAAGACAGCCTTGACCAAGTAAAACAATTGCTAGGATTGAAATATTGCCAGTGATTTTTCACACAGAAGATGAGTTATTCATGTTTCTTCCTACAGCTGCCTCAAACACTTCACAAGCTGGCAGCTACTGTATGCTTTCCCCACATGTGGAATGGGCATTTCTTGGAGTCTTGTGCATAGGGTTGCCAACTGTCTAATCACACACACCCAAACACCCTTGCCCCGCTCCCTGCGCCGCCCCTTCCATGAGGCCCCGCCCCACTCACTCCATTCCCCCTCCCTCTCTTGCTCATTTTCCCCCACCCTCACTCACGTTCACTGGACTGGGGCAGGGGGTTGGGGTACGGGAGAGGATGTGGCCTCTGGGCTGGGGCTGAGGGATTCATAGTGTAGGAGGGGGCTCTGGGCTGAGCCTGGGGCAGGGGGTTGGGGTGCAGGAGGGGGTACGTAGTGCAAGCTCTGGGAGGGATTTTGGGGGCGGGAGGGGGCTCAGGGCTGGGGCAGCAGGTTGGGGTGTGGGAGGGGGAGTGGGCTCTGGGAGGAAGTTTGGATGCAGGAGGGGGTAAGGAGTGCAGGTTTCTGGCCGGAAAGCGCTTACCTCGGGCGACTCCCGGTTGGCGGTGCAGTGGGGCTAAGGCAGGCTCCCTGCCTGCCCAGGCTCTGCACGGTTCCCAGAAGCAGCCAGCACGTCCCCGCGGCCCCTGGGGGAGCAGGGGTCTCCACACGCTGGGAGATTTGGGAAGTGGCACGGGCCGCAGGGACATGTTGGCCGCCGCTTCCCGCAGCTCCCTTTGGCCAGGAACGGCGAACCATGGCCACTGGGAGCCGCGGGGGGCCGTGCCTGTGGACGGTCAATGTAGACAAAATGTCTTGCGGCCCGCCAGTGGATTACTGTGATGTGCTGCGTGCCAAAGGTTGCTGATCCCTGCTCTACACTCTCTGCACAAAGAGTCTTTCTCACTGTGTGGCAGAGAATAATCTCTTTTTCTGACTCAGCTTCAGAACATGCCCTGGTCTCTGATATTTAATCTATAATTTCACTAAGTGACACCCTTCAGCAAAAACTAAATTAGGTGGAGACCATCTAAGGGTCACAGCAAAACCAAACCAAAATACAACCAAAACACCACAAACTTCAGTTTAAAAAACATCAGCACAGAGGGCAGTGACCCATCATCCCAAACACTTACTCTGAACAGCTATGTAGCTACTCTAACCAAAGGTATTTTAAATATGACATCAAAGCCAGCAGATTTCTAATCTAGCAATTATGTCTCAAGGGAGTAGTAATGAAAATAAAACATCTCAATTTGCTTACAGTGCAAGAAGATGTTAAAGAACTTGCTGAAGCATTTGCGTCATTATATTAACCGGTATGGATCCCGTGCTCCTGTCCTCTTGTCAGAGCAGAGGGACGTGGGAACTGTGTGTCACAGTTCAGGGAGCTGCACCTGTATCCTGCTCCAGCTGGTGAGCTGTCTATCACTCCTGTTGCAGTGGTGTGCTTGGTCTACGAAGCGGAGTTCCTGCATCTGTCGGTCTCTTCCCTCCAAGACCTGCCCCGTCTACGGGACCTCTCCCAGCAGGCTGGAGGTTCTCTGTCTTCCGGGCAGATATCCCTTTCTCTGCATAACTCAACCAGCTGATTTTTCTCCAGCTGTTCCTATTTTCCCGTCTTTTTTCTTTATGCTTTTTCACAGAAAAAAAACCTAATGAGCCTTTTTTTTCTGGGTGCTTCTCCTTCTACAGTGCTTGCTTTTACTTCTGTTGGCACTTACGCTGTTCACATGGTTCCAGATCCCACACCTGTTGCCACCACATGTGTCACCTTTCAGGGCAACTGCACCTGTGTGTCCTGTCAGTGGCTCAGCAAGGGCACCCACTCAGCTTTCAGCTCCCCAGCCATTGCCTTTCTGTTTGGAGACTTGCATCTCTCCCTTCTGCCCGGGGTATTCCCAGGCTGCACAGTTCCCTCCCCCACTGTATTTCCCAGCACACACAAATTGCCCGAGGACACCTGTCTGTTTTCTGCTCAGAGACAGAGAACAGGTGTAATTGCTATAGTTATAAAGTACCGTATAGTTCTTTCTGTGCAACCCAACTTTGTTCTTATGGTAAAAAGCTCTACAGAGAAAATATTAACAATAAAAGAACCTACATGCATGCTAAGAAGCTTACCAGAATTAACCCCAACCCTAACCTGGATTTTGGCAGGATACGTCCTTCAACCCCCTCCCCTCCCCTCCCCTTCCCTCCCCTCCCCCCCAACCCAACCCAACCCTCTTTGGGTTACCTTGTAGTTCCAGTTCATCACCGCTTCAGCTCAGAACAAGCACCCATTCCTTCCAACCCTACCCTAAGGATTGGGGCCCTCCAAGGATCAGGGGTCCTGTCCATTTGTTGGATCAAGAAGAAGGCTTTGAGCCAGATTAAAACCAGGCTATTTATCCAAAAAGAACCTTGCTTTGGCTGTTGGTCCTTGGAGAATCCAGTCTGAACGAGTATATGTGCACCTCTCCAGGGGGTGGCTTCAAAGGGTTGATAATGGAGGTAGTACACTAGCATCCCCCCTTCCTCCTAGAGAAGGTACATGAACTGCCACAACGACACAATTGAATTTTTAATACAATGTTCCCCAAAGGTGTTAACCCTAATTCAAAAAGCTTTAACTTAATAACATTCATTTAGTATATTGCAGGCAATTGCCAGTCTATCACACTGTGAACCTGACCTGGGAAGACAGATAGACCATGAACATTTCTATTCTATTCTTCTTATGCCATCTTCATCATCGTACTATCTGAGCACCTTTCAGTCATGCATTAAAGAGAAGCAAAGCTCCTCCTTGCAGAAGCCACCGTATGGTGATTGTGCAAGGAGAGTTACATTTCAGGAGTTGAGCATTGAATGCTCATCATGAATTGTCCATCAACCACCCATAAAGTTAACAAATAAACCCAAAACTGGACATTTTGTTTAGTCAGCTTAAGAAAAATCACAATCTACCCATGAGCAATCTACTCAGATATTATGGTGACGTAGGAACTGGGATAGATGAAAAAAAATAGAAGCATTGAAAACCATGGATCTATTTGGGATGACTGTTGATTACAGTTTAACTTTATTTCTTTATGTTAGATAATTTTGTATCCTGTGGTTCATTTAGAACAGATATTGAGCCAAATTCTGAGCCAGTGCAAGTCAATAGAGGTGTATTTGCTTATGCTAGGTTTGAATTGGAGTCTAACTGTCGAGGGGTTGGGTACTTGCAACCAAGAGCAGAATTTAACCCAGTGTCTGTGGTTTTGAGAGACAGGGAGAAGACTTAGCATTAATGTAAGAACCAGGTCCTGTGGCGAATCATTTGGAGTTAAAGGGCACGGCTAAGCATACCTGCCAAAGGAACTCTCACATGCGTGATGTGAAAGCACCTTGGAAATGAAGAAAAGAAACTCTCTTCACATCAAAGGTGATTCTAACAAACTGGAGCAGAAGTTCAGGTATCCAAATAGGGCCAATGTCTCAGGTCAGCTGAAGAAGCTAATTTAACAGCTCACAAAACAGTTTGCTCCAGGGGGTTTTGCTACTTCAGCTGCATTTATTTTATACATTGTAAGAGGGTGAACATTCAGTCAGTGCACAAGAGAAAGCAAAGGGGGAACAAGACTTTCAAGTAGGGCTCCATTTTTAACTTTCAGCAAAACTAACCTCCATCCCCACCCACCCACATCCCTGCTCAAAAAATATCAATGAATGGATACAGCCATTCATGCCTGCAATGGAGATAACAGGTGTAACTAAGAGCAGAACTCACCTCCTGACTGCTGGTGACATCTTCAATTCAATCCTTTCGGGTTCAGATGACAGAGCAAATACAATGGTTTTTATTATAGTTTGTAACATACATTGTACAGTAAATTAACAGCAATTAGTGGCAACTGAGTAGGAGGGGTTGAGTTACCCATTCCAGCTGTGTGTGGCCCAGGCTTTAAAAAGCATGCCAGTTCCCAGTGGCTGGTGAGACTAAGGGAGTCTGCCAGCGGAGGAAGGTAGGGAGATAGGGTGTGGCTTTGTGTCGTAGTTCCCCCCCGAACTTTCTTGGTGTTCTACAAGAAAGAACCCGCAATAAGAAGAACATGGCACATCACCAATGCCACGGCTACATCGTCCTCTGCTTGAAACTGTGGGGGCCCCTGCCGCAGAGGCATCCTGATCCTGGAAGCTTCCACCCAGGCCCTGGTCTTGACTTGCTGGTAAAGTGGAAGGAGGTGGCTCGTCTGTGTACGGAGATGGTGTAGCTGGGAGGGCTTTGGCGTCCTTGCCCATGGGGTTCTGTTCCAGGAAGAAGGATTGCTGGGAAGAGATGGGGTCCACCTAACCACGAAGGAGAAGAGCAGCTTCAGGCACCAATTCACCAGCCTACTGAGGAGGGCTTTACACTAGGTTCAAAGGGGCCAGATGACAAAAGCCCACAGGTAAGTGAAAAAGGTGAGTTTAACAGCGGGCTAGCCATTGGGGTGGGTGACAGAGAAAATTACAATATGGTCATAGGAGCAACAAGAGAGAAGTGAGTGGGGGAATCTGCTCAACCTCTTAGATGTCTACACACAAGTGCAAGGAGTACGGGAAATGAACAGGAAGAACTGGAAGTATTAGTCCATAAGCTCAATGACAATTGACATCACAGAGACTTGGTAGAATAAATCTCATAAGTGAAATATCGTAATAGAAGGGTATAGTGTGCTCAAGAAGGACAGGCAGGGAGAAAAGGGAGGAGATGCTGAATAATACATCAAAAATACATACACTTATTCTGAGGTCCAGCAGGAGGAGAGAGGCAGTATGGAAAGGTCACTGTTACCTCCTGAGCACCCTCTTGTGGGGGGTGTGGCTCTGCAGTGGCCTGCCTCAGTTTCCCCTCCTGAATGAGGTAACAGTGAGGTCACTTAAACGGGCCGGTCAAGGAGATCTCCTTTACAGCAGCGTATTGCCTTTTAATAAAGCCTTCTGCAAGGACAGCTTGTACAAAGGTTTAAAGACTCTTACCGGAGACCCCAGCTAAAAGTCCCCAAAGCCAGGTCTCCAGGTTCCAGCAGCAGCTCCCTCGGCTGTAAGGCCTCAGGCTTCCCCACTGCCTGGAGAGCTCTGCAACCTTCACCCTGTTTGCTCAAGCTCTCTCCCAGACCTCCGTGCCTGGAGAGTCTTCCCTACCTCAGGCTCCCTCAGAGCGCCCAGGAGCTTCCCCTCAGCTGAGCTCTCTGAAGCCTTTTATTAGGCCTAGGTCTCTTTGCTTACTTAAACTGCCTTACAGCTCTTTGGGCCTGGGCTGGCTCATTCCCATCCATGGAGCCTGTTACAGCTAGGCTGGGCCTCTGACTCCTTTAAAGGGCCAGCCCCGTGACAGGCAGACCAGTTAAAGTTTCTGGGTGAAAATAGCAGGAGTGATATCATGATAGGGCTCTACAACAGATCACCAAATCATTGTGAGTAGAGGGAAGGAAAGTGTTGGTCCTCTACTTAAAGGGGAAGGGAAGCTAACAACAGATGACCTCAGGAAGGCTGAGGTGTTGAATGCCTATTTTGCTCCAGTCCTCACTAAAAGGGTTAATTGTGATCAGATACTTAAACACAATTAATATTAACCACCGGGGGAAGAAATACAAGCCGAAATAGGGAAAGAACAGGTTGCAGAATATCTAGATAAATTAGAAATATTCAACTCATCAGGGAGTGATGAAATTCACCCTAGGGCACTTAAGGAAGTAGCTGAAGCAAGCTCGGAACCATTAGTGAGTATCTTTGAGAACTCATGGTGGATGGGTGAGGTCCCAGATAACTGGAGAAGGGCCAGCGTGGTACATATCTTTACAAAGGGGGTGAGGGGAAGAGGACCCAGGGAATTATAATTTCAATAGCTGGAAAGATAAAATAAAAAAAAAAGATATGGAGATATTCCTATCTCATAGAACTGGAAAAGACCCCAAAAGGTCGCTCAGTCCAGCCCCCTGCCTTCACTAGCAGGACCAATTACTGATTTTGCCCCAGATCCCTAAGTGGCCCTCTCAAGGATTGAACTCACAATTCTGGGTTTAGCAGGCCAATGCTCAAACCACTGACCTATCCCTGCCCCCAAGGGATACTGAAATAAATTATTAACTAGTCAATTTGTAAGCACCTAAAGGATAATAGGGTTATAAGAAATAGCTAGCATGGATTTGCTAAGAACAAATCATGCCAACTTAGCCTAATTTTGTTCTTTGACAGGGCTAGTGGATGGGGTGAAGTTGTAGTGGTGATATACCTTGATTTTAGTCCCACATGATATTCTCAAAGGCAAACTAGGAAAATATAATTTAGATGAAATTATGATCAGGTGTGTGCATAACTGGTTGAAAGACCATACTCAACGAGTGATCAATGGTTACTGTCAAACTGGGAGGAAGTATCTAGTGGGGTCCTGCAGTGGTCAATCCTGGATTCAGTACTATTCTATATTTTCATTAATGACTTGGAAAATTGAGTAGAGATTATGCTCATAAAATTTGTGCAGGACACCAAGCTGGGAGGGGTTTCAAAGACTTTGGAAGACAAGATTAGAGTTCAAAGCAACCTTGACAAACTGGAGAACTGATCTGAAATCAACAAGATGAAATTCAATAAAGACAAATGGAAAGAAAGAAGGAAAAATCAAATGCACAGCTACAAAATGGGGAATATCTGGCTAGGTGGTAATACTGCTGAAACGGATCTGGGACTTATAGTGGATCACAAATTAAATGAACCAACAATATGATGCAGGTGAGGAAAAAGCTAATATTCTGGGGTGTACTAACAGGAGTGTGGTATATAAGACACAGGAGATAACTATCCTGCTGTACTTAGCACTGGTCAGACCTTAGCTGGGATACTGTGTCCAATTCTGGGCACCACAGTCTAAAAAGATGTGCTCAAATTAGAGAGAGCTTAGAGGAGAGCAACAAAAATGATAAAAGGTTCAGAAAACCTGACGTAAGGGGAAAGGTTAAAAACACTGGGCATCTTTCATCTTAAGAAAAGCTGACTGAGTGGGGACCTGATAACAGTCTTCAAATATGTTAAGGGCTGGATTCTGATCAATTGTTCTCCATGTCCACTGAAGATAGGACAAGAACTAATCAGCTTAATGTGCAGAAAGGGAGATTTAGGTTACACATCAGGAATTTTTTTCTAACTTTAAGGGTAGTTAAGATGTGAAATAGGTTACCTAGGAGGTTGTGGAATCCCCATCATTGGAGGTTTTTAGACAAACACCTATCAGGGATGGTCTAGGGATACTTGGTCCTGCCTCAGTGTGGTATTTTTACGATTCTACCATATTTAAAATAGATTGTAAATGTTAAGGATATTACTGTGTTCTGTCTTTACAATTGATTTTACTTTTAACACTTTCCCTTTGGTCTGTATCCTTTGCCGTGATGTGTGAAATGCTCAGAATAAAACTGAAACCATAAAATCCTCACCAGGTTTGGGGATTTACGACAAACTCCAAGTTCAGAACAGGTCTGTCAAAAAGCTTGATGAGAGTCACAAAACTTTGTCAAGCTGGGACTAGGTTTTCAAGCAGACATAGGTTGATGTATGGCTAATGTTGAAACCCTGCATATTTGGAGTTCTGCATAGTTTTGATACAAAACTACCAGAATCACGGACATTTTGGCTGACTTTAGGCTTTGGTTTTCAAGTTCATTTGAACCTGAAATTCTAAATGAAACAGCAGGCTGAGAAAGAGTCCCACTCACATGAATCAAAGTTGGACATGTTTGCATGAACCAGCAAGTAGTTACACACTTCTAATATTTTCCTGTTTGCATTAACAGGCAGATAATGGAAGGGGGATGGGACACTCTGAGCTTAAGCCAAACCTAACTGAAGTCAGTGGAAAGGCTCACATTGTCTTCAATGAACTTGGAGTCAGACCCTTTGAGAAAGATGGAGAAGGATAATCTTACTGTGGTTAAGGCACTGCTATATCACTCAGGAGACTTCGTGTCAATTCCCAGCTATGCTGCAGGCTCCTTTTGTGACACCGAGCAAGGCACATACAGGGACTTGTACAGGTACTGGGAATTGTGGGAATGCCAGTGGAGAACTGTCTAGGCCTGAGGCCAAGTCATTGAGTCTTTGTTATTTCCACATTAACAAGGTGCGTGAGAGGACAGATGACAAGTCAACATGTGTTCTGACCATACTCCCAGAGAAGCACACCAACTCAGGTTCAATGCACCCCGGGGTACATGTTTATGGGGTGTGTGTCTGGATGATAGGGAGCTATAGGCAAAACCTCACAGCTCCATGCTCAGAAAGAAGCCAATGAAGGGTAACATTTTCAAAAGTGCTTAGATGACTTGGGAGGCTAAGTTCCACTTTCAAGAGACTTAGGCTCTTAGGAGTAGAGCTGGTGGAGACTCAGAATTCCCAGTTTGTGGGAAATCTCAGAAGCATTTTAATTCTGATTCTGAACAAACAAACAAAAAAAGAAGAAGAAGAAGAGGAAATTTAGAACTCTCCTATAGAATGGGAATTCTGAAAAAAAATTGTTTGGAACATTTTGAACAAAAAGGTTCTATTTTGACTTCTTACTATTTGCATAATGAAAAGATTGCTAGTTTGCATTACTATTGTTCTCTTCAAACAGGATTACATTAATGTGAAGTAGGAACGTTTTAGTTTGTGCTCACAGTATGCACACAAGGGAGCTACAGCACGTTGGTGTGCATTGCTATTCAACCCTGCTTGTCCAAACTGCAGGGCAGTGGAGAAAGGCCAATGTATTGCTCTTGTTCCATGCCATCAACACCATGAAGAAGAATGTTTTGAAATGATTTACTTGTCAAATAAGATCCTTGGCTTGTCAGTACCGAAAAAATGCCTTAAATATAACAATCCTCTTAGTATGGATGCAATTATAGTAGTATAGCTTATTCCTGTAAGGGAAATAGAATAAGCTGTACCAATATAGCAGCATTCACTCCAGGGTGTTGTACCAATTTAACTATTTTGGTAGGGAAAATAATCACATCCCTAACTGGTAGTAAATAAATTGGTACAAAAAACTGTGTGTAAACGAGGGCTCAGTACTCTTACCTCCCAAAAAGAAAAGAGGAGAACTCAGACAGCCATTTCCTTTGCAGTGGTCAATACATATGTCTTATATTGAAAGGGGGGGGGGGGGACACAAAGCTGGAGGACCAAGATGCCACATATGACTGATGATGAAGGAAAGCTTTTCATGCCTAATACATCAGTGAAATTGTTCATGAGCAGACACATTCTTGAGGAAATATCACCACTGTGATCCTGCCAAGGTCAGTGGCTGGATGAGTTATCTGCTTCTGAAGTGCTAGTCATGTGAGTCAGCATGCCTGGGACCAATGTTAAGCTGCACACCTGATTTGATAAAAATTCTTCCAAGTTGTTTATCTTTCAGGCAGTGTAATGTTTCCTCTTCTGTCTCTCTTCCCTTTATTTTCACATCCTTTCTGGTCCCTTTCCCTTACTCACACACACATTTTTGTTCTTTTGATGTTACTTACCGATGTTGGCAAGGATTTGCCTCAAGTTCTGCCTTCAGGTGGGCATGTGCAATTGCTACTGATTTCATTCATGGGATTTGGATGTGTGCATATGTCTGAGGGAAGAATTTGACCCTCTGTGAAAATCAGCGTGAGAGAAATTTGTCTTCTGGGTATCCCCCCCTACACACACATACATTAGAGAAACAGTAGCAATTTTGGAATAAACAGATACATAAACAAGTGAACAGTTCCTTTGTTTAATATATTCAAATCACATTGGATATATGAAAAGAAAACATGCTGTAGTACTGGCAACCTACCATTACAATAAAGGCTTATGCAATAAAGTAAAATAAAACTGAAATATAAAGAGATGATTATTATGCTCTTGATGCCCAATTTACCAACAATTTGTTTCAGCACAAGTGATGAACAATTTATTCTTTTTTTACTTTTCTCTGATAAATGTTGCTGAGGCAAAATCAAATCAAACCCGAGACAGGTTCCCTGCAGTCAGTGTAAGGTTGTAATATGCAGTTAGTGAAATATAAAATAGATATTTAAGAAAATAACTAATATTTATGGTCACCGGGTGACCTGTAAAAGAACTTGTTATGAAATGTGTTCTATGTTCAAGGTTGCTTATTGGTTGTAAAGAAAGTTTTGGTGGATAGTCAGCGGTAAGAAATACTGAGTGCTTACCTCACACAATTTTTAATCACCATAATAAGGCTCCAGGATTGTCGCTCTGAAGCCTAGAATGCCAGTCCAGCAGTGTGAAGCAATGGAAGCAGCTACAAGCATGGCTGAGGGTTCTTTTTGTTCAGAATATCACCGGGTTCAGTCGTCACTGGGCCCTGTGGGAATCAGATGAGCTGCTGGCAGCCAAAGGTTTCTGTGCTTGTTGGAATATGACAGCTGATCAGAGAAGGTGGGACTGACAGCTCTGTTGGGTGACCAAGAAGTGATTGTGCCTCCCACCAGGGGGCAGCTCTGTGCACAAACTTTGGGGAACATGCACAAAGTGCAACGTTGTTCAATACAACACAACACAGGGCACGGAACCAAGAGCCTCCATTCTCCATGGCTTTACAATAGCACAGGCTTTCAGCTACTAGTATTAACATATTGAACTTATCAGTCAGCTTCTATTTAACATACTGCGGCCTTGTCTTCATGACATTGGTCAATTGTAATGCCCCTCAGTCAGTAGACATTGCCCTAGACCCAGATCCCCAAAGGTATTTAGGCACCTCACTCACAATGGGAGCTTGAGGATCTGAGCCTAGCGTCCGCACACAAATTGACTACTCTTGATTATCAAGCTGGGCATCAGAGATGATTACCCCAATCACTCATATGGGTAAGCCCTTGATCAATATAGGCTCAATCAGGTTCCCACATGGAGATACCACCACTTATAGTGCTATTCCACCAGCCACCACCAGCCACCGTGGCAATGGTAGGTGTTGCCAACTTTCTGCATTCCAATGCCAGGAAGTATAATAAATAATAATATTATATGGAGATATACCTATCTCATAGAACTGGAAGGGACCCTGAAAGGTCATTGAGTCCAGCCCCCTGCCTTCACTAGCAGGACCAAGTACTGATTTTTGCCCCAGATCCCTAAGTGGCCCCCTCAAGGATTGAACTCACAACCCTGGGTTTAGCAGGCTAATGCTTAAACCACTGAGCTATCCCTCCCCCCTACTCATACAAAGTCACCTGCTCGTACAAATAGCACTGCATGCTGTGAGTAGGACTCCATTGTGAGTTACTTCCTGAGCAAGCAACTTCCAAACAGAGTTGTTTCCTCTGGATACACAGCTGGGGACCTCATAGGTGAAGTAAGAGTTGCATCACAATTAAATTACACCAGTTTTGCAGTAGTTCTAATACAATCAAAGTGAAAACTCACGCACTATCCTGGACAATGTTTGTATTGTATAAGCCTACTGAGACTGGCTATCTCTACATAGTGAGCTTACAGCTACACCAAGTCACCAGCCTATCATATGTTAACAGTGACAAACAGGCATGAGTCATGGCAAGCTGGCAAAGCATGGACTGCTACACCGATACTGAATTACCCTCTCAGTGCTAACGGCAATTCCTGCCGGTCAAGGTGTACAGGTAGAGGAAGGGCTGTGCAGTGAGAGCTTTGCAGTGGTGGGACATTTGTACAGCAGCTGTTTAAGAGGCACGATGGGCCAGTGGTTAGGGCGTTGGACTATACCTAGGGAAACCCAGGTTCAATTCCCCTCTCTCTGCTGCAGGGGGAGAAAGGTTTTGAACAGGTGTCTCCCACATAGTGAGCTATGAGAGGCTCCCTCAGTCTCTCCTGCTGAAGTTGTTCCAGGGGTGCTGGAATAATTTGTATAGTGCAGGTGCTGAGAGCCATTGAACTAAACTGGAAACCCCGGATCTGATGGAAACCGCTTCCAGGCAGGGGATGCTGCAGCACCCCTAGTTCCAGCCACTATGAGTTGTTCTGCTGTGAATAAATAATGCAAGAGTGATTAGAACAGGGGCCCGGAACCAGAGTCCCCCACCCCACGCACCAGATAGGGTGTTTCCCTACCTAATAGTGCAGTTATGAAGATTAATATATTAGAGACTGAGAGATGCTCAAATACTATGGTGATGTGGCCGAGATTAGTACCTCCGACAGAGATGTGGTGTCCATTTTATGTATAATTAGAGGACTTCAAATTCCAGGATGCATTTGGCAGCCCAAGATCCCATTATGCTATTCACATTCTATTTCATCCCTGAAGATGCAAACAGAAGTTGATATATGATACTTTTTGTAAAAAAAAGCGACGTTATCTCTAAATGGAATATTTCCCCTACTTTTAGATGAAGTTTAAGTGGTGCTAAAAAAATATCTGGGAATTCAAAGTTTTAAACCTCAGCTGTTACAGCAAAGTAGCTTTTGGGATTAAAGAGGGTTTTTTAAAACAAAAAAAGGGTGTGGGGGGAAGCCCTGAGAATGGGAGATGTAAAGTGAGCAAAGGTGGAGGTCCTGAGATATTTCTAACTATTCTATAGCATCTTTATAGTCTACATACACAAAATGCAAAATAGACTTGAGTGAAATAGCCATTGAAAGAGGATTTTCCAATTATGTTTGTCCGGTTATGAGTTTGTGAAAGTTCTGCAAAATTTGAGCAGTTGCACTAAGTTGCTGGCTAAATATTTTCCATGATGTAAATACTGTGGACAAAAATAATAAAAAAGCCTCAAACTCAAGAGTTGGAGCCACCTGCAACTGATAAGCTCTTCTGAGGCCTTTGAATGCCCAGCATTGGTCATGGAGCCAGGAGGGTGTGAGGGTGAGGGGTCAGTTTCCATAAGCACTTAAGGAGCACTAGTTCCATTGACTTTCAGTGAGACTTTGGCTCTTAAATGCCTAAGTCACTTTTGAAAATGGGATTTTTAGTCCCATCTCCAGTAACTGGCTTTAATACTTGGCACACTCGCGTTTTACACGTGTGTGTGCTTATGCCTCTGTCATAGGTTTCACCCCCACTCTGAACTTTAGGGTACAAATGTGGGGACCTGCATGGGAACTCATAAGCTTAATTACCAGCTTAGATCAGTATGCTGCCACCACCCAAATATTGGAGTAATTTGGGAAACTCTGTCTTCTCCCCCAAAACCCTTTCCCTCCCAAGTACTATAACCCTTCCCTGGGTAGTTTTGAGAGACNTACACTCGCGTTTTACACGTGTGTGTGCTTATGCCTCAGAATCAAACACCCCTCTTAAGCAGCTAACTATCACTGCCCCATATCGTTATAGCTAGAGAAATTGAGGCAGAGACAGACCCAAATCATCATTCTATAGGACCTGCCAGGCAAAATATTTAACCTCTTTTAGCCTGTTTCAGAATCTGTATAATAATATACCTAGAGATGATCGGGAATGTCGAAGAAATGGTATTTTGTCAGAAAATGTCAATTCATGAAAATCTAAACTTTTAATGGAAATGTATCAGTTCCATCAGGAAGGTTTCTCAGCTCCGGGATGGAATTTCTGGTCAAAACCAGAAAGAGAGAGAGAGAGACCGCATCCCAGAGTCTTTCTTACCCAGTTCTACTTAAATTTGCTTATAGAGCTAGTTAGGAATCCCCCGGCTCCTTAAAAACATTGATGAAACAAAACATTGTTCTTCTGCATCTATTGTCTTTGATTTTTTTTTCCAGGAGGCTGGGGGGAGGGAAGCTTTTTGTCAAAACAAACAAACAAACAAACAAACAAACCAACCAACCAAATTGTATATTTCTGTAATAAGCCTCAAAATTTTGGTTTTAAATTGAAGAGTAATCAGTTCTGGTTGCAATTTTTGGGGTCTTGGTTAGCAAAAAAACCAACATAAAATAAATAAATGTCTGGGTTTTTTTTTAAACATACATTTTCAACAAAACCAGATTTTTGTAGTCAAATCTTGTCAAATCCATTTTGTCAAAAAGATATTGTCGATCAAAAAAAGTTTCAGTGGACAATTTTCAACCAGCTTTACTGCCTACCTGTATAGCTGCACTTAGCCCAAATCTTGCATCTTTTCAGATTTCACCTTGCATAAGTGAAATCCACCAATTTTGCCTGTTTCCTCAATCATAACATTAGCCATTAATGATGTACTCCATGGGTGACAACAAGGAACAATTCCATGCTCTTCCCCCTAGAAGTGTAGACAAACATACCATTCAAAATGGTGGCTGTGAGTGAGTCTCTGTGGATACCTGCCAATTTCTATTTGGTGTGTTCCATCTTTTTCACCCTGCTAAAGCTTGTATGTAAAACGCCCACACTGAGCAGAGCCAGAGCCCCTTTTCAAACCATTTTTAAATTATTTGATTTTTCTAAATTGACAAAATACTTAATTACCCTTAATGTGTGTTGCTAAATTCATTCTTCAAAAAACAAAGCATTTAAAATATATGTTAAATAATTTCAAAAATAGGAGGAATAACTAAATATACTATGAAATATAGATTTGTGTACATACCTTTTGAAACAGAGTTTAAAAGTTGAGTAGTGAGTCACGTGGCAATCTTTTGTTAAAGCATAAGCACAAGGATACATTCTGTATCTGAGGTCAGGCAATGCAGGACCATAATAAGAAATATTTTACATTAAACAAAAATGCTGCAAATCTATGGAGAAGTATTATAGCTCTGGGGCACATAGTTCAACGCTTCAGTTCCTGAGCTCAGATTTAGGGGATCAGACAGCTTCAAAGGAGGAAAGGCAGTTATTTATCTCAGCTGCAGTTCTTTCATGTTTATACAGACGGCCTTTCTGAATGAAACTATGCATCAGACCTGCATTTTGTGGAGCCCTTCCGACTTTGCAGCATGGACAACCTGAGGCAAAGCATACTGAAGTCAAGAGGAAAGATTCTTTTCACTGACCTCTGTGGAAACCATATTTGTATTGCAGTTAGCACATGTTGGGGTGACCACGTGACAGGGACAATCCCAGTTTCAGGGCCTTTCCTAGGTCCCTTTCTGTATTTTCTCCTGGCTTTTATAAACTCCAGTAGCATGTGCGTGGACAGGTGAAGGAGCCACCGGCCAGTTGAGCAGATGAAATAGACAGGTGGCTAAGGGGATCATTGCCTCAAGGATCACACCCCACCAGGCCCATCGCATGTTGTTACCCTGTCCTTCCTCTCCCCTTCCCTTCCCCCCCCCCCCCGAAGCCTTCCATTGAGTGTGCCCTTTCCACATTAGTCCTTGAGCCAAAACTCCCCTGCACAGAGTCAGATCTTCAGGTGCTGGGAAAGGAGAGAAAAGGGGGCTGTTTGAGGAGTCTAGATAGCTAGTGTGGTGAGATCTCTGCTTGTTATGCTGTTTATAATCGTCTCACTGTTAGCTGCGGGAAGCACGAGGTGTTTGTTGTACCTGCTTGCTGTCTTTTGTCTTATATTTAGATTGTAAGCTCTGTGGGGGAGGGTTCATATTTTTGTTCTGTGTCTGTACAGCCCCTACCACAATGGAGTCCTGGCCCATGAGTGAGTTTCTAGAACCTTATGCAATACCAATAATAAACATAAGGAAGGTGGGCAAATTTTTCTTTCCCGTCAACCCCTGCACACTTCATTGGCTCCTGCTAGAACTCTCTTGTTCTCATGTCCTCAGACCTCCCCCACCACGACAGAATTCCTGGCTTTTCACTATGAAAATCTGGTCACTATGGGCCTCATCTAAAGCTCTTTGAAATCGACAGGAATCATTCCCTTGACTTCAGCGGATTTTGGATCAGGTGCATAATTACATACACCCACTTTTGCTCCTAGCTGGCAGCAAAGACACGCAGCAGTTCTTCGGGTGTAATAGTGTCACCCTGTCACTGGGTCCACTCACTGCAGATGGCGCCTCCTCCTGGCCGCTCTGGGGATTAGCTCTTTCTAGGTCTGAGGCCCCCTTCTGCTTCTCACTGCATGCCCAGCCGTTGCTCGCTCTGTCTCTCACTCTCTGTAGCTCAGTGTGCTCCCTCTTCATGGCTTGACCCTCCAGCCAGGTCACTATATGTGTTTCTCTCTTCAGGGTAAGAAAGGCCTTCCTTTACCAGCAAGCGTAGGTAGTCTTCTCATTCACTGCCCCATGGTGCACTTCCCCAGTGGCAGGTAGGGGAACCTGAGCCTGCCCTTTACTCCAGGTTCCAGCTGAGGGACTCTCTAATTAGCAGCAAGGTCTGCACCCCCCTGGACCTTACTGCCTTTTCCCTGAGCCTTTTCTAACCTTCTGGCTTCCACCCTTCCCTGGGTTAGCCCACCCAACATCTCCCTTCATCCAGGGAGTAACTACAGGCTACTTGCCTCTCTAGCCCCAAACACACCTCCTTTCTCCCAGGGAGTGACTGCAGCCCCTCTCTGCTATCAGCTCCCTGGCTTTATAGAAGCCCCACCTGTTCCCACACAGGTGATCTTCCCCGAATTAGGGCTTTTCTCTCAACATTAATTCTCCCAGTTTGCAGCCTAATATGTTAATTGGCTCCTCTGGCTTCCATCCACCCCTTTGGGGTGAGGGTGCGGTCAACACCCCATCACACCCCCTTCTCCATTATTCCCAAAATTAAACATTTAAAAAATATTCCGGTTTTATCTGAATTTCCCATTATTCAAAAACAAGTTTATTTCAATGTGGTGTGTGAAAGGAAAGAAATTAACCCCACTTTTGTGCCCCATGGGAATTTTAAATCCACAGTTCTAAATGGAAATGAGGGCTAGTCTATTTTACATAGTTGTCTGGGTCCATCGCCATCGTACCGGTGTGCCTCTCTGTCCAATGTATTCACCCTCACCACAGCTCCTGGAGGTACAGAGCTTCTGTGATCATCCCCATTCGACAGAGGGGAAGCTGAGGCCAAGATCCTCAAAAGGTGTGCTCCAAACTGCCATTGATTTCAGTGGAAGTTAAGAGCCTAAATACCTTTGAGGCTCAGGGCCAGAGACCCAGGATTACATTTTCTAAAAGTGTTTAAGTGCCCAGTAGGTGTTTCCCTAGTGAGTTAGGGCTACACAGGGAGCTTCTCTGCACCGGGGGGCACCAATTCTAACATGCACTAGTGTGATGCGTGCTAACCGGCCCCTACGCAAAGTTCCCTAGTGCACGTTAATGAAGTGCTGTTTGAAATGGGACCAATTTAACCTGCACTAGGGAACTGTTAGTGAGTAGCAGCAGAGTCCACACGGGCCACTTAGTGTGCTCTGGAATTTACACCACTGTAGTAGCATGGACTAGCACACTGTGTAGACCAGCCCTTAGGAGCCTAACCTGCGTAGGCATTTTTGAAAATCACACTAGGCACATACTTACGTCTCTAGGCACTTAAATCCGCTTGAAAAGTCTGAGCATAAGCAATTTGCCCAAGGTCACGTTGGAAGTCTGTGGCAGAGTATGGACTTGAAGTGAGGTCTCCAGGGCCCCAAGCAGGCACCTCGCCACTGGACCACAATTCTCTGGTCCCAAAGCATCAGCCATGTGTTGCTCTAACTGAGCAGTTGCAGAGCGCTTTCTTCACCTCTTGTATCACTCAAAAACTACCTGCTCGGCTTGCACCAATGGGGAGAACATCAGCTGCAGTTTCAGGTGGTGACAAGGAAGAACACTACAACACATTGGCTCTCAGGAAAGGAATGTAACAAATCAGGGTATTTTTAAATCACAGTTTAATGGGAGGTTCTTACACCAGTCAGATAAAGGAATAGTGCACCATATCCTGCATGTTGGTGCATGGAGCCACAACGTGTTTGAGTATTGCAGGAACCCTTCATTTTCAGCACTGCTACCAGCGCCTACTTGGTAAGTCCTGCAGTATATGGTGGGGCGATGTCTCCAGTTGTACTGAGCTCTGCTTTTGCTTAGCTGGTGCAATATTTTGCAGCAATTTAGAGTCTGGAGATGAATGCTGAAATAAAGCACCGGCATGTTCATCTGCTGATACTGGCAGGTTCATGAGCTGCAGTGTTCGGTAAAAGCAATGCATCATTTGACATCACAGATGCCTCCTGAGACAGTCCAAAATCCCATCTGCAAATGGAGCATAAGGTTTAAATCAGCACCTGAGAAAGAATAAGGGAAACTTCTGCTGATCTACTCTAGCTAAATGTTGGAAATTTCACTTGCCTTAAGATTAAGCACCCAGTAATGTGGCCCAGTGATTAAATTTCCAGCAGCTATATACAGTTTCTTTCTAGGGCAAATGTAAAGGAGCTGACTGTCCCTACTTAATCAAACTACTCTGCTCTGTCTTCCAAGGCTGCAATCCACAGCAGAGACTGGGATCTGCTAAATTAAAACATTAGTAATAACTTAGAGAATGTTTAACAGTGATCATCACTTTACAAATAAGGATAATGATTCCCCTCTCGCCCAAGCTCCATGAGAAATAGCAAGTAAATGTTATGTTTCCTATTAAAGTGTTAACTATTCGTAAAGCATCCCTCATTAAGAATATAATCTTGTTAACATGTTGCATCTCAAATTGCTGTGCTATAATGCTGAATACTGGGCTACACCCTGAGCTGCTTTAAACCAAATTGGCTATGCCTCAAGAGAGCTAAGCCAATTTACATCAACTGAGGATCTGGCTCATTGGGCTTGGCACTGAACGGGTGTGAATACAAGTGTTATGGAATGAGTGATGCATATAATGGCTCTGTCATTCATCTTCGGGTTTTGTTTACATGGTGACTGGTGAAAGCTATTTTTTCTTTGCCTTTTCCCTGCTCTATTTTGTGGTAATTATGGGTGATTTTGTGTCTGTTTATGGAAGGTTGTAATTGAAATAGAAAACATCCTTAATTGACGTGGTTATTTGTTGCGCTGACGATTTGATTGCTGACTCGGAGGTTGATTGAGAACACCCTTGCTAATGACAGGCTGCAACGCTGACAGATTTGTGATGGTGTCAGAGCCTCATCTTCATCTGACACTTGCTTAAAATACAAGCGGACAGCTCTGGGCCAGATTCTTACCTCACTTACATTAGTGCCACCCTGTTGAGCTCCATGGAGCTACTAGTTTAACTGAGAGGAGGATTTGGCTCCATGGCTGAAGTGGGAAATGCTCTGTGGTATCAATGTTACCTGAAAGACTGTCTGACGGCTCATCCATGGGTGCCATTGGGCGACATGAGTGGCTGTGGAACGTCAGCTCTTCTAGTTCTCCATGACTGTTGGTGCCATGGAAAAATGGGGTGTAATCTGGAAGAAAGGGGCAATATTATGTCCCACCACCCTCCCTGCCTGTAGAACCCCTCAGTGCAAACAGGCACACGCAAGGCTGCCGTATGTCAGCTCTGTGGTGAGTTACACTAGCGTACAGGGCTTGGGATGCCTTGGGATTCCTGTGTCAGCCGTGGTTAGAAAGGGCATACAGAGCCGCCTGCTAACGGAAGGCTGGCCCTGTAGAAGGAGGATGCTCTTGTGAAGGAAGCAGCACACGACTGGGACTGAGATGATCTGGCTGTACCACAAACGTCCTGTATGCAAATGTTATGCAAGGCACTTAGGCTGACACTGTTCACACTTGGTGCCTAAGTTTAGACACTGAAATGAAAGTGGCCTGAATTTCAGAGGTGCTGAGCACATCCTTGAAGTCAGTGAGGAGCGCATGGGGCTTTCAGGCCAATGTTCAAATATGGAACATAGACACTTATCTTTAGGGACTGAAGTTTGACACTCTCAGCCTGTACTTGTCTGGGTGTCAGTTCCATCCTCTGTTTAGTTAAGATAATACTTCCCTATGCTATGCGGCTATTGTGAGCCTAAAATCACTAGTGCTAGCAAACACTCTAAGGTCCCAGGATGGACGGTACCTGAGAAGATCATGGTTTTCAGTATTATAGAGTTGTCTGGACTCAGCGGAAAGCCAGGCAAGGAAGAGCCAGTGGTGGGAAGCCAGCAAAGAGTACAAAGCTAGCAAAGAGGCAGCAGTGGGAATATGAAGTGCTGACTGGCATGCATGGTAGGGCTCACTCAGGAATCAAGTCTTTAAATGCCCCAGCTCCACTTTGCATCACTGGCTGCTGGAGAGGAGTGGACAGACAAACAACGTCTTCCTTTCATGGGTCTGCAGCCCTAGGGAAGCTTGTATTCATGCAGAGGGATCAACCTCTGCCTTATTTACCCATCAGTGGAAATATGGCCCTATATAAAGTCATTTGCAATGCCAGATTATATGTCTTTAATGAAGGATCTTTAAGCCAAAATGATGGAGTGGGTTCCTCAGTTGTTTATTGTGCATAAATTTCCTGCTCTTTAATGATACAAATGATTATAAATTTGTCTTGGGAATGTGGTTCGGCTTAAATATATGTGATTATCCCCTTATTATAGAAAGGGCTATAAAACACAATAAAAATAATGTTCTATAAAATATTATAAATACAAAATAAATATGACATAACCATTGTGATTTAAAAATATATATCCATAAAGCAGATCCTTCTTGATTTCAGAGCGAATTAATGAACTAACTATGCAGAAAGCACTAGCTGTATACCTACTTTTATAACAACACTGGACGCCTACCTTGATTAAAACGCTTTCCATTTATATAGAAAGCCTGTCATACAAAAGGGTTGCAAAGTGCTTTACAGACTATTGATACAGTATAGAGATCAGTTCATCATAAAATGAAATGCAGCCACCTTTGGGGTGACAACTATTCTCCATCAGCAACACCACAAATCAGTTTTTGGTTGCAGGAGTTCGAAATAACTTATCAAAAGAACCTGGTGCTGAGAACGCTCTAATGGGAGGCAGATGACTTGGTGGGTACGTTCTAAGGATGCTGGGCTGTTTGGAGATGGAGCCTGGGCAGGAAGCAGGCAGCTACTGCCACCCTTCCCCAGCCAGGCTGTCCCGGGCAGCTGGCTATGCCGCACAGAGCAGCGACCAGGAGCGGCTCCATTCCACTCCTCGCCCGGGCTTGGCTGCCAGGGAGAGCAACCAAATGTGCTGGGGGTGGGGAGCCTCCCCCCCAGGTAACGTGAGGTGGGAAGGGAGCAGGGAGAGTGCAGAGGCCCTGGGCTGGGGTGGAGACATGTGGTGCAGTCATGTATCCTCCCCTTTAGCTTGTGCCACCCCCCACCCCACACTATGGGGAAGAATCAATTGTCTCAGAAAATTGATAATTGAGGGCTCTTAATCTAGCAGTCAAAGGCTTGAGACCAAGCAATAGGTGGAAGTTGAAGCTAGACAAATTCATACTACAAATAAGGTGCACATTTTTAACAGTGAGGGTAATTAACCAGTGGAACAACTTACTGAGCATTTGATAGATTGGACATTTTAAAATCAAGATTGGATGGTTTTCTAGATGATATGTTCTAGTTCAAACACAGCTTTGCGCTTGAAAAGTAGAAATTACTTCAGGGATGTCCTATGGCCTGTGTTATACAGCAACAGTCAGAATGTCACTATGAGTCAAGTCTTCAGCTGGTGTAGCAGGTTGATGATGGTGTGACGTTCTGTACCTCGGGGGAACACCCAGCACCCCCATGTTCATCCTTATAATATGATTGTGTGGTATCTAATGCAAAGTTTGTCGTGTTGGGTGGCTTCGGAAGGCTCATGATGCACTGAGCATTGTTGTTATAGCAATGTTATAGGTTGCAATTTCATGTATATATTTATGAGGCTGAAAATGTGTTCTCATGGCTTAAAGCAAGCCCAGACAAAAACGCCAAGAGCAAAGGAGCAGTTCACACCTCATCAGGGCATGAGCAGGGGGTTGGACTAGATGACCTCCTGAGGTCCCTTCCAACCCTGATATTTTATAATTCTATATATGGGACAAACCCAGCCCAGCCTCATAGGAACAAAGGACACTGGCCTAGGCAACAACAAAGGATCTGTTGGACTCTCGAGTGAGTCACCCCCCCCCCACCTCCTTTGGTCAGCTTGGGACTGCGATGAGGTAATGCTCACCTGAATCTGAAGGGGGGGGGGCAAAGCCAAGAGGGAAAAAAGAACATGATAAAAGGGAGAGACGTTTGCCATGCTCTCTCTGTCTCTTCCACCTACATCTACAGACACCACACCAAGCGACTGAAGCGCTGATCAAAGGGGAGAGTCTGGCTGAGGAGCAGCCAGCCTGTGGTAGAGGCAACTAAGTTTGTGAGGGCACTGAAAGTGTTAAGATCAGCTTATAATGAGTTTTGCTTTTATTTCATTTGACCAAATCTGACTTGTTATGCTTAGATTTTAAGTGATTATAAGTCAGTAATAAATCTGTTTGTTTATTCTATGTGAAGCAGTGCGTTTGGTTTAAAGCATGTCAGAGACACCCCTTGGGATAACAAGCCTGGTACATATCAATTTCTTTGTTAAACTGACGAACTCATATAAGCGTGCAGCGTCTAGCGGGTATAACTGGGCACTGCAAGATGGAGGTTCCTAGGGTTGTGTCTGGGACCGGAGGTATTGGCTAGTGTCATTCGGTTGCACAATCCAAGGAGCAGCTTACATGCCAGAGGCTGTGCGTGAACAGCCCAGGAGTGGGGTTCTCACAGCAGAGCAGGGTAAGGCTGGCTCCCAGAGTCAAGGATTGTGAAATGCTCAGGGAGATTAGACAGGCTACAAAAACAGAAACCCCAATAATAATGGGGGATTTCAACTATCCTCATACAGATTGGGTACATGGCACCTCAGGACAGGATACAGAAATAAAGTTTCTACACACCACTAATGACTGCTTCTTAGAACAGCTAGTACTGAAACCCACAAGGGGAGAGGCAGTTCTTGATTTAGTCCTAAATGGAGCACAGAATCTCATAGACTTTAAGGTGAGAAGGGACTATTATGATCTTCTAGTCTGACCTCCTGCACAACTCAGGCCACAGAATCTCACCCACCCACTCCTGTAACAAACCCCTGACCTATGTCTGAGCTATTGAAGTCCTCAACTTGTGATTTAAAGACTTCAAGGTGCAGAAAATCCTCCAGCAAGTGACATATGCCCCACTCTGCAGAGGAAGGCAAAAAAAACCCAGGGCCTCTGCCAAACTGCCCTGGAGGAAAGTTCCTTCTTGACCCCAAATATGGCGATCAGCTAAACCCTGAGCATGTGGGCAAGACTCACCAGCCAGACACCCAGGAAAGAATTCTCTGTAGTAACTCAGATCCCACCCTGTCTAGTGTCCCATCACAGGCCATTGGGCATATTTACCGCTAATAGTCAAAGATCAATTAATTGCCAAAATTAGGCTATCCCATCATACCATCCCCTCCATAAACTTATCAAGCTTAGTCTTGAAGCCAGATATGTCTTTTGCCTCCACTGCTCCCCTTGGAAGGCTATTCCAGAACTTCACTCCTCTGATGGTTAGAAACCTTCGTCTAATTTCAAATCTAAACTTCCTGATGGCCAGTTTATATCCATTTGTTCTTGTGTCCACATTGGTACTAAGCTTAAATAATTCCTCTCCCTCCCTGGTATTTATCCCTCTGATATATTTATAGAGAGCAATCATATCTCCCCTCAGCCTTCTTTTGGTTAGGCTAAACAAGCCAAGCTCTTTGAGTCTCCTTTCATAAGACAGGTTTTCCATTCCTCGGATCATCCTAGTAGCCTTTCTCTGTACCTGTTCCAGTTTGAATTCATCCTTCTTAAACATGGGAGACCAGAACTGCACACAGTATTCCAGATGAGGTTTCACCAGTGCCTTGTATAACGGTACTAACACCTCCTTATCTCTACTGGAAATACCTCGCCTGATGCATCCCAAGACTGCATTAGCTTTTTTCACAGCCATATCACATTGGCGGCTCATAGTCATTCTGTGATCAACCAATACTCCGAGGTCCTTCTCCTCCTCTGTTATTTCCAAGTGATGCGTCCCCAGTTTATAACAAAAATTCTTGTTATTAAGCCCTAAATGCATGACCTTGCACTTTTCACTATTAAATTTCATCCTATTACTATTACTCCACTTTACAAGGTCATCCAGATCTTCCTGTAGGATATCCCGGTCCCTCTCTGTATTGGCAATACCTCCCAGCTTTGTGTCATCCGCAAACTTTATTAGCACATTCCCACTTTTTGTGCCAAGGTCAGTAATAAAATGATTAAATAAGATTGGTCCCAAAACCGATCCCTGAGGAACTCAACTAGTAACCTCCTTCCAGCCTGACAGTTCACCTTTCAGTATGACTCATTGTAGTCTCCCCTTTAACCAGTTCCTTATCCACCTTTCAATTTTCATATTGATCCCCATCTTTTCCAATTTAGGCCTGGTCTACACTACGATTTTAGTTCGAATTTAGCAGCGTTATACCGAATTAACCTTGTACCCGTCCACACAACGAGGCCATTTAATTCGAGTTAAAGTGCTCTTAAAATCGGTTTCTGTACTCCTCTCCGACGAGGGGAGTAGCGCTGAAATCGACATTGCCGGTTCGAATTAGGGTTAGTGTGGACGGAATTCGAAGGTATTGGCCTCCGGGAGGTATCCCACAGTGCACCATTGTGACCGCTCTGGACAGCAATCTAAACTCGGATGCTCTGGGCAGTTGGACAGGAAAAGCCCCGCGAACTTTTGAATTTCATTTCCTGTCTGCCCAGCCTGGTGAGCACAGGTGACCACACAGAGCTGAACAGCACAGGTAGCCATGCAGTCCGAGAACCGCAAACGAGCACCAGCATGGACCACACGCGAGATACTGGATCTGATC
>QXTE01000227.1:673875-924845 GCA_003942145.1 Platysternon megacephalum
CCCCTTTCTTGGGATGCAGGCTTCTGATAGTTTCTGCAACTTTGACTTGAAGTAATTCCAGGCCTCCTCCACCTTTAGATCCACAAGTTCTTCAGTCCAATCCACTTCCCTAACTAATTTCCTTATTTTTTTAAAGTTAGCCCTTTTGAAATAAAAAACCCTAGTCACAGATCTATTTTTGTTTATCCTTCCATTTAGTTTGAACTGAATTAGCTCATGATCGCTCGAACCAAGGTTGTCCCCTACAACCATTTCTTCTATGAGGTCCTCACTACTCACCAAAACCAAATCTAAAATGGCATCCCCTCTTGTTGGTTCAGCAACTACTTGGTGAAGGAATCCATCAGCTATCGCATCCAGGAAAATCTGAGCCCTATTATTACTACTAGCACTTGTCCTCCAGTCTATATCTGGGAAGTTAAAGTCTCCCATGATCACACAATTCCCATTAGTATTTACTTCATTAAAAACATTAAAGAGGTCTCTATCCATATCCAAATCGGATCCCGGCAGTCTGTAGCACACCCCAAGCACTATCTCAGGGGAGGCTCTAGTAGCTTTCTTTCCCAATGTGATTTTTGCCCAGACAGATTCTGTCTTATCCATTCCATCACTTCTTATTTCTTTACTTATTTCTCACCATTGATATACAATGCTACTCCACCACCTTTGCCTTTATTTCTATCTTTCCTAAATAGCACATACCCTTCAATACCTGTACTCCAGTCATGACTACTATTCCACCATGTTTCTGTTATCCCTATAATATCCGGTTTCACTTCCTACACCAATAGCTCTAGGTCCTCCATTTTGTTGCCTAGGCTCCTTGCATTAGTGTACAAACATCTTATTTTTTGTTGTTTGGCTTTGCTCACATTCTTTACCTGATTGGGCACAGACATTCTACTGCCAGTATCACCTATTAGACCAGTATCTACACTACCCTTCCTCCTTATGTCCATTCTCCTACCCACGGCTGTATCCTTTCTAACTTAGTTTTCTTCCCTCTCAGTGTTAAAATCTGGCATGGAGATTACCTGGACATCTCCCAACCATCTCCCCCAGATTCCTAGTTTAAAGCTCTCTTAACNTATGTCCATTCTCCTACCCACGGCTGTATCCTTTCTAACTTCGTTTTCTTCCCTCTCAGTGTTAAAATCTGGCGTGGAGATTACCTGGACATCTCCCAACCATCTCCCCCAGATTCCTAGTTTAAAGCTCTCTTAACCAGTTGTGCCAGCCTCCATCCTAGAAGTTTATTTCCCTCCCTACTCAGGTGAAGTCCATCCCGAGAGAACAGTCCTCTGTCCATGAATGCCTCCCAGTGGCCACACACCCCAAAGCCCTCCTTATAGCACCACTGCCTGAGCCATCTGTTGATCGCAATAATCTTGTCACACCTTTGTTGCCCTTCTCTAGGAACAGTCAGAATCCCACTGAAGATCACCTGAGCCTCGATTTCCTTAAGCATCTTCCCCAGCCTGGCATAGTCTCCCTTGATACGTTCCAGCGAGAATCTAGCCGTATCATTTGTTCCCACATGAAGGACAATCAGTGGATTCTTTCCTGCTCCCATTAGGATCCTCTTCAGCCTCAGGTCCACATCCTGTATCTTAGCACCCGGCAGACAGCACACCCTTCTGTTCTCTGGATCAGCTCTAGTTACAGGCCTGTCTATTCTTCTCAGTAAGGAGTCCCCAATCACATGGACCTGCCTTTTCCTGGTGATGGTGCGATTCTCCGGTCTATCCCCTGTTCCCTCTGGCTGCAAGTCCTCTCGATTCCTATTGCCCCTTACAGTCCTCTGCAACCCATCCCGTATCCTCCTGGGGCTCATATTTGGTGTTGTTATCTCCATTGACTCTTCCCCTCTTCCTATAGGACTAGATGCTCTGCTCTTCTTCCTTGCCCCACCCATGGTCTCCTCTGCCATTGTGGCAAGGGACAGGAGGTTGCACTGGTGGGGGTGGGGAGAAGGGAGGGCGAGGTGAGAAGGGTAAAAGCCAACCACCCCTCCCCACTAGGCTGCGGGCAGGGAAGGAGGATGCCAATTTGGGGGAGGGTGAGACTGATTGAAACAGGGAAGTGGGGGGTGATCACCAGCATGGGATGGGGATACCAGCTCCCCCAGCTGCACTGGGAGGGGAGGGCTGCAATATCATTGGGGGGTGCAGTGAGCAGAGAGGAGCAATATAAAAAGGGGAAGGTGCACAAGCACTTAGGGAGGGGACATGGGCGCACAAAGCAAGTGGGCTGCACGAGGGGGGAGCAATGGAAGGGAAGGGAAAAGGAATGGGCTGAGCACAGGCTGGGGGTGGGGCAGGTAAAGCACAGAGAGGAGCTGCAGAGGTGAGGGCAGCAAGGGGTGCGTGGGGTGGGCAGCAAGGGGTGAGGGGCAAACTGTTGCAGAGAGCCTGGTGGGCAAAGCAGGGGGTGGGGGAGCCCACTGGCCAAACGAAGCTGGGGAAGGGAGGGCAAGTCCAAGGGTGGGGGAGGCATGTGCAGCCACATGCCCCCGTGCAACTCAGGCTATGCTTGCTGCTGCAGGCAGTTCCAGGGGTTGAGAAGGTGAAACAAATGGGGCAAAGAGCAGGTCCATATGGTGAGTGGGGGGTGGAGGGGGCGGTGGTGGTAGAGGGGGAGTAGCTGGGCTGGGGGGCAGGGGGGCTCCACGCCGCTCTCCCTGTTCCCCACAATGACAGTAGCTACCACCACCACAGGAGCAAAGATGAAAAAGTTACTCAGTCCAGCAACAAACCCTCTCCACAGTGTCCAGCACCAGTCTGCACGCTCCCCCAACAGGGTCCTCCTCTTCCTCCTTTTTGATGGCAGCAGCAGTGGCAGGCTCCAACACAGCAACAGAAGCCAGCAGCAGCAGCCAGCCAGCCAGTCAGGAGAGACCCCACAGAACATGGTAACAGCAGCAGCAACCAGGGAGACCTCCAGCCAGCAGGACAGTCAGAGCAGACTGGCCAGCCACTATAGCGAGGCGGAGCGGCCTCCCTCCCCGACGTGAGAGCGAGGGACCACTACAAGGAACGACACAGAAGTGAGGAAGCTAGCTAAATGGAAATTAAAAGGAACAGACACAAGAGTGAAATAACTGAAAACTTCATGGAAACTAATTAAAAACTCCATAATAGGGGCTCAAACTAAAGCTATACCCCAAACAAAAAATAAACAGTAAGAGGATGAAAAAAATTCCACCAAGGCTAAACAGCAGAGTAAAAGAAGTGATCTGAGGCAAAAAAGGAATGCTTTAAAAAAATGGAAGTCACATCCAAGTGATGAACATAGAAAGGAGCATAAACTCTAGAAAGTCAAGTGTAAAAGTATAAGGAAGCAGGCCAAGAAAGAATTTCAAGAGCAACAACATAAAAACACAAAAACGAAACAGCAATAAATAAATGCATACATAAAATAAAAATTAAGTACGTCAAAAGGAGGAAGCCCACAAAGCAATCAGTGGGGCCATTGGATGATGGAGTTGGTAAAGGAATATGCAAGGAAGACAAAGCCATTGTGGAGAAGCTAAGTGAATTCTTTGCATCAGTTTTCACTGCAGATGATGTGGAGGAGATCTCCACACCCAGGACATTCTCTTTAGGTGACAAATCTGAAGAATTGTCCCACATTGAGGTGTCAATAGAGGAGGCTTGGGAACAAACTGATAAATTAAACTGTAATAAATTACCAGGACCAGATGGTATTCAACAAGAGTTCTGAAGAAACATATATATGAAATTAAAGAAATGCTAACTGTCATATGTAACTTATTTGGTAGGCTCCCGAGGTGTTCCTAGCAATTACAGGATGGTAAACCTAACTTCAGTACCAAACAAACTGGTTGACACTATAGTGAAGAACAGAATGATCAGATACAGAGATGAACGCAATGTGTTGGGGAAGAGTCAACACAACTTTTTTAATGGGAAATCATGCCTCACCAATCTATTAGAATTCTTTGTGGAGGTCACCAAGTATGTGGACAAAGATGATCCAGTGGATATAATGTTCTTGGACTTTCAGAAAGCCTTTGACAAGGTCCCTGACCAAAGGTTCTTAAGCAAAGTCAGCAGTCATGGGACAAGAGGGAAGGTGCTCTCTTGGATCAGTAATGGGTTAAAAGACAGGAGATCAAAGGGTAGTAATAAATTATCAGCTTTCACAAGAGAAAACATAAATAGGGGGATCTACCAAGTATCTGTACCAGGACCAATGCTGTTCAACATATTCATAAATGATCTGGACAAAGGGGGTAAACATTGAGGTGGCAAAGTTTGCAGATAATACGAAATTACTCCAGATAGTTAAGTGTAGTGTAGACGCAATAAATCGATCCCTGATAGCTCTCCCATTGACTGCTGAACTCCAGCTCGGCGAGAGGCAGAAGCAAAGTCGACGGGGGAGCTGCGGCCGTCGATCTCGCGCCGCGAGGATGCGAAGTAAGTAATTTTAATTCAATCTAAGATACGGCGACTTCAGCTAGGCTATTCTCGTAGCTTAAGTTGCATATCTTAGATCGATTCCCCACCCCCCCCCGCAGTGTAGACCAGCCCAAAGGGACCTCACTAAACTTGGTGACTGGGCAACAAAATGGTCAATGAAATTCAATGTTGAAAAGTGCAAAATAATCTCCATTGGGAAAAAAAAATCCAAACTATGCATACAAAATAATGGAGTCTAAATTAACTGTTACTATTCAAAAAGGGTCTTGGAGTACAATTGGGAAACAGATAGATAATAAAACAGAAAATATCATAATGTCACTATAAAAATCCGTGGTATGCCTACACCCTGACTACAGCTTACAGATCTGGTTGTCCCTATCTCAAAAAAGATATATTAGAATTGGAAAAAATTACAGAGAATGGCAACAAACATTATTAGGGTTATGGAACAGCTTCTGTATGACGAGAGCTTAAAAAGACTGGGACTGATCAATTTAGAAAAGAGACATCTAAGGGGGCTAAGATAGAGGTCTATAAAATTATGATCACTCAATAATTGCCATGTTCTGTTCATTGTCTCTGAAGCATCTGGTGCAAGCTTCTGTCAGAAGACAGGATACTCTGCTAGATGGATCATTGTTCTGACCCAGTATGGCCATTCTTATGTTCAAACTATAGAATGTCATGCTTATATCTTTGGAGGTTGTCAGTTCATTCCTG
The DNA here is from genome assembly GCA_003942145.1 of Platysternon megacephalum. NCBI lineage: Eukaryota > Metazoa > Chordata > Testudines > Platysternidae > Platysternon > Platysternon megacephalum. The sequence goes on from QXTE01000227.1 coordinate 679,047, forward strand.
GTGTTGGTCAAAATGGCAGCCCTCACACAACAGAGTGGAGAGCCAGGCATGGGGAGAACAGCCCCTGAGGTTCAGATAGGTCTCCATTACAAACCCCTTAGGTTACTGTAGAGGAGCGGACTCACCCCTGCGGCGCCGCCTGCTGGTGACTTCTGGGAATTAGCTCATTCCAGCTCCGGAGCACCCTCTGCAGGCTGGCGATCCACCTGTCCTCTGGCCCCCATGTCCCTCTCTGGACCCCGGTGCCCTTGTACCTGGGGTGCTGCCCCCTAGCAGTAACCCCTCAGTCTTAGGGTCTCCCCTCCCCGGGGAACCCCCCACCCACTATTTCCACCTCGCCTCAGTATAAGGCTACTGCCAGTCATCGTCTACCCCATGCCCTGGGGCAGACTGCAGTATCAGCCTACTCATCACTGGCAAGGTTGGGTTTGGACCTGCTGCCTTAGCCTACCCCTGGGCTGCCCTCTGCAACCCCCAGTACCTATTTGCCCAATGCTAGGCCACAGCCTGGGGCTTTCCAGGCTGGAGCTCCCCAGCTCCTCAGCCTTTCCCCAGCCCTGCTCCACTCAGGTACCCTGTCTCTAGATCCCTGCAGCCATGCCCTTCTCCCTCTACAGCTAGAGAGAGACTTAGTCCTTGCTCCTGGCTCCCAGCCTTTATAGGGCCAGCTGGGCCCTGATTGGGGCGTGGCCCAGCTGCGGTTGCTTCCCCAATCAGCCCAGCATTCAGAGCTGCAGCCCCCTCCAGGGCTGCTTTTACCCCTGCAGCCCTCTTTAAGGGCTGATTTCAAGCCCTTCAGGGCAGGAGCGGGTGACCACCCCACTACAGTTACTTATTAATCTTCATTGATCATCCATGGTTATTTTAAAATATTTTGTCATAAAGCTATATTCTCTGTATTGACTTAGAAGGTGCAACCACCTACGTCACAAACATCACGTGCTGTGGTACATGGGTTTTCCTTGGTTGTCTCCCATCCAAGTACAGACCAGCCCCAACCCTGCTGAGCTTATACACTTATAACATTATCAAAGTAAAAATAAGGTATTTAACTCAAGAATAAGCCCTCTGGCTGGGATCTTCAGAGGGTCCTGAGAGTCTGATTGTCAATAAGCTTGGAAATCTATGGAAACTAGGTGCATAACTCCCTTAACCTCCTTGTGAAATTATAGGATGGGATTTTTAACAAGAAACATGCACTGACTCTGCTTTCTCAAGTTTCAGAGCGGTAGCCGTGTTAGTCTGTATCAGTAAAAACGAGGACTCCTTGTGGCACCTTAGAGACTAACTAATTTGTTAGTCTCTAAGGTGCCACAAGGACTCCTCGTTGTTTTTTCTCCTTTCTCAGAGCTGATTGGAGGGAAGAGAAAACACATTTTTCCAGCAGAGAAAGCAAATTAAAAACAAAGATTTTAAGATCACTTTGTACTGACAAAAGTGACCGTTCCACCTTCTGTTCCCTGGCACGCAGCGAGCACACATTTTAAATAATTCATGCCAACCTTAAACATTTTAAATGGAGAAGGGAAGCTTTTATAACAGGTCAGTGAGTAAGAGATAAAGGGAAAAGAAACTTAAAAAAAAGTTGAAAATGTCTATGAATCATTTTAAAGTGAAGGATTTTATTCATATTTTCCACTGAATAGTGTCTTTTAAAAGCATCTGAGCTGAACATGTAATTACAATGATTCCTCTTGATGAATTTTTTTCATTGCAATACAGTTTAATCCTTTTAGTTTGATTTAAAATAAAGCAGAGCAAAGAAGAGCAAATATTTAAAAGATTTGTGCAACTTGCAAGATTAAAGTTACAGTACTTTAATCTCCTGTGGAAACTTAGACACATTTTGAATGGGTTCTTCATTTATTATTTTAAGGAAAGCATTTTCAGCTAGATAAAATAATAATAATAAAAGGATAGTAACTCGTAATATAAACTATTGTTTAACAGATGCTTTCTTTGCTCAGGAAGAAAGACTATAAGACCGTAAGCTCTTCACGGTAAGGACCATCTCTTTGGTTCTGTATTCATAAAGCACCTAGAACAATGGGGCCTGAGCCAGGACTGGGGACCTGATGCAAAACAAAGAAACAACAATAACTTATATGGTAGTGGGATGCTCCTCCCCCTTTAGCCCAGCTGCGGGTGGGTGTGGTTTGGGAGAAGCTGGGGGAATGGGTGACACAGAGTGATCTGTTATTCAATGCCAGTTGCCAGGCAGGTGCTGTTAGGTGAGAGTTCTGGCTGCCTTGAAGGTTGTTACATTTTTTAGCCAAGGTGGCCTTGCCTTATTCCTTTGCATTCCCCTGCTGATACAATATTAGTCAAACACAAGAATCTTTTGCTAACGTACATGCCCCTGTGTCCTTTGGGTCCTTCTGAAACACACAGGTACAATTCCACAGCCCCAGCTGTATGAAAACCTGGGAGCGGAAAGGTATTGGGAGGCATCAGCAGGAATTGTGTGATGTAGAGACCCCTACCCTGAACCCCAACAAAGCCAGGAAATGAAGAGTCCAGGCGATATGTCCTACTGGAGAATAAGCAGACACAGCTTACTTCCTCCCTTGTTCTGAGGAAGGAGAAAACCTCTCAACATGTGAAGCAGCTCTGATTGGCTGCCTTTCCCCAAGAGGGAGAGGAGAGGGGATGGGCAGACAGTCAGAGACAGTTTCCCAACAGACTGATGGTTTTTCTGTAGGAGGGTACGAAAACTTGCAGGCTATGTGAAAAACCCTGAAGAGTTGGTAGCCCTATTACTCAGATGCCTACATATGGACTAGGAGTCTGATGTAACTACATCCTTAAATGTAAGCAGTGAGTACTCCGTTAGGGATCTCAGTGTTGCTGACATCATGGATTACTCACATGTTTAAGCCTTGCACTAAAAGTATTAACTGAAATGTCATCCAAATCACATACGTGTTCCTAATCTTCCTTAGGTGGGTGCTTGTCCCCCTGCTTCCTCCCATCTCCTTGCTCCATGTGTTCCCTTCAAATTTGCCATGTTAGTTCAGGAGTTTTAAATCAGCTCCCAACACTTTACATTTAGTCTACAGCAGCCCAGCGGGTCCTTTAGTGCTGAATGTAAGCAGAAGAAAACACCCCTTTGAAGTCCCCTCACTGTGACAGAACATACGTGAATAAACCCCTAACACTTGTTTTGGTCTTGTAAGCTGTACTCCACTTTAACTAAGCATACTCCTCATTTTTCATCGAAACATTGACCAGAAAAATACTGTTTTCATCTAACCCAAAGCATTTTGGAAAGTGTGTCAATTTCCTATGGGGGGAAAAGATCAGAATTCCAAAACAGAAACTTCAGAATTCTGAAACGAATAGTTTCTGAAACCAACATTTTTCAAAATTTCTGATTTACATGAAATTTCAAATAAAACAACCCAAAACAATATTTGTGTTTGTTCTGATTTGGACCAAAACCAGATTTCAAAATGTTCTAAGACCTGGAAATACCGAGTTTCAACCTGCTCTAGCTGTGGCAGGGCATGCATTAGCAGCACAGTGCTGAGCAAAGCCTGGAATTGCTGAGATCCTCAACTAGCACTGAAGCCAAAGAAAGCTGAAAGTGCTCAGCATCCCTGCAGGATCGAGCCTCTGCTGCCCTTAGTGGATGGTTTAGGACAATCTTTGGCTTTTTTGCCTTTCACAGTGCACAAGAGCCTGGTAATGCACTCCCTGTTTTAACCTATTACTGTTGTTGTAATGCTGTTATTATGAAGGCACCAAAATCACAGCGAAGGTGCCAGTGCCCTGTTTTAACCATGATCAAAGCATCATAATCTCTATATAATAAATACATAGATGTGTGTCTATCTATGCTAAGAGTCCTAGACTATTGTGATATCAGCAATAACTCTACCAACCACCACCCTTACTCTACAGATACTTCACATGCAACAATTTCATTGGTTGTAATGAGTCAGTGATATAAGAGAGACTGCACAGATGGTGGATTATTTGGTCCAACTGCCAGAGTTCCTTAAAGGTTGGTTTGCCAGCTGTGCAAGTCAACACAAACTCCCCAATGCAACCCAAACATATCAACCCAAAATCCCCCAGGGTAACTCCCTAGACACAACTAAACACAGCCACCCCCATCCCACAAAATAGCCCCAAACACATACATTTCCTCACCCCAGCAAACACCCCTGCTTAAATCAATACACAATTCCCAAGCACCGCACACACTCATCAGTTTATGGTTTCTTAGAGCTGCCTGCCAGGAAGCGGGATACTCCAGAGAGTTGTCTAGGACAGAGTCTCGAACCTTTCACTCCCACCACTTTCCTAACTAGCAGCCAGCCCGGAGAGCTACATCAACAATTGCTCAGGCAGGTTGTGTTGCACGTCAATCTGAAGTGCAGGAGGGGTGACACGTCAGAAGGGTGTGAAACTGCTGTTATTTTAACCAAAGTTGTAGAAAACAGGAAACTCTACACTCACTTATCCTGCAGCAATCTGTACCTGCCTGAAATTGTCATACTTACCATAAAACCGTCAACTTCAGGGACAAAGCCACAGGTCGTCACTAATTATTTTACTATCCCAAAGGGGTTCCTCTAAAAGAAAGTGTCACAAACATACAGCTAAGGGTAGCATAAAATCCCTCCTTTACCTGTAAGGGGTTAAGAAGCTCAAATAACCTGGTTGGCACCTGACCAAAGGGACCAATAAGGGAAGAAGATACTTTCAAATCTGTGGGGGGAGATTTTGTTTGTGCTCTCTTTGTTCTCTCCGGGACAGAGAGGGACCAGGGCAGGAAAAACAATCTCCTAAAACCCTACCTGAAATAAGCATCCAAGATTACAAAAATTGTAAGTAATAGCAAGGAAATGTCTTAGCTTATCTTTGTTTTAGCTTGTGAATTTTCCCTATTCTAAGAGAGAGGTTTATTCCTGTTTTTGTAACTTTGAAGTTTTGCCTAGAGGGGAATCCTCTGTTTTTAAATCTTATTACCCTGTAAAATTAGCTTCCATCCTGATTTTACAGAGGTGCTTCTTTTACTTTTTTTCTTTATAATAAAGTTCTGCTTTTAAGAACCTGATTGTTTTTTAGTGTCCTAAAACCCCAAGGGTCTGGTCTGTGCTCACCTTGTTTACCTATTTGGTTGGTATATCATTCTCAATCCTCCCCAGCAAAGGGGGTGAAGGGGCTTGGGGAATATTTTGGGGAAACAGGAAGTCCAAGTGGTCCTTTTCCTNCGTTGGTATATCATTCTCAAGCCTCCCCAGGAAAGGGGGTGAAGGGGCTTGGGGAATATTTTGGGGAAACAGGAAGTCCAAGTGGTCCTTTTCCTGAATCTTTGTCTAACTCACTTGGTGGTGGCAGCGATACCATCAAAGGACAAGGAAGAATTTCTGCCTTGGGAAAGTTTTTAACCTAAGCGGGTAGAAATAAGCTTAGGGGGTCTTTCATGCAGGTCCCCACATCTGTACTCCAGAGTTCAGAGTGGGGAGGGAACTCTGACAGAAAGCTACTTAAAATCCTAAAAAAAAAGAGTTGTGTTTGTATATTCATTAATTAAAACTGATCATCTGGGCAATTCAATTGTATAGAAGATTTTGATTCCACCCCTCTCACAGTTGGATTGCCATGTATAAAATGCCTAGACTGCTCCATTTCCTTATCCCTACTGCTTTTTTGAATTCAACATGTTAATCAATAACATACAGTTGACTGAATAATCAATGTTTCATTACTACTGATGGCTCTTTTAGATAGCTCATGAGAGAACAGGGCATTCATAATTAAGGATAATCAACTCTGAGACGCTGGGACTCTAAGGAAAGATTTATACTGTTGTCAACTAAACACTGAGAAATTCCTGGAAGGAAAAAAAAAAGTTGTGTTTGTACTAAGCTTCAAAGAGAAGAAAGGAAGGATGGCCTGGGAATCTGGAGACTGGGGTTCAAGTTTCTGCTCTGACACAGGTTTCCTGTCTGGCCTTGATCAAGTCCCTGAGCCTCAGTTTCCCATTTGTAAAACAGCTCGTCCCTGCCTCATAGTGGTGTGTTGAGGATAAATACATTGCAGATTGTGAGACACTCAGATACTGTGAAAAGAACAGGAGTACTTGTGGCACCTTAGAGACTAACAAATTGATTTGACCATAAGCTTTCATGGGCTACAGCCCACTTCATCGGATGCTGTAGCCCACAAAAGCTTATGCTCAAATAAATTTGTTAGTCTCTGAGGTGCCACAAGTACTCCTGTTCTTTTTGCTGATACAGACTAACACGGCTGCTACTCTGAAACCTGTCAGATACTGTGGTAATGGGGGCCATATAAGCACCTATGTTACATATCGTAGAACCAAGAAATAAGCAAACCAGGTAGATCACCAAATCTAATCTCCATGCCAGTGTACAGTTGCTTTGTGGAACATTTCCAGTGCTCTCTCCAGTCTCCTTCTAAACTGTTTGAGTGATGGCACTCCCACCATTTGCCTCAAGAGACTGACCTTCAGACTGTTTTAATATTTCCATCATGGAGAGTTCATTAACCTATCCCTATTTTCTCTGTTCTTGTGAGAATCTAGTTGAGTGATTGTGGAACTTCTGTGTGACTTCAGCTAACACTCCAAGGTGGTGTCTTATGACACAAGGGTACCAAACAAGGGTGGTTTCTTCTATAGGTTTCCCAGATCACAGTTGAATGAAGCAATTGGTGCAGTGAGGGACAGATAACCTCAACCATGATTCGGTACCTACTGAAGTCAGGGGTAAAAGTCTCACTGGTTGCAATGGTGCAGGATCATACCTTGTCTGTATGATGTGAATTGGAAGAAAGAATTGGTATCAGCCACACCTCTATCACTGATGAGAAAGGGCAGCAGAAGTACGCAGTGATAGGGACAGAAACAGCAAATCTCAGTGAATTACAAGAAGAGTAGTTTGCCCATGGTAGCTAAGCATGTACATGTGTTTAGGCTCCAGTCCAAAGCATAGCTTTTCAGTGTGTGAAAAAACCATCGTTCTTCAGCAATTCTTCAGCTACGATGAATATTTTTCATATGCTAAGCAATTTCCTACTAAACAATGTTTGGCCCTTCACCATCATGTTCTCCACTGTTAGATACAAAATATGTCACAAACAGCATTTGGCTGTTTGTAGTTCAAGGTCTATGTTTTAGATATTCTACATGGTTTGCCATCAAAATTGTTCGCCGACTTCTACTTAGAATCAAATTTAAAAACACAGAAAGTCACTTTGCAGCCAGTTAGTAATACAGCTTTTGATATTCCTGGTGAAAAATTGCTACACAGCACATACCATAGTAGCACTGTGTTTGAAGACACTTCTCTGAATCACCGCTACTTTCCCATTCACAAGAAAGGGACCTAATATAGGCGTAGTGATTAGAACTGGGTGAACATAGGAACATAAGAACGGCCATACTGAGTCAGACCAATGGTCCATCTAGCCCAGTATCCTCTCTTCCAACAGTGGCCAATGCCAGATGCTTCAGAGAGAATGAGCAGTACAAGGCAATGATCAAGTGATCCATCCCCAGTCGTTCAATCCCAGCTTCTGGCAGTCAGAGGTTTAGGGACAGCCAGAGCATGAGGTTGCATCACTGACCATTTGGTCATTGATGGACTATCCTCCATGAACTTATCTAATTCTTTTCTGAACCCTGTTATCATTTTGGCCTTCACAACATCCCCTGGCAAGAAGATCCACAGGTTGACTGTGCACTGTGTGAAGACATACTTCCTTTTGTTTGTTTTAAACCTGCTGCCTATTAATTTCATTGGGTGACCCCCTCGTTCTTGTGTTATGTGAAGGGGTAAATAACACTTCCCTTTTCACTTTCTCCACACCATTCCTGATTTATAGACCTCTATCATATCCCCCTTTAGTCGTCTCTTTTCCAATCTGAATAGTGCCAGTCTTTTTAATCTCTCCTCATACCGAAGCTGTTCCATACCCCTAATCATTTTTGTTGCCCTTCCTTTTCTATTTCTAATGTATCTTTTTTTTAAGATGGATCAACCAGAACTGTAATCAGAATTCAACATGTGGCATACCATGGATTTATATGGTGCCATTTTTATATTTACTGTCTTATTACCTACCCCTTTCCTAATGTTTCCTAACATTCTGTTCGCTTTTTTGACTGTCACTGCACATTGAGCAGATGTTTTCAGAAAACTATCTACATTGACTTCAAAACCTATGCCGTCATTCCTATATATTTTGTACCCTTGGTATTACTGTGTCCATTGATTGTCATCTTTATAAAAAGTTTCGGTGATGCCTATTATATCACTAATCTCATTTAATACCAGGCACTCAAGTTCACTCATCTTAGTACTTAGACTTCTCACATTTGCACTTATAAAATTTGTCACATTTTGTTGTCTGACTTCATGTGATGTAAATGAATGTGGGGAATGGTTTTCCCATCTCATGGATGTGTTTGAGATTTCCTGATGAAACTGAGAACTGTTGAGATTTTTCTTCTTCCATGAAAAAAGAGAGCCACCAACCTTGCTATAGCCAATTATCTCATTCAGTGTAGAGACATGAACCTTGGTCTGCCACATGCCAGGTGAGTGCCCTATGAATCAATCCATTGGCTACTCTAGAGTTGCATTCTCTCTCAGTCTACCCGAGCTTCCATTGTGGATCTGAGAAACTTTTCCAACAAAAGTTTTGTCTAACCTGACCTTTTCATGTGAAAAGTTTCTGTTCCCATGAATTGATGTTTGCAGGACAAGAAAGTGTTTCATCAAAAAATTCCTGCCCAGCTCTAATGCTGATCTCACCAGGAAGTTCTGGAGTTGTAACAATAACAAACCAAGTGAGACCATGTCAGTTATGGCCTATGGAGACGATTAATTAGAATGTCAAGGTCAGGATTAAATGAGGGAGGAATTCCCATTACAGTCAATCTTTGTAGGTGCGGTGAGGGTGGTAGAAAACCTGTGGTATTCTACCATGCTTGTGAGGCCCTTGTTTATTTCATTATCTTCGCTCCTTTTTAATCAGTGCACTGCACTCTCTTCTTTCTTGTTTTTATTATAGTTTTTTCTTCCCCCCCCCTCCTCACACTCTCTTCCTCCTGTGGCTTCTATTTTATGCCTCATATCCCTTCAATGAATTCTTAGAGAAGTTCTTCCAGGACCTTTCAGATTATTCTGTTAGCTCCTCCTCAGCTTTGAAATTGTGTTTCATGACTGACCACTTAGTCTTTTCAGAAATACCTTTATGTTCGTGCCATTTCTTGCTTCAGTGCCTTCCTTCTTCTGGTGTATTTTAATCTGTGCCTCTTGAATGTGAAGACTACACTTTCTTGTGCAGTTCTGCAGATATCTAGGGCTTAACCTGCACCATCATCCCTGTAATGAGGTCTGTACCCCACACCCAGGCAACAAAAGGGCTAATGTGGGCCTGAGAGGTTAATTATGCTATCTGGCTATACCTGCAGCGTGGGCTGGGCCTAATTAAGGATGAAGCCCAGCTGGGGAAGGAGCTGAGCAACGATTATAAAGAAGGGAAGCGCAGTTTAGAACAAGAGTTACTTTTTGGGACTGGAGGGGGAAGAGACTGGCAGGCTCCAGGGGGAACCCCAGAGTAGAGAAGTGTGGCAGGAGGTACACGGAGCAGCCACTGGGGGTGGAGCAGACTCTGGTGGTAGGCCCTGATAAAAGGGAAGGATATGGACTTCTGGGGAGAGCACCCTGGGGAGGTGTTCAGTGGAGGAACATGGCAAAGGAAACTTAAGTGGGATAAAAAGGCCAAGGCGGGCAGGAGTTGGTTTAAGTTTGTACTTTTGAATTGGGGTTTTGTTGGGGGATTCCTGGGGAGAGCCCTGTAATTTCTGGCCCTAATAGAAGAGTGAACTCGGAGAGGCTCTGGGAGAGGCCTATGGACAGGCTATGGAAGGAGGAAGTCCAGGGAGGCTGCAGCATAGAGTCTGAGGGGACAGACCTCTTATAGGGTCTCTAGACTGGAATCCAGTATAGTGGGAGGGCCTCAGTTCCCCTACCAGCCAGTCATGAGGTGGTATGAGGCCTCTGAACTGGGGATAAAGATGATTGAGAGCCCCAAGAGAAGAATGTGAGGACCATGGGGCCCACAGTTGCAGCTGAAAACCATTTGTAAGAACTGGGTCTATGATATGTTGGACTTTATTACCCTGGAAGGGGTGGGAGCATGTCATGGGAAGAGGCAGACCACCACAGGACCAGAGCCGCTGTCAGCAGGGGACACTACAAATAGAGTGCTACTCCATGCCTAGCCAGAAGGTGAGTCCATTCTTCTACAGTCCCTAATTGCTGTTTTGGGGGGTCATTCCAAGCCAGAAGCTTTTCTTCATTTACTGACAGTGGAAAAGTAGTTGCATTCTGAAATATGGGACATACGATGTTAAGAGAAGAGCTCTGATGTTTTTAAATATGATGCCCTGAGTGTCTAGGTTGTCTCACGAACTTCTGGTCCAAGAGAGGAAAAGCCTTTATATTCCTCTCCTCACCTAGGGACTAGATTGTTGATGGGATTAGTAGCTAGAGATTCAGTGAGTTCAACACTGTGTGAAGAAACTATGGGGTAGGTTTTCCAAGGAGCTGATCTCTACAGCAGGCATTTCCTCTGCAAGGAGGGACTCAACTGGCATGTGACCCAACCGGGTGTCCTCAAAGGAGGAAGCAACCTGAGTTGCACTGAGTGGAGGTCACCAAACGTTGTGTCTAAGGAAAAAGGCCTGGTGGAGCTGTGGCCCTCTGTAGGAGGCTTTCAGATGGGAGACCCTCAGCCGCCGCTTCCAGCAGCTCCCATTGGCCTGGAGCAGCGAACCGCGGCCATTGGGAGCCGCGATCGGCCGAACCTGTGGACGCGGCAGGTACACAAACCGGCCCGGCCCGCCGAGGGCTTTCCCTGCACAAGCGGCGGAACAAGTTTGGGAACCACTGGTATAACAACTTTACAACTAGTCACAGGATTATCTAGTGACTCTCATCCAAGAACTGCAAATCTTGATAAATGAGCATGATCCTGGTTTTGAATGGGGGAAACTGATACACAAAGAAGTCTAAGAGGTGGGACATTCATGAGTATCCAGTATTTGCTTAACTCTCTCCCACTGAAGTCAGTGAGAGTCTTACCTTGGAATTCAATGGGTGCACAGTTAGGACAATATTAAGCACACTTGAAAATGCCACACAGCATTGTTTAAGTTTCCACTAATTCTGAATGCCTTGGTTTGTTGGAAGCCTAATTTGAAATAGTCTGGGCCTGATTTTTTTCAAAGGACAGTCATAACATTATAGAAACGTAGGCCTGGAAGGGACCTCAGTAGGTCATATAGTCCAGTCCCCTGCACTCAGCCAGAGTAATGGGTGCTCAACGCTTTTGAAAGTCAAGCCTCAGGTCTCTCAAGCTGGACTCCCAAAATCTGAGTTACTCTGAGTGAGTGGACATTTCTGTGTTACCTGGGCCAAGTCACTAGGCCTTAAATGTTCAGGAGTTCTGTGGTAGTATTTGGAACAGAATCTCAATTCCTCTGCCCCTTCTGGAGCCACTAGATTGCAACTCTTAGTGACAGAAGGTTCTGTTTTGTTGCTGTTTGTAAATTCAAACAGAATGCAGAATTATATAATGGACACAAAAATACACATAGGTTCCTTGCATCTTTATTTTCCCTTGCACACCCCACTCTGGGGCCAGGCACTATGTAAACTTTCTCACTTGCTGGGATTGGACATAGTGGTAGGCCTGGCACATGCAGAGCATAGATTCTGGAGGTCTGGATCTAATCTGACTCTACAAAGAGTAGGGAGATGGCTGGGCCATGCCCTCAGAAGGTCCAGCCACAAACAGGAGCATAGTTTGCAATCTCTTTACAGATGATTCTCTGGCTGCACTCCTGGGAGTTCTAGGAAGTGATATGTCCGCCTGACAAGAAGACAATCACAGGAACACCAACCAGCCACTACATTCAGGTTTTTTGACTTGCAAAGATACAATTTTCAAAACCCGAGAAGTGTCTTCTCTTTGATTCAAAGGAGAAAATGTTCTGTGCTGATCCCAGCCAACATAGCAAGACACTCCCAATGCTCACTGCAATAGAAAGAGAGCCTGAGACATAAGGCCTGGTATGAGGCCTGAGGCCTGAGGCCTGCACTAAAGTAGTGGTCAAGCTTGGCTGATAGAAAGCAAAGTGAGCAAAAGTCAGGCTGTGAGCAGAAGGCAGGCCCTGCTATAAAACATGCCTACTTGCAAGTTCACAGAATCTGGCAAGAACAGGGCTGGTATTGCAAAAACACACACATTCCTAAGAAGTGCTAGGCACAGGACACTCAAACAAACATATTCCAGAAGGATGGTACCAGAACACCCCATACCAAGTATGCTACAAACACCTCCCCCAAACATAACAGGAACACACTGACCGCTCCTAAAGATAAGGTCAGGATGACAGTGTGATAGATAGAGATGTTTTGATGGAACCAACATGTGCAAGGCAATGGTTGGTAACAACTCACGTCAGGGGCAATAACTAACTATGTCAGAGGGGCAATACATAACTTGTTTGTATTGCTGTATAAAATGGACTCTCAGAGGGAGTGTCTTTGGCCAGCTGAGGGGGCAGTGGAAAGTCCTGCCATTCACTGAGCTGGTCCATTGTCACAGGCCTACCTGTGTTAGTGTAACTGTGGACATTGATCCGGGGAGCTAGGACCGTGCTTTGTTGACCTGCCCAGGTGCCTTCACTACTAAACCAAGTCTCCTGGTCTCTGTGGGCAGTTTGAGTGGAGCTGTACAAGCTCTCTGGCCAGAGCTAGTGCAGCACACAGAGAGAACATACACACGCAGTCAACATCTGACGACACTCTTTTGTACCCGTCTAAAGCTGTCAGGAGTAACTTACTATCTGGGATCAGGGAAATGAGGTGAAAGAAGAAAGCAACAATCTTGCCCAGAATGGGGAACAGAGCAGTGAGACCGCAACCTCCTGCCTAACTGAAGAGGGAAAAATATCATCACAGAAATAACTGGCTGTGAATGACTGACCTGGAGAACTTAAAAAACCTGATGTGTATCTCCTCTTTGGAGGATGACCGGGTGAGAAATCAGCCACTGGCGACAATGCGCAGGGAAGAGACAAGACCGTGGGACTCACAGGTGTGTAGAGAAACTGCAGAAAATCTGGAAGATGTTGAACAATGAAGGAGGAAGAATTTATGGAATTTATTTTTAAGTGGCCTCTCCCCCGAAACTACCCCTCCAGGCTAAAACCAACAGAATTAAATTCAAGCAGGCTGATTGCTCCTAGCCCTAGAGAGTCTCTCAGACACGGCACTGGGGTAAGTAGGCTGGACAACTAACACAATCTGCACAAATCTATGACAGCAGATAGATACATATGTTTGTCCTTAAAGTTGAAGAGAAAATCTAGGAAGACAATTCTGAATCTCCTAAACGTTGCTGTATAATTTGCTATTGACAAAGCAGAAAGTCAGTTTACCTTTTGGATAATCCCCTTCTTTAGCCTCCTAATTTAATGCACAGTGAGATTAGCCCAGTGTTTTGTCAGCCCTAGTGCCCTGCCGCCATCAACTTGGTGGGAATATCAGACCTCTCGTCCTGATCCTTCCCCGATTAAGAACTAAGACAAAATGCCCTGGTACCACACTTACTTACACTAGAGAGAATCAGGAGTAAGACTACTGACATCAATGGAGCTGCACCAATGTATCTGAGAGAAGAATCTGACCCACAGTTTTCAGTGGAAGTAGAATGAGGCCATGTCTGGACTATAAAATTGACTGAATTCCTAGGGAACTTGGGGAATATTGAATTTTACTACTTGTAAGCCCAATCCAGAATTGAATAATAATTCATGTTCAATCCTTAGTGTGTGTGTGTTTTTTCTCTTGATTTAATTATTTTTGCTAGTCAAAAAATGGGAACATTTAGTTAAAATCCAAGAGGAGATTACATCTGCTATTTTTGAATTACAGACCTCTGTCAGCTTTGGCAAATTCTTCTGAGGTGGAGTGAATTGAAGACACTAATGTATAATTTGAGAGAGCAGAGAGGAGCTCAAGTATAGGATAAATGCCTATAATTATGAAGAAGGACTTGTTTGTTCCTGTAATAAAAATGGGGGAAATTAGGTTATTAGCCACTAGTCCTGGTGGTGGTGGTGGTGGGGGGGGGGAACCCAAGCAAATAGTTTTTTTCTGATTAAAAATGACTTTTTGACAAAAACAGATTTTTCTAGCAAAAATTTCAATTTTTGTCAAATTTTCTGATTTTGCTGAAAAGCTAAAAACAAACATTTTTAGATGCTGAAAACTGAGAACTTTTTAGTTTTCAGAGGTTTCAATATTTTTGCTGAAACCCCCCCAAATGGTCATGAAAATGAAAATATTTAATATTTTTTCTAATATTGTTAGGAAAGCAAAGTACTCATTAGAACCAGCTCTATTACCCACCTTCTAATGAACAAATTGGACAGCTCTAGATATAATAAGACCAAATCATCCCTCTACTTTTAGTCCGAGAGTGGATAAAATGCACATAAAATACAATTCAAATTAGCCAATAAGGGCCAAATTCTGACCCTTTCCTTGTACAGGAACAAACTTCACTAAAGAACCTGGCTCCATCAAGAGAATTTGGCAGCAACCTGGTGCTAAACATGCTGGTGAAAATCCATTTCACATGTTCCCACTCAGAGAATGAGGGGCATACACAGAGGCAAGGGGCCAGTGGAAACACAGCTCTTAAAGGAGCCATGATTAATGAGGAAGGGACAAAGAGGGCAAAGGACATCCATATGGGCCACCTCTGTGGGTGGTCAAAGATCTACACCAGATCCCTATGATCATGGACTAACTCCTGGGCTGGAGGACCATGGCCCATCTGTAGACATGGAAACCAAACCCTGGCCTCTCAATCATCTGATACGTCAGAAACTCCACTGGTGAAAACTTACAGAATTTTCCTTTCACTTAAGCACTGTTGCAAGATGTTTTGTGGGGGCAATAATTTGGCCCATCACTAGTAATGACTCTGACTAGGACCATATCCATTGGTGTCTTTTTTAAACACATGAACAATTGATTAGAAGCAAAATGCAAGAGGAGGAAGGAAACGAACAGAGACGTTACAGTCATTCTGTCCCTCAAACAAGGGCTGCGCAGAAAATTATTTTTCTTTGTTATGCTAAATTATGAACAACGATGTTATTTAAAGAGATGTCATTTGGCCCTAGACCCGCACCTAATCAGAAAGTCAGGTGTGTATGTTATAGGAATAATGGGCTAGATTCACAAAGGGACTTAGGAGCTGCAGATCCATTTTAAGACACCAGTGTGATTCACAAGCTCCACTTGACTGCTGCCTAACCCGGTAAACGCCCAAACTTGTCCAAGGCCGACAGTTTTGCAGTGAAAGCTCCTTAGGTGCCTACATTTCTGCCTATGGGCACACACACACCTGCTCCATTCTAGATGTCTGGGTACCTGTCGTGCACCCCAGCCCCAGAGTGATTCATGAACCAGAGGAAGATGGGTGTTCACCTGCCTCTCTCACATGCACAGCCCGATCTGGTAAGTGTGCTTGGAAGTCACCCATTGGATCGGGTCCCATTCAAAATCTGGCAGTGGCAGCATGCACCATTTAACTCTTAGCTCCCTGGCTAGTGCAGCCACATGGCATGTGGGACGCCCAGCTTCAGTGCCCCCCTCTGCCTGATGGGGAGAAAGGATGTGAACAGGGGCCCACCACCTCTAAGGTGAGTGGTCTAGCCATTGAGCTATGAGCTAGTCTGATGCAGGGTTTGCCAGTCTCTCCTGCTGAAGCTGTTCCACTGTGGATAAAGACTGAGGCCAGGGTTACACTATATAGTTAGGTCGACCCAGCTATGTTGCTGTGGGGTGTGAAAAATCCACCCCACTGAGCAATGTAGTTAAACTGACATAACCCCCAGTGAACACAGCACTAGGAATTCTTCTGCTGACCTAGCCACTGCCCCTCAGTAGGATTACCTGGGCTGACGGGAGAAGCCCTCCCACGGCACAGGTAGCGTGTACACTGAAGAGCTCCAGCTGTGGAGCTATAGCATGTCAAACATAGACAAGCCCTGAGAGGATGAGACTGACTCTAGCCTGGTGATTAGGGCACCCACCTGGGAGGTGGGAGACTCAGGGCCCAGTCATGCGGCTCCAACCACACTCAGTATTTGTGCACAGTTGAACAGCAGAGATTGAGGGAATCACTTTTCAGACTACCCCATGTCTCAGTGGTTCATGCACTTTCCTTGGAGGTGGGAGACCCCGTTCAAATCCTTTCTCCTCCTCAGGAAGCTGGGGCAATTGAACCCAGGTTGCCCGCATCCCAGGTAAGGGCTCTCATTGACACCACCTGCTCCATGCACTTTCTGTGAAGTCAGATGCCTGCCTAGCTCATTCTCACAAGCCACCTGCTCCAGCAGAGTGGTTCCTGCCTGTGGAATGCTAGCAGAGATGGGCACCTCCCTGCAGCCTTGGGGGAAGGGCTTATGACACACCCCTAATGTCAGCATCTCTCATTGGCTAGCTGAGGCAGCTCCCTGCCTAGGTGCTGGCTTTTCTGAATTGTACTCCAAGGCATCTATCTCCCCATTCATTTGTATCGGAGCTCAGGCTTTTTGAATTGCAGTGTTGTTCCAGTGATCTTCTAGGTGCCTAAAAGCGAGGGGGGGTTATTTGTGCATGAGAAGTTAACTAATGCTAGACGTCAGGCTGAGGTTGATGAACTCAGTGATATGCTAAGTCTTTTCCTGCTCTGTGATATAAAACACATGCAGCATATATTGAAAAGGAAATATAAATTGTCAGACTAAAAACCCATATGGTGGGCAAAGGAAAATACGAGTTCCAGTAAATGCATGTTTCACTTTAGTTTCAGTTCCAAGCAGTCATTCCAGAAAATCTCAATGACATTTCTCATCCCTATAAATAATGCAGCATCATGATGAAAGGAGACGAGCCATTTCTATAGGACAGCCTTATGCATTAAATTAGATATCCTATAGCACATTTCAACTGGGGAGAATTTGACTAGATCAGGAACTTATTACGCTTCCAAATGCCTGTGAAGGAAAATGTGGAAGAGGCTCTTAAACATATGATGAATGGTTGACCACCTGTTCACAAAAAATAATTAAAAGCAGCAATGATGGGAGAAGAGTTTGGTGAGATTCCTGACATCCTACAAATGAGCATACAATCAAGTTGCTCAGCAACAATTTTTAAGGTTTTGCCCCAAACCTGAGATTATCTCAGCTGTGAGCTGTGTTGGCTAAGAATAATACAGACAACTGTTATGCTATATAAAATATAAACAAGTAGGTGATTGGGGGGAGGGATGTCAGCAGGGCATCCCGTGTTTGTCATGTGACAATGATAAAGAATGACAGAAAAATTGCTTTGTTCTAACACTGAGCTAGGAATTTCATTACCAGTAAGGAAGACAGTCTCTCTCTATCTGTGCTTCACTGTTGAGACACTGCTAGAATCTTCCTCAGTTCCCTTTCTGCCTGGCCTCCTGTTACAGTTTTAAAGAAACAGTGCAGAATATCCTTACAGTGTTGGTGTACATACTGATTCCAGATCCATCTCCCAACTTCACTAAAGTTTCGGAGGGTTTCAGATGGGTAATTTTAGCCTGGGGCCTTCTTTTGGAAGGAGCTATGACTTATGAGTAAAGTATGGACCGAAAGGCATGTCTCTACTAAGTTTTAGAAATAGAATAATTTAAATTCCCAACAATGAGAAGATTTGGATGACCTCTGTAACCATACATGGCCCATTTTCGGTACTACAGAATGAAGTTAACATAGAGTGGTGTTGAATAAACAATACCAACAAAAAGCCACCTTGGTGAGTTGAAATGGTTTTTTGGGGGGGGAAGTGGATTTTTTAAAATCAAGATTTACTTGCAAATCCTTGAGAGAGGAAAAAGAAAAGGATTTATAGGAAAAAATAATGTCTGTGCCCAGCAATCAATTCTGTGAAGTATTTTCATATGATATATTTGAAACTATAAATAAAAAATGGTATTTTAGTATAAAAGATGAGCTAGTAAAAAAAAAAGAAAAAAGAAGAAAGATGCTGTCTGCAGCTTTTTCAGTATTACTTATGGGTTTACCTCCATCCCCCAACAAGTAATGTATCCCACAGCAAATCAAAATCCTGGCTAATGGGATACGAAAAAGAAGACAAAAAAAGCTGGGATGAATTATGAATGACCTGGAAGAATTAATTTATTCACTTAGAGCAGTTGACAATCATAGTATGAAAGAGAAGTGATGAAATTTTAAATAACTTTATCTGCACTTAAAAATTGTAAAGCCCTGGATAGTTAATTTGCACATTCCTGAATTGGGAGAGGGTTATGTGAAAACTAAAATCATAGTCAGGGTACGTGATCGGGCTCTATCACAAAATACAAAATCAAGGTAATTAGTTTTGTTTGTCTAGGTAATGAAGCAGCAGCTGATAGAATGCAAAATAAATATTGTTTTGTCTAAGAAAATTTGCCTTTGCAAGAAAAGGGATTTTATATGAGCATGAGGAGACTCCACTGATTGGAAGGCATGAGTTGCACTATCCTAGGGATGGGGGTTCCACGACCACCGCTCCCAAGAGAAGGATGAGGGTGGTGGTGGTCAGGGACTCCCTCCTCAGGGGGACTGAGTCATCTATCTGCCGCCCCGACCGAGAAAACCGAGAGGTCTGCTGCTTGCCAGGAGCTAGGATTCATGATGTGACGGAGAGACTGCCGAGACTCATCAAGCCCTCGGATCGCTACCCCTTCCTGCTTCTCCACGTGGGCACCAATGATACTGCCAAGAATGACCTTGAGCGGATCACTGCAGACTACGTGGTCCTGGGAAGAAGGATAAAGGAGTTTGAGGCGCAAGTGGTGTTCTCGTCCATCCTCCCTGTGCAGGGAAAAGGCCTGGGTAGAGACCGTCGAATTGTGGAAGTCAACGAATGGCTACGCAGGTGGTGTCGGAGAGAAGGCTTTGGATTCTTCGACCATGGGATGGTGTTCCAAGAAGGAGGAGTGCTAGGCAGAGACGGGCTCCACCTAACGAAGAGAGGGAAGAACATCTTCGCAAGCAGGCTGGCTAACCTAGTGAGGAGGGCTTTAAACTAGGTTCACCGGGGGAAGGAGACCAAAGCCCTGAGGTAAGTGGGGAAATGGGATACCGGGAGGAAGCACGAGCAGGAGAGTGCAAGAGGGGAGGACTCCTGTCTCAGACTGAGAAAGCGGGACAATCAGCGAGTTATCTTAAGTGCCTATACACAAATGCAAGAAGCCTGGGAAACAAGCAGGGAGAACTGGAAGTCCTGGCACAGTCAAGGAACTATGATGTCATTGGAATAACAGAGACTTGGTGGGATAACTCACATGACTGGAGTACTGTCATGGATGGATATAAACTGTTCAGGAAGGACAGGCAGGGCAGAAAAGGTGGGGGAGTTGCATTGTATGTAAGAGAGGAGTATGACTGCTCAGAGCTCCGGTATGAAACTGCAGAAAAACCTGAGAGTCTCTGGATTAAGTTTAGAAGTGTGAACAACAAGGGTGATGTCGTGGTGGGAGTCTGCTATAGACCACCAGATCAGGGGGATGAGGTGGATGAGGCTTTCTTCCGGCAACCAGCACAAGTTACTAGATCGCAGGCCCTGGTTCTCTTGGGAGACTTTAATCACCCTGATATCTGCTGGAAGAGCAATACAGCGGTGCACGGACAATCCAGGAAGTTTTTGGAAAGTGTAGGGGACAATTTCCTGGTGCAAGTGCTGGAGGAACCAACTAGGGGCAGAGCTCTTCTAGACCTGCTGCTCACAAACCGGGAAGAATTAGTAGGGGAAGCAAAAGTGGATGGGAACCTGGGAGGCAGTGACCATGAGATGGTAGAGTTCAGGATCCTGACACAAGGAAGAAAGGAAAGCAGCAGAATACGGACCCTGGACTTCAGAAAAGCAGACTTTGACTCCCTCAGGGAACTGATGGGCAGGATCCCCTGGGAGAATAACATGAGGGGGAAAGGAGTCCAGGAGAGCTGGCTGTATTTTAAAGAATCCTTATTGAGGTTGCAGGAAAAAACCATCCCGATGTGTAGAAAGAATAGTAAATATGGCAGGCGACCAGCTTGGCTAAACAGTGAAATCCTTGCTGATCTTAAACGCAAAAAAGAAGCTTACAAGAAGTGGAAGATTGGACAAATGACCAGGGAGGAGTATAAAAATATTGCTCAGGCATGCAGGAGTGAAATCAGGAAGGCCAAATCACACTTGGAGTTGCAGCTAGCAAGAGATGTTAAGAGTAACAAGAAGGGTTTCTTCAGGTATGTTAGCAACAAGAAGAAAGTCAAGGAAAGTGTGGGCCCCTTACTGAATGAGGGAGGCAACCTAGTGACCGAGGATGTGGAAAAAGCTAATGTACTCAATGCTTTTTTTGCCTCTGTCTTCACGAACAAGGTCAGCTCCCAGACTGCTGCACTGGGCAGCACAGTATGGGGAGAAGGTGACCAGCCCTCTGTGGAGAAAGAAGTGGTTCGGGACTATTTAGAAAAACTGGACGAGCACAAGTCCATGGGGCCGGATGCGCTGCATCCGAGGGTGCTAAAGGAGTTGGCGGATGTGATTGCAGAGCCATTGGCCATTATCTTTGAAAACTCATGGCGATCGGGGGAGGTTCCGGATGACTGGAAAAAGGCTAATGTAGTACCCATCTTTAAAAAAGCGAAGAAGGAGGATCCGGGGAACTACAGGCCAGTCAGCCTCACCTCAGTCCCTGGAAAAATCATGGAGCAGGTCCTCAAGGAATCAATTCTGAAGCACTTAGAAGAGAGGAAAGTGATCAGGAAAAGTCAGCATGGATTCACCAAGGGCAAGTCATGCCTGACTAACCTAATTGCCTTCTATGAGGAGATAACTGGGTCTGTGGATGAGGGGAAAGCAGTGGATGTGTTATTCCTTGACTTTAGCAAAGCTTTTGATACGGTCTCCCACAGTATTCTTGCTGGCAAGTTAAAGAAGTATGGGCTGGATGAATGGACTATAAGGTGGATAGAAAGCTGGCTAGATCGTCGGGCTCAACGGGTAGTGATCAACGGCTCCATGTCTAGTTGGCAGCCGGTTTCAAGTGGAGTGCCCCAAGGGTCGGTCCTGGGGCCGGTTTTGTTCAATATCTTCATTAATGATCTGGAGGATGGCGTGGACTGCACTCTCAGCAAATTTGCAGATGACACTAAACTGGGAGGAGTGGTAGATACGCTGGAGGGTAGGGATAGGATACAGAGGGACCTAGACAAATTAGAGGATTGGGCCAAAAGAAACCTGATGAGGTTCAACAAGGACAAGTGCAGAGTCCTGCACTTAGGACGGAAGAATCCCATGCACTGTTACAGACTAGGGACCGAGTGGCTAGGCAGCAGTTCTGCAGAAAAGGACCTAGGGGTTACGGTGGACGAGAAGCTGGATATGAGTCAACAGTGTGCCCTTGTTGCCAAGAAGGCTAACGGCATTTTGGGCTGTATAAGTAGGGGCATTGCCAGCAGATCGAGGGACGTGATCGTTCCCCTCTATTCGACATTGGTGAGGCCTCACCTGGAGTACTGTGTCCAGTTTTGGGCCCCACACTACAAGAAGGATGTGGAAAAATTGGAAAGAGTCCAGCGGAGGGCAACAAAAATGATTAGGGGGCTGGAGCACATGAGTTATGAGGAGAGGCTGAGGGAACTGGGATTGTTTAGTCTGCAGAAGAGAAGAATGAGGGGGGATTTGATAGCTGCTTTCAACTACCTGAAAGGGGGTTCCAAAGAGGATGGATCTAGACTGTTCTCAGTGGTACCAGATGACAGAACTAGGAGTAATGGTCTCAAGTTGCAGTGGGGGAGGTTTAGACTGGATATTAGGAAAAACTTTTTCACTAGGAGGGTGGTGAAGCACTGGAATGGGTTACCTAGGGAGGTGGTGGAATCTCCTTCCTTAGAGGTTTTTAAGGTCAGGCTTGACAAAGGCCTGGCTGGGATGATTTAGTTGGGGTTTGGTCCTGCTTTGAGCAGGGGGTTGGACTAGATGACCTCCTGAGGTCCCTTCCAACCCTGATATTCTATGATTCTATGATTCTATGCAAAATATAATGTCAAAACTAGGGTTGTCAAGTGATTAAATAAATATTAATCATGAGATTAATTGCGCTGTTAATAAGAGAATACCATTTATTTAAATATTTTGGATGCTGAGGATCTGGCTATGTAAGTGTTGGTGGAGCTAGGCCGTCAGAAAGGATTCTCATTTTGCTAGGGTTCCTTTATACTTCTCTGGCTGTGTAAAGTGGCTTTCCACTACAACGGCATCCATTCAAAGCCCCTTTACGCGGTGTGAAGGGGCCCTAGTGAAAATGAAAATCAGACCCATTGATTTCAACTGGAGTTTTGAAGAATTAGGCCCAATATTAAGAGTTCAGAATTGGACCTGAGACTGTGTAACTATTACTGGTTGAGAAATTGTGTTTAAAATGGTGGTTGTTGGGTTTTGGTTTTTAATGCAAAACTGGCTTTTACGCCCAAATTTGAGCTAGGGCCCTCTCTTCTAGAAAATGCCTGGCAGACTGTAGGCTCAGCTATACACAAATAATAATAACAGGGATTTCAATGGACTCGGGACACACTGAATTTGCCAGTTTAGTTGGGTCTACAGTGCATCATCGGCAACAGAAAGTGTTCAATTATAATGATTACTCAGCTGTATTACTGTAGTGCCTCAGAACAAAAAGATGGCCCCTGCCTCAGAGAGCTTGCAGTCTAAATATTGCACAAGAGACAAATGACAGATATAAAAAATCCCATGGGGGAGTACGTGGAAACAATGAGACATTGATTTCAGTGGGAGGTAGGTGCCTAACTTGAATACGCACTTCTGAACATCCTGCTAGGTGCCTTTCTGCAGCGTTAGGTACTGAAGTACCTTTGCAAATCTAACCTGTAGTCTCTCTGTGCCTCAGTTCCCTAGATGATTCCTTATCTCATGGAGCTGTTGTGAGGTGCTCAGATACTGTGGTGATGTGGGGGCCATATAAGTACTTTATATAGGCTTTAACATTGAGAGGGTGGAGGCTTTAACATTGAGAGGGTGGACGAAGGGATAAAAACTGATATTGACAGAGGGAAGGGTNGATACAGACAATCCACCATGTGGTGTGGGTGTGTTTAAGGCCTTTCACAGCCTCTTCCAACCAGTCAGGATCAGAAGTATCTGGAAAGCCGACATTTGATATACATAATTGTCTGGCCTGACTTATGTTTCTAGATAAAACTGTTACAGCTGTGGGTAGGCCATTTCTCTGAGTTTGCTTACTACAAAGAACAAGCAAAGACAATAGTGAAACAGCAGGGGCCTGTTGTTTACTGTCTCCTTCAATGAATGTGGCAACTGCAGCAGAGCCCTTTTAACAAACCACCCCTCAAAGAAGCCTCATCAACACTAGTGCACAGGCTGTGAGCCGAGACTTAATGACTGGCCTGCAGGCAGCGCAACCCTGTACGTGGGAAAGATGGCACAGAACATTTCTATGCACTCTGCTCCTGCTGAAACCACCTCCCGTCACCGATACAGTACCCTCACTGGCTAATGCTAGCAAAGGACCCGAAGGGGGAGACCTTCAGAAGTGCCTAAGGGGTTTAGGAGCGAACATTAAGTGCAAAATACTGGAGTAGTGAGGGGACACATTCAAAGGTATACATGAAAGTAAGGTGTCCAGACACCATTGACTTTCTATGAGCACCTAACTTCCTCTGTGCCTTTGCACCATAGTGTGAGTCTGAAATAACAGCAGCAATGTCAGGATCAGAATTCAGTATCCGTTCCCAGCATGTCTTCCCCCTGCTTCATCTGTCATAGCCCATCACTCTGCCACGGTGACTTGGGAGTATGACTCAGGCCACTTAGGGCCCTAGTAAAAATGAAGGGCAAAAAGTTTCTATACTGTATCTCCGGGCCAATGATAGCCTGGTCTCTCAAGCAAATAGCACCTACCCATAGGACTGGCTGAAACTGGGGTAGTTGTATTCATTTCTGGGGCAGACCATTAGAAAAAAGTCACCTTCCTCACTGGGAAAGGTGTGCCCTAACCTCAAAACAGAAGAGATCATGATTGGTCTGGGAGCAGGGTATAACCTGCCTAAATCACACCTAAATCAGACAGAAGTAGGGTGTTGTCTTTATGATTTATGTGTAATACAGTAGTGGCTGGAGGACTGCTTACTGAGATCAGGCCCTATTGTGCTAGGTGCTGTACACCTGGAGACTGTTCTTCCCTTAAAGAGCTTGGAATTTCTCTACATTTTGGCAGATAAAAAAATTAAACTATGTAAACAACTAGAATACTGTGTTCTGCCCTAGCAGATAAACCCTCATCATTTCAGTGATCAGCATGGTAATATTACTAATAGGCCTGTGGCAAATTACTTTGATCCAGGGGACATGGGGCTTGAAAATTAATGAATTAGAAACTAAGGTCTCATTACTATAGAGAGACGAGAGCATGGAAAATGGAGGATATTTGCTTCCCATGTTTACTTTTCTTACTTCATTGGCCTTGCTGCTAAATTAAGTCAGAGGAATAATTAGCCACTTAGTTCCCAGTTACTGCACTTAGGCTGGTTGGCACCTTCAGCTGCTCATAGTGTGGTGTCTTTCCAACTGACCCCAGGAGCTTTGCTGGATTTTCTGTGAAGCAAAAAGCACTTCACAAACAACAGAACTTTAAGAGAAAAATCTGCCTCTCATCAATCAAAACCGGACTGTTTTATTAACCACGTTATGGTTGGGTGGGTGCAGATAATAAAGAGGGGGGGAAATTGCCTCTGACCCATGAATTGCCTTTGGCTACCTGAAATCATCTCAGGTGCAGCAGTGACTCTTATACCCGTTATAAGATGCCATTTCCTTTGGGGTCTTGTTATAGGGGGCGAGACCATTGGGAAATAATGAGCCAGGCCACAGTAAAATGCTATGATATGGCTCTGCATCTCAGGGAAACAATGCCACCCCCAGCTATAGGAGCTATTGCTGGGACCCTTTAGCCTATGCTGAGCCCATGCGCTCCACTGCGATTATCCTGCATAAAGCCAGAACGATACAACTCTCTCACTGAAAACAAAGAGAAAAGGGGGGTTTAAAGTGAGTATTCACTTTTATTGCCATGCGGGGTCTGTAATGTTTGCTTCTCTTGAAGAAGAAGAATGTAGCGTGGAAATGCATGCTTCTCAGTGTGGAGGAAAATGGAGTTTAAATGCCACAGTGGTAGAGTTGAACGATGAAATCCTTAGCAAGCAATTTAGGAAGCGGGCGAGACAAAATTGTGCAACATGTGGCAGTTCTGTCCCAGTGCCAGCTGACAACGTGTTCATGCAAATGGATGTAATGGGGAAGAACTCTAGCTGGCATTTGCAAATCCACATAAGGGATCTGGAGGCTATTTCTTCCACACAAATTTGCGTGGGTGCAAGTCAGCCTCCACATTTTGACAATCTGGCAACGTGCCTATGGATGCAGAACTGACTAGAGTCACAGGACGTCACACAGGCAAGTGCTGAATTGTCAGACCCAATCTAGTCTGATGAAGCAGGATCATGTGACATAGGGCGGGATTTTCAAAATTGCCTGAGTTAGGCGTCTACTTTGCGTAGATGCTTTTGAAAATCTCATCCATAAAGTATTCCTGTTGCCCTGCTAGTCAATCAATAGCTTTAATGTTACCTCACCCTGTGATAGTGAGCTGGACTGTATTTCTCTGTCTAAAGGACAGGACCCTTTCCTTCTTCCACCAGTTTTTTTTTTTGGGGGGCGGGGGGGCAGGATGGGAAAAGGAGGGCACCACAGGAGAAATCTTACCGACAAGCCATCCCTTCCCTCTGTTGAAGCCAGGGTGAGGAGATTTTCAAAAGCGTTCACCATTGGCCTAACTATAGTCCTAGCTAAGTCAGCGGCCATTTTCTCAACTTTTGTTGTTTAATGTTGAGCTACACTGCGACGTCTAGAACCTTCCAGGCTCTGATGCACCACATGACCCTTTGTCAGCTGCCGGATTATCCTAATTGAAATCACCAATTCCAGTCATGATTTAAATCAGAACACCGAAAACCTGGATTTCAATAATTGCTTTTAATTATGCTCTCCGTTTGCACTCTTTAGCTATTTTCCCAAAGAAAGGTTCATTCTCATTGGTTGGCATGTGTCACCATTAAAACGTGTGGATTTCATTCTTTACAACTAAACGTACTCTGGACACTAGATTTAAGTCCTTCTTTTTGCTAACCAGGAAGATATGTCGTAACAAGGATTGTGGTGCATTCACCATCACTGGCTAGTTTAAAATCAGGATGGGATGTTCTTCTCAAAGATCTGCTCCAGTTCAAACAGGAATTAATTCACAGAAGTCCTAATGCCTGTGCTGTACAGGAGGTCAGACTAAATGATCACAATGGGCCCTTCTGTCTATGAATCTATGATCAAAACACATTTGTTTAAGCAATGATGTAGCTTAACATACATTTAGTCAGATTCTTAATTTCTAGATTTCATTCATTATGTTAGAAAATGGTGAATGGTGTATTTCTTATTAGATAATTCACACTTTTACGTATGATCTGTGTCAAAATGCTTTCGAATGGAAATTGGAATTCAATTACAAATGCACAAAACAGCCTTTTGAAACTGTTTTTATCGATTCAATAAAACTACTAGATTTTTTCCACTGTCCAATTGTTGATACCTGTAATTGAAGAAAGCTCGATGTCTCTAACGAATAGATTGTGAAAGGAAAAGTATTTCTGTTCAACTGAAACCAAGAGTCATTAAGGCAAAAGCTCCTGTGTACAACACAGGCTGAAAGTACTGACATGTGTGTGTGTGTAGGGGGAGGGAGTGAATACAGGCTTTCAGTCCATTATAAAGACTGCAAATACACTAGATATTTCATATTGTGCCATATTTATAAAACTTGATCTCCGCAGTTAAAGGTGTTTTTTCCTCCTGATTCTGTTTATTAAAAAGCAGCCTTTAACTCATAAGTTAAAGTTTATGAGGACAGCTCATTAGTTCAGCACATCATCATTTAAAAATATATATATATATTACAGCAAGTTTAAGCCTTAGGTTGTCAGATTCAAATTTAATTGTAAACAGTTTTATTTTTAAAAAGAAAAAGAAAATATGTTTTTTGGTTTTTTAAATAATAGATTTTTACTCCCCTTGGCAGATAGCACTTCAGAGAAGGGATCAAATATGTACAGTACTAGTTCTTTAGAGCTCTGATGCCCCCACTGGTTCCTTTGAACTATAAACGATTGAGATGTTTATTATATAAGTAATTATTCTGATAAATACTATAGCAACCAATCTAGTAATTAGGATCAAAACATAACTTTAATTACAAATGCCCCTTTTCAGTTGCATTACAACTTTATCAAACAGATTCTTTTGCGGGGGGGGGGGGGGGGGGGGTGGGGGGGGGGGGGGGGGGGGGGGGGGGGGGGGGGGGGGCATATTTTCCATGCTTGGTCTCTGCCCAGAAGTGAACTATTTGGAAAGTTGTGTTCCTCATGTGTTTAAAAACAAAACAAACAAAATAAACCTTGTCCTAATCAGGAATTTTGCTAATGGATAACTCAACACTAGCTGAATTCTTGAATAGCTATTGTCCAAACTTGCCTTGTTTTGTAGATCTTATTGAGATGCAAAGAACAATCCATGTTTGAAGGAAATTGTTCATATCTTCAAACTTACTGAAACGCTGAAAGCTTTTTCATGTTTATACAGTAGGGTTTGGAGTTAGGCTTTTGTGTTCAATCTATGACTTAAAAAGCCAGTGGGACACGTGTTCCTTTTTTACATCATATTTCATTTTATGTGCTCATTTTTGCATATAATTTTGCTATTTTTTCTGCTCATTTTACAGCACCGTTGTATGTTAGAGAAACTGAGATTTAAATTAAAGCCAAGTCTCAAGTCTGTATATACAGTTCTGTAATTTACTGTATATAAGGGTGCAGAAATTATTCATCTTTGTGTTAATATAGTGAATTAACTGAAAATTAATTTAACATTATTAAAAAGACCATATTTTAGGCCATAAGTACAAGAGGACAGAGCTTTAGCTCTGTAGCATTTTTGTGGCTATATAGAGGAAAGAAGAAAAAAACTTTAGCAGCAAGTGCCTAATTAACCATAAAAATAACTATTATCAAGCCAACAAAATGACTTGACACACCAAGGAACTGGTATATATATTATACTGTTATGAGATGTGACCAGAATTGTAACAACAGTATTAGCATTTTGTTTTCAGATCACTTGTAACAAGTAAAGAGTTCTATCCTTGCTAAATAGCTACCTTTTACTTGAGAGAGAAAGAGGGAGAGGACAATTTCTATGGCTCTTGCAAAAGTAATCTAGCACATATGGCTGGATTAATGGCCCCAACAGGAGTTACTGTAGGGAAGCTCACAGCAGGGCATAGGTCTAAGGGCTAAAAATAGATATATCCGGAGAAGGATTGTTTGAAGACGTCAGCACTCTGCTTTTGATTCATTTTATTGCATGATTTTGGTGACTTGAAAATAATAATTGTAGTGTCTGCCTGAAACTTGATTGAGATTAGATACAAGTAGCTGGAACATCTGCTATTAGCTTGCAAAAAGTTTACACTGAATGTGTAATCCATAAACCTCCGGAAGAGGGACAAAAAAGATAATCCAGGTGTAAGGCTATGAAGCCTGCTGAACGGAGGGATGGATTTCTCAAACACTAGTCAGAAACTGAGGCGAGGCAGGTTAGGCCTAGTGGCTGGAGAGGTGGCAGTCAGGCCAAGAGGTCAGAGCAGGGCGGGAACAAGGCAAGAGTAAGGCTGGGAGCTAGGCTGGAGCCAGAGCAGAGCTGGAGCAGGACTATGGGCAAGACTGCAGCAGGAGCACACTGAGGCCTGTGGAATTTGTCACCACAATCAGGCAGAGGAGAGTTTCAAGCCATGGAGTGACACTGAGCAGGGGGTTAGACTAGTTGGCTCTTGCAGTCCCTTCTAGCCCTATGCTTCTCTGATACCTGCCCTGAGAATTGCCAGACCAGCTCCTGGCTTGCGGATTGGCTGCAGTCTAACACAGGAATGACTCATCACCACCTGTGGCTTAATCAGGTGCTAGTCCAGGGACAACTCATCACCTCACAACAATCGCCGAGTGAGTGGCCACAGGTTAGCAGCCTGAGAAATGGACCGGCCTGATCAAATGTAAAGAGAGAACCAAAACTGCCGGTGGAGACCTGAACCACATATGGCCAGTAGGATCATCAGTCAACGCAGGGCTCCCTGCTACTGGCAAACTCTCTTGGTTAAAAACAATGAGGAGTCCGGTGGCACCTTGAAGACTAACAGATTTATTTGGGCATAAGCTTTCGTGGGTAAAAACCCACTTCGTCAGATGCAGTCTCTTGGTTAAGAGAGCGTGTACTGTCTGTAAATGAATGGGTGAAATCCTGAGCCCAGTGAAGTCCATGGCAAAACTCCCATTGATTTCCATAGGGCCATGATTTCACCCATATTTCTGGGTGTTGAGAATCTGTGTGTACATGAATCCTGGCTTCTAAGGCCCCACTTTGGGGACGGGTTTAGCATGTGCTTAAATGCTCTCCTGGTCAGGAAAGCACTGAAATATGCACTTAACTTTCAACATGTGCTTAGATGCTTTGCTAGATGGAGCTTCAGTCTGGGAAGTCCTATCAATGGAAGCGATGAGAAGTCTCACATTCTGCACTGGGATGCCAAGGGGATCTGGCCCAGGCCCCTGCAGCCCAGGGGTTGCTCTTCATAAGTGGTGCAGCAGCTGTTACAATAAAGTTAAATTTAGAGGCCTGAAATAGGAGTTGTTTTCAAGCTCCCAGTTCAATTTCTGAAGAGTGGGAGAAGCTGGATTGCGGAAGAGGCGGCTGATAAAAGAATTATGGGAGCAGAATTATATTGGTAGCTGCCAAATTGACATTTAAAAGGAACCTTCTGCTCCCCACCCCAGGTGCAAGGGAGGTGGGAAAGAGAGCAACAATACATCCACTTATACTCTACACAGTGGTTGCCAAGAATAAGTTAATATTTGCCAGTGTTCGTCATGGGGATACATCTACATTGCAGAGAGACGTGTGAATGTCAGCTTGTGTAGCCGTATTTATGCTAGTGGTCTAGTTAGCTTGCTAACAATAGATGTGAAGAAGCTGCTGTGTCGTCGTCAGCACAGACTGCACAAGCCTGCATACCTGCCCTGATTACATACTCGCCTGTGCGGGAGGCGTTGAAACCTGCGCTCCGGCATCCTCACTTCTATTTGTAGTTATCTAGCTTGAGTACTGCTAGCATGGGTACAGCTAAATGAGCTGCCCTCACACACCCGGCTGCATTGTAGATGTAAGCACAGTAACGTCAGAGTGTGGTTTGGTAACTCGTTCAATGGTAAAAATTCATCACCAGCAACCACTGTATCTCACCTGAGATAATACATTCACTCTCAGATTCTTCCAATCCTAAGAAATGGAGCATTTGTATCTAATGGGTAGAATCGGGCTTCTCATCTCGCAAAGGCTACAGAAGAAATGGAAGTAGTCCAGAGAAGAGCAAAGCCAGTGATTGACGGCATAGGAGAAGCTGCCTTAAGGGGAGAGATGAAAAAGACTAGTGTTCACAAAAGAGAATCCAATCCTAGAATCTAGGCTACACCTAAACCACGAGCGAGGGGTGTGATTCCCCTGCTTATGTGCACATCCTTGCACTGGCTCTCGGTTAACTGGCCCTAGTACAAATAGCAGTATAGCCATGGTAGCACGGGTGGGGGCAGCAAAGGCATGGCTGAGCTGTGCCAGGGAAATACCCACCAGTTTTAGGTGTGTTTGTCCTTGGCACAGCTCAATGAGATCTGGAGTGAGTTTGTGTATCCATGCAGGGGAATCACGCGCCTAGCTCAGTGTGGCGGTCATCTAGTCCATCCCACCACAGTGAGGCAGGACCAAGTAAACCATCCCTGATAAGTGTTTGTCTATCCTGTTCTTAAAAACCTCCAATGATGAGGTTGTGGAATCCCCATCATTGGAGGTTTATAAGAACGGGTTGGAGAAACTTACCAGGGACAGCCTAGGCTTACTTAGTCCTGCCTCAGTGCAGGGAGCTGGGCTGGATGACTCTGAGGTTCCTTCCACCCCCATATTTCTGTAATTTTCCTTCTTGGACCCTTGTCTTTTTTCATCTCTCCCCATGAGACAATCTCTTCCAGGCAGTAAATCACTTTCTTGCTCTTCTCCGGACTACTTCCATTTCTACCATTCCTTTGAGAGAGGAGAGGCCCAGTTCAATCCCTGGATATAGATATTCCATTCCTATTGCAGACAAGGGAAAAGAGTATATGGCAGAGGAGATTCCATCATAATGTGAATGTGAGTCTGACGACTACCGTGGCTTTACTATATTCCCCAGCAATACCAGAACAAGAGGGTCAATAGTGAAGTCAAAGGAGAAATATTTACTATGGGAGCCTATAAAAAGGCAATAGCATAGTAAGATTTTGTTAGAAGTACCAAACCCTTAAAAGATCAGCATCAGTAGCAATTAACAAATATTACAATGAGTATTGATCCTTGTTCTTTGTGGAACAGGCTAATTGCTAGAGTCAGAATGAATTTACCCTACGGAGTACTACTGGATGGTTAACCAGATGCATTATGGGCATTTTCCCTCATCCTTTGAATTAAAGGATGTATAGGCTGTCTGGTATTGCATCTTTTGCAGTGACTGATGACAATATTTTAAGCAATATGTGAAAGCAGTCAACGATTTTCAACAAGAAATGGCTGGGATGTGAAAGCAAAATTTAATCTTTGTGATATAAACAGTGTCACAACCCCTATTACAATTATGCACTGAAGCAGATTGGACATGAAGATTTTACTAACACTTCTATAGTGACCTTTCTTTGTTGTTTTAGACCAGCAGAAAAAAAAATCACTGACTCACACATTTGTGCTAAGTAGAACCATATAAAAGACAGCAGTAGCAATAAAAAATGTGATTACTTTTTAGGTTTAGGTGAAGCTAACATAATTCATTTATCCTTCAGTCCATGGTCCTGATTCATAAATAAAAGATATAATAACCCTTGGCTTCTTCTGACAGAAATAACTGTTTTGAAAACAGAAGATACTGTACTTGGAATTCTGAAAAAAATATGCTCAGTTAGTTAATTTTAAATGTATTTAAAAGCCAAATGAACTCCCCACATCACATGGGAGTGTGTTAGCCCAAATGACATCACAAGCATCTACCCCGACTCTTCTGCTGAAGAAGAGGTTCTGAAATATTTCCGCTTTGCTGGTCTTGTCGTCCCATGGGACTCCAGTTGGCAAACCAGCAAGATAGTAATACCGCCAAGTGGATGTTCAGTTTCTTGGTTAGCACCATGTCTACAAAACAAGGGTCCAGATTCTGGCTGGGGAAGCTAAAGCTGGGAGGAAGACGAAAAAAGTGGTGTTGGCTTGGGAGGATCACTGTGGGTTTAAATATTGTATTTGTTTAAAAAGGGCAACCAGAGAAATGTCAATATATTTGGTTTATTGCTAAGTTTGCTTGAACTCTGATACTGAGAGTCAGGGAAGTGCTGACCACGGGGAAAACATTCATGAAAGTATGTCTCAGACAACTAATATTTGGACACTAATGATCTGCTTTGGAGAAATGATGCTCATCCATAACTCCCTTTGAACCTCACTGGGAGCAGGGGCTCAGGTCCTTTAAAAAACAGGCCAATGAATCCTTTTCATTTGTTTGCCAAAGAAAGCAGTTGGCCCAAAGAGCTGTTCTACTGCTCACAGCTGGACTTCAGTATAACTATGGGGGTGATTTTACACAATGTTCAGTGCTGACCTAACTGCTCCCATTTGCCCATCAGTGGCAAGTGTCATAAAAAATCTCACCCATGATGTTTTCTCAATTTGCTTAGTGTTTGCCATTGGTTTTGTCTTGTATATTCACTAATTAGCCTGGTCAATTGTCCTACCTATTAGGCCTGGCTGCAGAAATGGCCGCAGTGGCTGTGCGTGTGCTGCATTGGTTGGAAATTACATTTCTGTCCCTCTCTCCTCCTGCATAGATCACCTCTGGAAAGTCTTAGTGTTGCCAATTCCTGCAGTGTTATCACAAATGTCAGGGTATTTAGTGTTTTTCTTGAAGGTCTAGTTCCCAGTGTCATCCAAATTCCATGAGAATCACAGCTTTAATTAAGAGAAAAAGTATGTTTCTAGCCCTTATGGTCTCAGAAAAGCTTGAAAAAATGACTCCAGGGCAGCCTCACCAGAAGGCAAATGAGAAGTGTACTGTTACAAAAAAAACTTATGATTTTTAAGCCACTCTCAAGATTTTTTTGAAGTCTAACTCATTATTTTTGGAATCGGGGGCTAGCAATATTGCATTAGTGATACATTTTCACCTTTAAATGGATTCTAGTAATAATAACAGTATCTAATTCTTATATAGCACTTCTCATCAGTAGATCTCAAAGCACTTCACCATCTTTAATGTACTGAAATTTAATGCAAGGCCAGTGTTCTCGTGCTCACTGAGATATAATCACATTGTTACAATAATTATAGTAAAGTAGATGGCAGGTGTTCCTTGATGGATGTACTGTATGCAGGCAGACCTCATGTGGATTTAAAACAGAGCATGTTCATATGCCACAACATGATTTCATCCCTTACTGTGTCAGGCTGTTTGACATCTTTGGTTCTCTTTCACAATAGACGTGTTCTTGGGGATCTAAAACCAGACAAGGAAATTAATAGGTGCATTGGCTTTCTGCAAGACCATAATCTAAGCTTATTGCATATATTAGTAATGAAGCAAGTCTTCCAAATGACATTTCTTAGACGTTAATAGATGCAATATTTTATTGCTCTGAAATCTTTTTAGTTTAATCCTTCAAATGAAATGGAACACCCTTCTTTAAAAAAATAAAATAAACTAACTAAATGTGAAAGAAAAAAATCAACTCTCTGCCAAGCTGTTTTTAATTAGAGTGACAATAATTTTCTTAACTATAAAAATTGCATTCTTCAAGTTACGTTTCCAGACCCCAAAATTAGTTAGAGGGTGTTACATATCACAGTTTGATCGGAATATAATGTGACATATTTCAACAGATATTCAATGAAAATTTTCCAGTGTCCTTGTGCATTTCCATGGCAGAGTAATGAGTTTCAGTATATATGATACCATTTAAAAACCACAGGACTCTGTTATGCCTGTTGAAAGATTTCATGTTTCCACATTCAGCAATATGAACCAGTATTCAACAGGCACCAATTCATGGACTGATCTATGACAATCCAACTCTTCTCCCATCTACTTCCCTTTCAGAGTGGAATATTTCTGTCAATTTGTCCAATACATCTATATGGAGAAAGCTACCGGTTCCATTGGCACTAATGCTGTGACTGCATTCAGTGTGTTATAGGCTGGTGGTGGAAGTGAAGGCTAGTTTGGTTTACCCTGAAACCTGCAATCTGTTATCATTACAATAGCTTTCTGTAGTTAAGGGATAATTTCTTTTGCTTTATAGCTGCTGAGATTGATTAATAACCAAAATGAAGTCGAGGCATTTAATCAATCTCTAAAGCGATTTATTCTGTATGTTACAAAGCAATAGTGATTATACAATTGGAGCATAAAAGCTAAAATCTTGTTCCTTCCTTCATGGGCGCTTGAAAATGCTACGCTGCTTGTTTTTTCTGACATACCACAAAGTCTGACACTGTTGCTAGGAAAAATAAGGGGCAAGAGGTATGTTAAAGTGAATAATATTTTAGGTACAAATTTGTGTATAAGAGAAACAATGTGACTGAATACAAGGGGCAAATTAACTTCAATATAACCCAACTGATGTTCCTGAAGTTATCCCAAGGTTGGAGTAATCTTGCCTATGTATTGGCAATGCACCTTTTTTAACATTGAGAGTAATTAATCATTGGAATGACTTATATAGGGTCCTGATGGATTCTCAGTCACTTGAAGACTTTAAATCAAGACTGGATGTCTTGCTCAAAGAGATGCTGTAGCTCAAACAAGTTATGGATTGATGCAGGAATCACTGGGCAAGTTCTATGGCCTGTGATATACAGGTCAGACTAGAAGATCATAAGGGTCCTTCTGGCTTAAAATCCATTATTCTTTTAATCTTTCAGCTATCTTGGATTTCATGGAACACCCCAGATTTAGCTGATGAAATGGTGGATCTTGAATCCCCTAGTGAGTGCCATGTTACACTGCACTGTTGGAAAACCATGCATGATACAATGTGATTATGGTGGATAAGACACCACTGATGTCATTTCCTCCTTGGCACAGTACCTACCATTC
Organism: Platysternon megacephalum; assembly: GCA_003942145.1. Taxonomy (NCBI): domain Eukaryota; kingdom Metazoa; phylum Chordata; order Testudines; family Platysternidae; genus Platysternon; species Platysternon megacephalum. The sequence continues at coordinate 714,525 of QXTE01000227.1, forward strand.
ATCTTACAGTCATCTTCATAGTTGTTCTAGGACATTTTCCTGGCTCCAATTTTCAGCCAATTATGATTTTGTGGATTTTTTCCCCTATCACCTTCTTTATGGCATCAGCAGCTTTTGACATTCCTACTTCATCCTTTCTGAATGAAAGACAAGACAAAATAAACTACAACTAGAACAATAGGTTTTTGTCTTTGCTTATTTAAATTGTGGCCAAAACTTACCCTACTCTGTGGTTTCATTGGGACCATTCACAGAAGTTTGGAGAGCAGATAGGTCCCTTAGTGTGAAATATGTCATCTAATGTAATTCAAACATAATACATCAGGAAGTCCTTCCCTGACCCTCACACACAAAGCCTCTGGAACTTTTCCCTGGTGGGAGGATGACCACTGTTGAACATGCAAATTATATTCAGGTCTAGATGGAATACAGTGGATAGAAAGAACATAGGTATTGGAAGACTGGATCAGACCCCTGGCCCATCTATTCTAGTCCAGATACTTCAGAGAAAGGTGTAGAAGCCTGTGGTAGGATAAGCTGCCTCCCTACATTCGGTCTCCCCTGATTGCTAATTGCTAAGCCCTGAAACATGAGGTTTAATATCCCTTCAAAAATTCTTCTTAGAATTAACTATTATATCTCTGGTAGGTAGAGTCTAGATTACTGCTTGGTCATCTGTGATTGTATCTACACTACAAGCTAGGGGTGTGAAACTGGTGGGAATGTACTCAGCACAGCTCAGCCATGCCTCCACTTCCAGTGCTATCGCAGCTACTTGGCTATTTATAGCATTGAGCTAGTATCAGTGTAAGTACATGAGCAGTGGGCTCTCTTGCAGTGTAGACAAGTGGCACTAAAAATGTGGCTTTTTACAGGATGTCTTGGCAATGAGGAAAAAGGCTCAGCCCTGCTCTGGTCCCTCCACCTCTGGTGTGACACACACTGGAGACGTAATGTGGGACAATGCTCCTCTTGTGCTGTTTCTGTGGATAAATGGAGGACATCAGGCTCCAGGGCTGTCAGTCCAGCACTTGCCATGACTATTAAAATTGACACAAGTCTTGACAAAGGTCTAGGCAGTGTGGCAGCAGGCAGATTTACTTTCCAACATAATGTCCTCAGAGGTTCCCTTATCCCACTATGCAACCAACACCTGCACTCCTCCCTTGCTCCCCACACACCCATTTGGGTGCAATCCGGGCCCCAATGAGGCCAATTGCAATGCTCTCCATCACAGGCTGACTTAATGAGGGAGAAGAATCTGGTGCACCTGGACATTGCAGGGAGTAAGAAAGCCCCTGTAAAGTGCTGACTCTGGGGAGACACCAGCAGGGAGGGCCTGTGGAAAAGGCCCATCTCCAAGCCAAAGGTGCTGGGAGATCAGGAAGACAGACCCTCAGCGAGAAGGGGATTTCAGTGTGAAGTCAATGCAGAATTTGGTTTCCATAGACTTATATCCACTTACCATCGTACACTGTACACTACTCTTTGGGTCACCTCATTTGACCTAACATTTGCATTTGACCCGACACCTTCAAGAAGGATTGAGGAGCAGAGTTTTGCCCTAATTATCAAGATGTTTTGCTTCTGAGATGTTCATAGTGAAACCAGTGAAATGGAAATAGTGAAACTGGATATTTGGTATATTTGTAACTTTTCTGAGAAATGGAGAAAAGACTATATGCAGTCTTTCTCTCCCTTGTTTTCCTTTACACTCACTCCTTCCCAAAGAGTTCTGTTTAAGGGTAATAAAATTATCCACACCTTCTCTTAAAGCTTAAAGACCTCTGTTTTAGAGTGAAAAAAACTAGAACACAAATGCAATTTATTTTAATTGCTATTCAAACGAATAGGGTTGCAGTAACATTTCCGTGAGTAGCTTACAAATGGATGCTTTGCTTTTATCCACATTCACTTACAAGACATTTCCATCCTCAACCCTCCCCCCACCCAACAAAGGTTATAATGAATTCAGGAAGCTGCTATATTTAAAATACCTAACACTTCAACCTGAAAGAGATTGCTATCATCAATTTAGCAGAGTGTTTTTGATAAAGATAGGCCTCTGTAGGAAAAGAAAATGCATAATCTTTGATTTAGTGAGACTGAGAGAGATGAATTATTGTCTGCCTGTGTGGACTGTACACTGTTGTAGATCTATGGATTCCCCAAAGACAGTGTGTATCCCCTAGACTGAATCCTTTTCCTTATTATTATTTGTATTTCAGTAATGTGTAGAGGCCCTAAATCAGACTTGGGCCCCAATAGGGACATTGCAGTCCTTGCCCCAAAGAGTTTACAATCTAAATAGACAGGCAAAGATTTGGAAGGTAAGCAGAGAGACAGAGGGGAAATGGTTTGCTTAACCAGGTTAGTGATGGAACTAAGGCTCCCTGATTCTTGGTGCCACTAGACCTTGCAGCCCGTTGCAGAAGGCAATAGGGAAGGTTTGTCTTGATATAGCTCTGTAGATAGCTTTATTCTTAAACAGTGTAAGCAAACAGGAAATCAAGGCAAGTGTTTCCCATTAACTTACATTTAATTTGTATGTAGTAATAATAGCAAACTCCCTCTGGGGAATGGAAGTTTGGCCTAGACCTGGTTGAGCAAAACAATTATTTGTTGGAAGCTAAACATTTCATGGAAACATGCCAGTTTCAACCAGATGTTCATCCGGAAAGGTTTCACCAGTTCACGATGGGTTTTCTGGGAATGGGAAGGACCCACAAGTGAGTTGACAGGTGATTAGGGCACTCACCTGGTGTGTGGGAGACCCAGAGTTTTTCTACATGACTAGTGCTACAGCTGCAGTGCTGAAGCTGCACCTCTGTAGTGCAGTGTAGTGTAGGAAGGGTTTTCTCTGTTGCTGTAGTAAATCTAACCCCTCGAGGTGGTAGCAAGGGAATTCTTCCCTTGACCTAGCTGTGGCTATACTGGGGCTTAGGTCAGTTTAAGTACATCTCTCAGGGCTGTGACTTTTCACACTACTGAGTGACGTAGCTGGGTCGATCTAGGTTTTAGGTGTGGACCAGGCCCTGTCATCAAGTCTCTGCTCTGCCTAGGTTTCATCACAATGTGGAATGGGGAAAAAATAAATCTGAGTTTTGCAGGGTGGGAAAACCATTTTATGCCCCGCTCTAGGAAAGCGCTAGCCCTGAGGAGGAGTGAACAAGGAGGCCACACATGCTGCAGGCCATCCAATGATATTATTTCTCATTTATTTAAAATCAGTTGGCAGTGTAACAATGCTGAGCACCTATTTGGAGCTTTGCATCCACAGAGCTTGAAGTGTGGAGCATAGGCGGGTCTCAGTAATATTATCCCCATCTTACAGATAAAGAAACTGAGGCACAGAGAGGTTAAGTGTCATGCTAACATGTGCAGTAACTGACCTTGTTGTGACCTGTGAGTTTATAAGAATAATAGTTCCTATATTATTTTATCCATAGCTCTAAAAGAGCTATACAACAGTAGCTGCTATCAATAGCCCCACTTTACAGGTGGGGAAACTGGGGAACAGCGTGAAAGTCCCTTGTCCAAAATTACTGACAAAGGGAGGAATAAAAGCCAGGTCGCCTGAATCCTAGAGCAATGTGCTAACTTCTAGGCCACACTGTATCTCCTATGTAGGGCTCCCAGGAGAATCTGGTGGAGATTGGGCACCCCCTGAAGCCCCTTCTTAATCTAATTTTGAGGAGCCCAGTGGCATTACTGATAAGGAGAGCTTGCTTCTGAAAAGAACCCCCTATTCAGCGTCCCCCACCATGGGTCTGTAGGTCAGGCATCCCTTCATGTGTGGACCTTATACCTTATTTAAAGTCACCCTTTTCCTGAATAGCCCATTTCTAACAAGGCTGGATTTCATGGCTATGATGTCTAGATATAGCAGAGAGTTACAACAAAACAAAAAACCTTGGCTTTTTAACCCCATGAAGTAAAGAGCTATCTTTCTGAGTATGGAATACAATGTCTTCCATGGAAAACTGATTACATAGGCCACTGAAAAAATGTTGTCCATGTTTCCTCCCCCCGTTCATCACCCAGAATAGCACTGTAAAATAGCAGTAGCCTGGTTAGCATTTTGGTTTTTATCTGATTCACAGAACAAGAGGGCACTGTGCTTTCTAGCTATAACAATCACTTGTATTACTGTAGCACCGAGAAGCCCCAGTTGTAGATCAGGATCCCATTGTTCTAACAAAAACAGAATGAAAAGATGGTCAGACATGACCTGGAGTGGTTTGGGAAAGGTTGGAGCTTCTCAAACTCTGGGAGGGTAATTGAACTGGATCTGGTGTTCTGGTTTGGGCCTGTCTTTGTGGCTAGTTAGAAATGGGAGTGAAATGTAACTTCTAGCACAGAATTTAACCTCTAGTACCCTCTTTCCCCCCAAAAAAATGTCTATGACATCCTGGTCCGGGTGGTTAGTTCAGCACATAATGGAGCTACGGGGCCTGCCGTGAAATTCAGATCCAAATCCCAGCTCAGAATGCTGGACTCTATATGTTTGGTTGCATCTGGGATTCTGGTATGGGCCTATCTCTAGTTCTATCATTTGCATTGTATTGATGTTCAATATCTTCATTAATGATCTGGAGGATGGCATGGACTGCACCCTCAGCAAGTTTGCAGATGACACTAAACTGGGAGGAGTGGTAGATACAGGGTAGGGATAGGATACAGAGGGACCTAGACAAATTAGAGGATTGGGCCAAAAGAAACCTGATGAGGTTCAACAAGGACAAGTGCAGAGACCTGCACTTAGGACAGAAGAATCCCATTTACTGTTACAGACTAGGGACCGAATGGCTAGGCAGCAGTTCTGCAGAAAAGGACCTGGGGGTTACAGTGGACGAGAAGCTGGATATGAGTCGACAGTGTGCCCTTGTTGCCAAGATGGCTAATGGCATTTTGGGCTGTATAAGTAGGGGGATTGCCAGCAGATCGAGGGACGTGATCATTCCCCTCTATTTGACATTGGTGAGGCCTCACCTGGAGTACTGTGTCCAGTTTTGGGCCCCACACTACAAGAAGGATGTGAAAAAATTAGAAAGAGTCCAGCGGAGGGCAACAAAAATGATTAGGGGGCTGGAGCACATGTCTTATGAGGAGAGGCTGAGGGAACTGGGATTGTTTAGTCTGCAGAAGAGAAGAATGAGGGGGGATTTGATAGCTGCTTTCAACTACCTGAAAGGGGGTTCCAAAGAGGATGGATCTAGACTGTTCTCAGTGGTGGCAGATGACAGAACAAGGAGTAATGGTCTCAAGTTGCAGTGGGGGAGGTTTAGGTTGGATATTAGGAAAAACTTTTTCACTAGGAGGGTGGTGAAGCACTGAAATGGGTTCCCTAGGGAGGTGGTGGAATTTCCTTCCTTAGAGGTTTGGCTTGACGAAGCCCTGGCTGGGATGATTTAGTTGGGGCTTGGTCCTGCTTTGAGCAGGGGGTTGGACTAGATGACCTCCTGAGGTCCCTTCCAACCCTGATATTCTATGATTCTATGATGTTGATATTTTTCATGGGCTTTTCTGATGCCATGGGGACACATTTATGGGGCTTAAAATAATGTGAGAACTGGTCTCCTGCAGATGGAAATATTATGAGAAGCCCAGTTCCCTTAGACAAAAGAATAAGGCGGAAAAACATAGCCCCAAATTCAAGATAGTTGGATGCCTCAACAAACCAAAAGCCCAACCCTGCACAGAGCCATAGTGGTTGGTGCTTGTGTGTTAGGCCTGCTGTTTCTCACACCGTTATGATCTCAAAGGTAAATGATGCTGCACCATGTCATTTGACAGTTGCTATGGTAACTATATATTTTTGTTGAATAACTGACAGATCAGTTGAATAAAATATGTACAAATTGTCAGTGTAACTGTCAGTAATTATAAGGTACTGATGTCATGGAGACTCAGTAATATATGCACTTTCATTTCATCCTTTTCTTTTTTCCTTCATGCAAGTATGTTAGGTGTAAATACTTGGCTGTTTTTTTCATCAGCTTCCCACTACAATTCTGCCCATCGTTCAAGCTGATCAGGGAACACGCACACCTCCGACGAAGTGAGCGGCAAAGAAATGAGTCAGTATGGAGCAAGGCTCAGCTCTTATTTTTAACCTTCTCAGGAGCTGTGAGCAAATGGCTCCTAACTAAAAGTGGGCTGATTTTTAAAGGTGCTGCTGGGGCTCTGGAAACCAGGCCACTTTTCTATAGGTGTCCAATGGCGTGCACTCAGGTTGGAAAGTTTTGTCCCACTTGAGCTAAAGGAGGAGTTCTGATCTCCGGCCAGCCTCTGGAGACAGGAGTGACATACACTTGGCCACTGGGTTACTAACGGTTTGCAAAACAGCAATAGAGGGCTGGGAATCTGGACTCCTGTGTTCTTTTTGTGCCACTAGGAGAGTGCAGTGTCACTGGTAGAACAGGGGCTACAGGTGGGCTAGCCAAGTACATCAGTTTATCACACTCATTCTGTGGCAATGTAGATGAGTCTTGGGTTTGCTCCATTGTCTAGCTCCAGCTCTGCCTGGGGGTAACCTCTCAGTGAGGGAGAGAGTGGACTGTCTCCCCCTCAGGTAGGAGTGCGTGGCTTGTGAAACCCACTCGTCAGTGTGTGATGTGCATGATACACAGGGAATGTGAGTCGGTGACAGTGCTACTGATAGAGCCTGGCTGTTTAGCTCACACTGTCGACACTCATGCATTTAGTTCAATCCTCAATGTCTCTTAAGATAGTGCCCATCATAGTTGCTCCGTAGTACAAAAGTAAAAACAGCAATAAGTAGAAGAGTTAAGGGTAGAATTTATACCCACCAGTTCAGTGCACGTTCCCCTGAGGCTGTGGGGAAAATGCTCGGTCCCCTCCTTTCTAGCTCATTTTGATCATCCCAGTGGACATTCAGTTGCTACAGCATCTCCAAATTAAAACACAATTATCAGTATCTATCTACAGTTACTCCCTGATTGCATTGCAGTTATACCAGGGATGATTTTGGCCCATTGTTCTTCTCTCCCCACCCCTAAGTGTTTATCTCCTATGTCCTTTTAACATCCATCAAATAAAATGAATTGCCGTAAATATGAGAAAATGATTACTCGCTTTATCAGAGTGAATGCAATTCCAGTGACATGGTAAAATTGCAGACATCAAAGTGAATGCTAAATAAATATCTAGTAGAAATCACATCCATTAAAACAACAAAACAAACAAATAACAAACAAAACCTTTCAAATAATGAAAGTTGAAGATAAAAGAACTCCAGGGGTCCAAAGCTCAGTGTATATTTGTATTAAATTCTGCGGTAGCCCTATACTTGGGTGCCAATTTACGACAATACACCTCTCTTGAGTGTGTGTGTGTGTGTGTGTGTGTGTGTGTGTGTGTGTGTGTGTGTGTGTGTGTGTGTGTGTGTGTGGCGGGGGGACACAGAAAACACTAGCAAGGAAATATATGGCTAATCTTGCCAGTGGTGGTGCTGTTGGGTAAGATGGTACAAGAGTCAAAAAGGGTGTAAAGTCAGCGAACTCTCAGCAGGGCATAACGGGTGTAAAGACAGGGAGCCAAACACTGAGCTTAGCTACATCAATGGAGTTACTGTGGCTGCTGAAAGCCACTGCCGATGCAGCCAAACGGGGACTGCGCATTAAGGAGGAGAGGGTATGGGGAGGCCTAGCTGTGGCCACCCCTCCCCCCAGCACCCCCAACTCAGAACTGTGGCGGGGAGACCCACTCACTCTGTGGAGACTAGGACCCAGGGGTCTCCCTTTCCCCCCTCCATATGGCCTTGGGGCAAAACTGCAGAGGAGCCAGCCAATAACTCCAGTTGATAGGGGCCAACGCAGCAGAAGCAGGGACAATGCGAGAGGGATTTTTTATAGTTCTGACTGGCCTTTCTCTGCCCTTGGCCTCCCCTCTTCCTCATAGCCTTGTCACCTTAGCTTCATTACACACCTGCCCTGGTCCCCTCAGCCCCTTCCCTTCTCTTTTCTTTCTATTTGGGTGATCCCTTCTGAAGAAAACCCATCAGAACCAAACAACAACCATGGAACTATCCCATAGGTCACCCTGCCGGTGTGTGCTACTCTTTCCTTCACCTTGTGTCTGTCTCGGCTACTTATACTGCAAGCTCTCTTGTACAGCACCTAGCACGATGGGGCCCAGTCTTGATTGGCCTGTAGGCACGTAATAGACACAATTAGTTTACCCCCGTGTAACTGGAAGCAAACTTGAAATGTTAATTTAATTGATCAAAATTGTATAAAAACCTGGGAGTTCTTGGTGCAATTTCCTATTATAGGGCCACGTCCAAATGACACTGAAAGAAATGGGAACCTTTCCATTGACTTTCTGGGGATATGGATTGGGCTCTCAAAGATAAACTGATTGATGGACACAGCCACGCGTGTGCACAGGGCACCACTGACTTACTAACATCACTCTCAATTGACCAGCATTTGCTGACCTTTGAGCTTTGTCTGTCTTAAACTATGGAGTCTCACCAGGGAGAATCTTCTTACCCTGGGCTGCACATTAAACTGATTGGCCATCACACACTTGAATCTAAAGGAGGTTTATTTGCTTGGAAGTTGCAAGCTTGGGAAAAAAAGTGCCGAGCGGCCTCTGGCTTGATCAGTGTTTGAATATCTCACAACCGAGAGTGCTGTTGTTCCTACATTAGAAAACAAGTTATTACACACTGTAAACGGCCGTTTCTTGGCTGTTCCACTGCCTCACTTTATCACAGCTGCTTGCTTGCTTGCGGGGGCGGCTGTTGTGATCAGCCCTCGAGTGGACCCTGCAATGAAGGCACGGGGAGACTTTGTGAGCTTCTCTCTGGTCTCGTGCATCATTAACAAACTGGCCCATCAGCCTGATTAGCTGCTCTGCAGTGGTAGATGAGAAAGACGCCGAAAATGCTGTCACTAGCGTAAGTGAGAAGCTGGCACAGATGTCCAGCTACACGCAGGCTGTCCTAAACACAGCTTGTGCCCAGCTCTGGGGACAGAGCTGTTCAGTGAAAAGGGTGGGAAGGCAGGGATTCAGGAGTACAAGATGCCCAAATTTAGCTCTTGTGTTGCATTGTTCTATTATAAAGAGGATGGTGATCAGTTATTCCCCATGTCCACTGAAGGTAGGACAAAAAGTAATGGGCTTAATCTGCAACAAGGGAGATTTAGGTTAGATATTAGGAAAAACTTTCTAACTATCAGGGTAATTAAGCTCTGGAACAGGCTTCCAAGGAAGGTTGTAGAATCCCCATCATTGGAAGCCTTTAAAAACAGGTTAGACAAACACCTGCCAAGGAAGGTCTAGGTTTACTTGGTTCTGCCACAGCACAGGGGCCTGGACTTGATAACTTATAGACTCATAGACTTTAAGGTGAGAAGGGACCATTATGATCATCTAGTCTGACCTCCCGCATGATGCAGGCCACAAAAGCCGACCCACCCACTCCTGGATTAATTCTCTCCCTTGACTCTGCTGTTGAAGTCCCCAAATCATGATTTAAAGACTTCAAGTGGCAGAGAATCCTCCAGCAAGCGACCCCTGCCCCATGCTGCAGAGGAAGGCGAAAAACCTCCAGGGCCTCTGGCAATCTACCCTGGAGGAAAATTCCTTCCCGACCCCAAATATGGCGATCAGCTGAACCCCGAGCATGCGGGCAAGACTCTCCAGCCAGACACTCAGGAAAACGACTATTAATATCCCATCATTGACCCATGGTACTAATTACCAGTGATGGCAAGTTATTGACCTATTGACTAAGATCACGTTATCCCATCAAACCATCCCCTCCATAAACTTATCAAGCTTAATCTTAAAGCCAGAGAGGTCTTTCGCCCCCACTGTTTCCCTCGGAAGGCTGTTCCAGAACTTCACTCCTCTGATGGTTAGAAACCTTCGCCTAATTTCAAGCCTAAACTTCCCGACGGCCAATTTATATCCATTTGTTCTCGTGTCCACATTAGTACTGAGCTGAAATAATTCCTCTCCCTCCTTGGTATTTATCCCTCTGATATATTTAAAGAGAGCAATCATATCTCCCCTCAGCCTTCTTTTGGTTAAGGTAAACAAACCGAGCTCCTCAAGTCTCCTTTCATACGACAGGCTTTCCATTCCTCGGATCATCCTAGTGGCCCTTCTTTGTACCCGTTCCAGTTTGAATTCATCCTTCTTAAACATGGGAGACCAGAACTGCACACAGTACTCCAAATGAGGTCTCACCAATGCCTTGTATAACGGGACTAGCACCTCCTTATCTCTACTAGAAATACCTCGCCTAATGCATCCCAAGACCGCATTAGCTTTTTTTACGGCCACGTCACATTGCCGACTCATAGTCATCCTGCGATCAACCAGGACTCCGAGGTCCTTCTCCTCTTCCGTTACTTCCAACTGATGCGTCCCCAGCTTATAACTAAAATTCTTGTTAGTCATCCCTAAATGCATAACCTTACACTTCTCACTATTAAATTTCATCCTATTACTATTACTCCAGTTTACAAGGTCATCCAAATCTCCCTGCAGGATATCCCAATCCTTTTCCGAATTGGCAATACCTCCCAACTTTGTGTCATCCGCAAACTTTATCAGCCCACTCCTACTTTTGGTTCCGAGGTCAGTAATAAATAGATTAAATAAAATTGGACCCAAAACCGAACCTTGAGGAACTCCACTGGTAACATCCCTCCAACCTGACAGTTCACCTTTCAGTACGACCCGCTGCAGTCTCCCCTTTAACCAGTTCTTTATCCACCTCTGGATTTTCATATCGATCCCCATCTTTACCAATTTAACCAATAATTCTTCATGCGGTACCGTATCAAACGACTTACTGAAATCGAGGTATATTAGATCCACCGCATTTCCTTTGTCTAAAAAATCTGTTACTTTCTCAAAGAAGGAGATCAGGTTGGTTTGGCACAATCTACCTTTCGTAAAACCATGTTGTAATTTGTCCCAATTGCCCTTGAACTCAAGGTCCTTAACTACTTTCTCCTTCAATATTTTTTCCATGACTTTGCATACTACAGATGTTAAGTTAACAGGCCTGTAGTTACCCGGGTCACGTTTTTTCCCCTTCTTGAAAATAGGAACTATATTAGCTAATCTCCAGTCAAACGGTACAACCCCCGAGTTTACAGATTCATTAAAAATTATCGCTAACGGGCTAGCAATTTCACTCGCCAGTTCCTTTAATATTCTCGGATGAAGATTATCCAGGCCACCCGATTTACTCCCATTAAGCTGTTCGAGTTTGGCTTCTACCTCGGATACTGTAATGTCTACCCTCCCCCCTTTATTCACCTCAGTCACGCTGCCACTATTCCTAAACCCTTCATTAGCCTCATTAAAGACCGAGGCAAAATATTCGTTTAGATATTGTGCCTTGCCTAGATTATCCTTAATCTCCACACCATCTACAGTCTTAAGCGGTCCCACTTCTTCTTTCTTGGTTTTCTTCCTATTTATATGGCTAAAAAACCTTTTACTATTGGTTTTAATTCCCTTCGCAAGGTTCAACTCTACCCGGCTTTTGGCCTTTCTCACTCCATCCTTACACGCTCTCACCTTCTCAAGACCCCTTCTAGCCCGACATGTCTACGATTACCATAAAGTGCTGCTGTGATATAATTGCCAACCACAAGAATTCTTACAGTCCCAGTGGCCCTTGCCCTAACTGGTCAACCACCTGGCCCTTTTGAGCTGAGAACAGAGCTGTGTGTGTCACGTCACTGCATGTGACTAAAATGTTGACATGAAACATTTCAACCACTTCAAAACTTTTTTCTCAACATCTTCCTGAACATTCACCAGATCCATCTCTGCTTCGCAAAAAACGTTTGTTTTGTACAGATTGGCACTTTTTCCTGAAAGTCCTTTTGCTGAAAAATTCCTGACCAGCTCTCCCTGAGAGTGACAGCCCTGCCTTCAGTGGTGTTACACTGGTATAACAAAGAGCATCTTGGTCTAAAATTGGCCAGTATTGTTATTTTGAAAATCATGAATGAGCCACTCTATAATCATGAGACTGACTTAAAAATCATGAGATTTTTAGACACAATACATGTGGCGTTTTATTTTCCTTCTTGGTTTTGAGCCTTTTGGATCACATTTTCAAGCTTTTCTCCCCAAACCTCAGGTATAGAAACTGACTATTAAGAAAAGAAAGGAAAGCTGAATTTCTCACAGTCACAGGACTCCAGGAGCTGGAGCTTTCAGAAAAATGCTAAATATCATGAGATTTGTGATAAAGTTGTAAAATTTACAAGAGTGTTAGATTTAAAAATCAACACCCCATTGAGATGGAAGGGAGCAGCTCACAGGTCTATTAGAGGGGCAGCTATTTCAGAGGTATAGGAAAGGTAAAATAGAATTAGTGGACCTGATTCTGCTCTAACAACAGTATTACACTAGTGTAACTCAATTGATGTCAGCAGCGTTATTCCCAATATACACTAGTGAGATCACAATGAGGCCCATAATTTAAAGGAAATGTGGAGGAAGAAATGTATTTTTAAGTTAAATAATTTCCTTAAATTCTCCTATTCAGCATTTCAATAAGAATCTGAGCAAGCTCAGCAACTGAATAGCTTTACAAAATTTTAGTTGTAACAGTGTCCCTAAGATCTAGGCTGGTGATGCCCTTACTCCCAGTGAGTAGTAGCTACTCGTTGTATTAGTCAAGGAGAGTAAATGTTTCCCAATGCAACTCTAAGCTTGCACTGCTTTTCTTGTAAGTGGTTTCCTTTACAACCGCATTGTGGAATTAAAATGAATTTGTAAAGCATGTGCTGTAACGTTTCCAAACTGACAGAATAGTAAATGCTTTTTAAAAAGAAAGTTATTTAAAAACATACTTTTGAGAGACAAGGGGAACTGTCAACCATACTGAAATTTGATGACAGTTATTTTGATCTTTTATATTCTTAGAGCCTATTACAGACAGATTTCTACAGAGGCATCTGTGAACAGTGTAATTGATATACAATAATTGTTACTCAGGGTTCTCAAAATCTTTTTTTTTTAATTTCACAATGCTGCTTTTTCCATCTATTTGTTTTCAACTATCTTTTTCCTATAGAAAAGTTGTGTTATTTAGAACAGTGATTCTCAACCAGGGGTATGTGTACCCTTGGGGGTACGCAGAGGTCTTTGAGGGGGTACATCTGCTCATCTAGATATTTGCCTAGTTTTACAACAGGCTACATGAAAAGCACTAGCGAAGTCAGTACAAACTATCATTTCATACAGACAATGACTTGTTTATACTGCTGTATATACCATACACTGCAATGCAAGTACAATATTTATATTCCAGTTGATTTATTTTATAATTATATGGTAAAAATGAGAAAGTCAGCAATTTGTCACTAATAGTGTATATAGTGTACTTTTGTATTTTTATGTCTGATTTTGTAAGCAAATACACCTCTACCCCGATATAACGCTGTCCTCGGGAGCCAAAAAATCTTACTGCGTTATAGGTGAAACCGCGTTATATCGAACTTGCTTTGCTCCGCCGGAGTGCACAACCCCACCCCCCGGAGCACTGCTTTACCATGTTATATCCGAATTCATGTTATATCGGGTCACGTTATATCGGGGTAGATGTGTAGTTTTTAAGTGAGGTGAAATTTGGGGTACACAAGACAAATCAGACTCCTGAAAGGGATACAGTAGTCTGGAAAGGTTGAAAGCCTTTGATTTAGAACATGTAAGAAATGTACATATTAAGAGTCACAGGAATAACACATTTTTATAACTCACACTACACGTAAGTATTTGAATAATTCAGCAATGTTTCACTTCCACAGAAAAGAGTAGTATGATACTTCAGCAAAATTTCTACATTTATGAGTAATCAACCAATGAGCACTAGGGGCTAGATTCCCACTTAGATGCCTACCTGCCACTTTAGGCACCTAAATCCCAGAATCAGGCCCCACTGGGATTCACAAAACCCCTGCTCAGCGCCAGTAAACCCTGCAGGTGCCTAAACTTGCTTGGGGTCTAAATTCCCTAGGTGCCTATGTTTCTGAGCATGTGCATTGCAGCCCCAGGCCTGGTGTCCGGACGCCTCAGCCTCAGGGCGATGCATTAACCAGGGCAGATAGGTGCTCCTCTGCTAACTGGCCTGTGGGGCCTGATCTGGGAGGTCTGATCAGAGCTGGACTCTGGAGTTGGGCCAGCTGTGGTGGGGGAGGACCTCCTTCATAGCTTCAGTCCAGTGATAAGGGGACTCACTTGGCATGCGGGAGTCCCCCACCCACCTGAGGGGGCAAAAAACTGCTGGACTGTGGGATATTCTAATGTATTTGTGGGATGGGACAAGAGGGGATTCTCTTAGTCTCTCCTGATGAAGCTGTTCCACTGTGAATAATTAATTTTAAAAAGTCATTGGAACAGGATCCTGTGTTTCCTAGCTCCTCAGTGAATGCACTAGTCACCTGGCTACAGTCATTTTCTCTCTCTTTTGCCCAGTGATTCACTCGTTATTTAATCCAAAGTGGAACGGCTTTAACAGATGAGACCAGGGGAGCACCACATCAGAATATCTTGAAGCCCAGTGGTTAGGGCACGCTGGTGAGAGATGGCAGATCCCAGTTCAAATCCCTTTTTCCAGGTGGTGGAGGGGGGACTTGAACTGGGAGAGTCTCCCCCCATCCCAGCTGAGTACCCTAACCACTGGGCTAGAAGTTACAGGGGAAGGCTTTCTCCCAAGTTTATTTGTGAATGTATCCCTAGGTGTAAAAATCGAATTGTGTTGAAAATGAAGCCCATAGCAGTATGCATGAGTCTGACATTTAGGATGTGATTTATAACATGTGTAGGGGAACCAGAAGCCTAAATCCTATTAATGCTAATGGGGATGGTTATCTGGGTCCCTTAGAGAGCTTTGAAATCTCAGCCTCAACGTGAGCTAGACCTGATTCTGTACAGGTTTGGGGTGAAACTATCCCTTCTCCTTGATGGAGTGAAAATCATTTGGTGGGGAAAAGCCCATTTAACAGAATCTTTTCTTGCGCTAAACCTTGAGATAAAGTTTTGCTCCTGAAATGTATCAAAAAAATGGTGATTCTTTTCCATTAAGTCTTGCAAGCCATGTTTTGGGGGTTTTTTTCATTTAGTTTGAATTTTTTATGGAATTTTCCATTTTTTTCCCAACAAAATGATTGGGAAAGAAAATTCATTTCAAATGGATCGGAAATGAGAAAAATGAGTTTCAATTTCAATGATATGTGACTGAAACATTTTTGGGGGGAGGTTATTAGTTTCGTTCCCTCTCTCTTTGTTTCCTTTCCCCCATCACAGCCTGGCTGGGCGCTCCAAGGGGAGATGGGCCTCAGCAGGGGCATTGGAACTAGGGGTGCTGTGGGTGCCAG
The DNA here is from genome assembly GCA_003942145.1 of Platysternon megacephalum. NCBI lineage: Eukaryota > Metazoa > Chordata > Testudines > Platysternidae > Platysternon > Platysternon megacephalum. Next base: position 729,911 of record QXTE01000227.1, read on the forward strand.
AGCACCCTCCGGCTTCAAGGAATAGCAGCCAAGTGCATGGCCTCCATCCTATGCAGGGTTTACAGCACTGTTCAGTGGCTTTCTGTTCCAGTGCGCTTGTGACACGCCCTCACCTCTCCAGGTCGGGCGAATGAAGGTCATATGACCATTGGGTCAGGTGATCCAATCAGACCTTTGATAAGGGAGAGGCACAAGGTTGAGTGGGAGCTTGTAGTCCTGCAGTTAAACATGGCTGGGGGTGCCAGGCAGGTGGGCCAGAAGCTTGGGATGCTGCTGCTGGCCTCAGGAAACAGTTGCCGGTGAGTGCAGGACAGAGTAAAACTGGCTTCTCAGGGAGCAAAGGGGGTGTTTGGAGTGTAACCTGGTTGGTTCTGGCAAGGACGGCTGTGGGCTCATGACTCAAGGGGAGAGGGTTATTTGAGCTGTGGAACTGGTGGTTGAAGGAGTCAGTTTCATTGTACATTGGCCAAACCAGACAGTCTCTACTCAAAAGAATAAATGGACACAAATCAGACATCAAGAATTATAACATTCAAAAACCAGTTGGCGAACACTTCAACCTCCCTGGACACTCAATTACAGACCTAAAAATCGCAATTATTCAACAAAAAAACTTCAAAAACAGACTCCAATGAGAAACTGCAGAACTGGAATTAATTTGCAACCTGGACACCATTAAATTAGGCTTGAATAAAGACTGGGAGTGGATGGGTCATTACACAAACTAAAACCTATTTCCCCATGCTAATTTTCCCCCTACTGTTACTCACACCTTCTTGTCAACTGTTGGAAATTGGCCATCCTGATTATCACTACAAACGTTTTTTTTCTCCTGCTGATAATAGCCCACCTTAATTGATTTGTCTCATTAGAGTTGGTATGGCAACCCCCATCTTTTCATGTTCTCTGTATATATAAATATCTTCCTACTGTATTTTCCACTCCATGCATCTGATGAAGTGGGTTTTAGCCCGCGAAAGCTTATGCCCAAATAAATTCGTTAGTCTCTAAGGTGCCACAAGTACTCCTCGTTCTTTTTGCTGATTCAGACTAACACAGCTACCACTCTGAAACCTGTTGTGATATGCTAATATCAGTGACTTGGGTCCCCCTCCAGAAGGGGAAACTTTTAAAGTGATATGGACTGGGTGAAGTTTTTGAGGAGCCCTGTGTGAAAGGGAAACTGACGCAGGGTGCTGCAAAGCCACCCCTGGCTGTGAAGGGTTTTTCGGAAAGTAGTGGCCTGCTACTCTTTCCTCCCCCACTCCCCACTGAAAAAAGGGAACTATAGGAGAAAAATCCATAAAAATAAAATTGAAAATTAAAAATGTTCACTCTTCTTCCAGTTCATTTGAATTGCAATGTAATGGTTTTCATTTCAAACTGGTCCGTCAAAATTTCTGTGAAAACATTCACAATTTTAAAAGTCATATTTCATTTTTTTACACTTTCAAAAATTCATGTATTTAAAGAGGATATTTGAATGTATTTGTGAAAGGGGTTAAAGTTAAGATTGCCTTGGTAAACATGAACATAAGAATGACCATACCGGGTCAGACCAATGGTCCATCTAGCCCAGTATCCTGTCTCTGACAGTGGCCAGTGACAGATGCTTCAGAGGGAATGAACAGAACAGGGCCATTTTGAATGATTCATCCCCTCATCCAGTCTCAGCTTCTGACAATTTAGGGACACCAGAGTGTGGGGTTGCATCCCTGACCATCTTGGCTAATAGTCATTCCATGAACCTATCCTCCATGAACTTATCTAAATCTTTTTTGAATCCAGTTATTGTTTTGTTCTTCACAACATCCCCTGGCAATGATGTCCACAGGTTGACTGTGCATTGTGTGAAGAAATATTACTACTTTTGTTTTAAACCTGCTACCTATTCATTTTAACCTGCTGCCTATTAATATGGCTTTTGAACCTCCTGGCACTTGTGGGCTTAAAATCTTAACCTTAATATTGAATGAATACAGACTTTTATTCTTCCTCTGGGGTGACAGATGTGGCTATTGGTGTGTTCCATGAGATTCATGTCCCCTATGGTTAGACCACTAAGGGCTGAATATTTTTACCCTTGAGAGAGGCAAAGCCATTATGGGAGTGGGGCATGGCATTAAGCCCCAGACTTGGTGGTGTTCTTCCTTTTGCTCAAAGGTGGACATTTCCACCTTGCTGCCCCTCTGCTGCAAAGCTGCATGTCGCTGGCAGAGGAAATCTGGGTAGGTGTCCTTTTCCCAGCCCATCAATGGTGCTTCCAGATCTGCAGGAGGGGTCACCACCCAACTACAGGGCTTCCCCCAGTCAACGAGCCCTCTGCCTCCTTAGCACTGCCTGTGCTTGTGATGCTTTGGGATTTCACCCAGTCCAGTTAGGGCTTCCCACCATCTGCCCTATAACCTTGAGTGTGTCTGTGCTGTGTAGCTTCGGCTCAGAGCCCTGGCACCTGCAGCCGGATCACAGCACCATGACCTCCCACCAGCCTGGTTACTCCTGGCCCCAGCACACCAGCAGCCCCTCTCGCTGTAGCACTACAAAACCTTATCAAGTTTGTTGATCCATTAAAGAGACAGTACAGAGCACCAACCTGTTAGTTAGGCTAAGGATTTCACTCTTCGGCGTGTAATGCTGCACTTCCATGGTTGTGTAACGAAACAGGATTAAGTTTAGCCCCAAAGAACAGATATGTAAGAGATACCAAGTAGAAGCATTTGGGATAGAAAAGGTTATAAACACAAGTGAAAATACTCTGATCAGACTAAAAGCTGACTTTACAGACTAGAGTAATCGTCTCACCACAGTCAGTCTTCCAGCATGGCTGGCCAGTCTTTGGCCAGGATCCAACACAGTGCTCAAAGTGGTTGGGTTCTTTGTCTCCTGAAGCGACGGATGCCAAAATGGCACTCTCTGCTTATAGCCTGAAAGATTCTCTGTGTTCAAAGGCAGAGCTCAGCTTGCTGTCTCTGCCTGGCAGGTGACACCACATTACCTTTCGCTGTCTTCTCCCCCTCTCATAATAGTTAAGAGGCTTCCTCTCCCGCTTGCCAGTTAGATGGCTTTGGGTACTTTCATTGTCTCTCCTTGCTCAATTTACATTGCAGATACATTCAAGCAGGCGGGACTTCCTTCCTTGTCTAGGGCACGTGACAAGCCCTGCCTGCCAAACACCCTTTAAGGATATATTTCCAGCACATAGTTATAACTTTTCATCCATCACCCGTCCATACACCACACCATAATATTAATGACCTGCATGTTACCAGTTCGCATAGGACACCTTACATGACCCCTTTTAGATACAGATTATAACAACAGTGAGTTGGCATACACTGAGCTGGTGTGGCCAGCTGAGACTCACTGCTAGATACTGGGGAGTCCCTTGCCCTCTGGCATTGGGGTGCTCTTAATATCATAATGCTGATTGGTTCAGAGAGCAAGAGATGGGCACCCACTGATGGTCATGCTCAAGTACACTGTCTTTCTTTCCCTCTTTAATCCTTCCTCCTCCATCCTTCTTCCCCTTACCACCTACTTCATCTTGCCCTCCTCCTTTTCCTCTTGGGTCATCTGTCTTCTCCCTTTCCTAATTCAACCCACATGCTCTACACCTTCCTCAGCATGATCTTTCTCCTTGTCTCACCTGCAGGCACTGCCTTTCTTTGACACCCCCTCCTGTACCCACACTTTCTCTCTTGTGTATATACATAGCCACTCCTTAAGCTCTCCGTACTGTGGGCTATGCCACAACTGAGTTCCTCCTCCTCAAGGGTTAATACGAATGAGGTTAAAGTGAATATGAACATATGTAACTCCCAAAGATTTTGCTCTGTATTATTTATAGGCTGATATAAATAATATTAGGTATAGTGATGATTGTGTAAAAAAGACATTCCCTAGCCCTTGAATTAATTAGCTAATGCAGAGCTGAAGGTTGTCCAGCAGACACACAGATACAATATCTTTACCAAAATTAAAGAGCCTGGGATATGCTCATTCAAATTTATTTACAATAAGTAATCACTCTCTTGTTTTAATACTTCAGCTGTAAAGTTGTCAATTTCTTTGGAAAATATCTGGGGTCAATCCAAGGCTAGTAATTATTTTCTTTCATATTAATTGATGAATTGTTGGCCAGGGTTATTAACTGGTTGATGGCTTTTATTTCTTTTTTTATGATAAATTCATTTGTTCTTATTCGTTCTTTCATTCAGTCACTCACTCACATTTGTTTAAATTTCTTCATATATGCCATCAAGGTCCTTGGTGGTATGTCTGCACTCTTTACCAAAACAAAGTAAGCAGTGCCCTTGAATATATCAAGCTACCTAGTATATGCAAAGTCTCAACATGCAATTGCATTAAGCACTGCTGTTTATCTGTAGTGTTTGCCAGTCCTCAACATCTACCCTCCTACCTAATCATTCACTCACTTCATTCCCAAACCTCAAAGTGCCCTGATTTTTTCCCCTTGACTCTAAGGCCCATTTCCTGGCAGTATAGAGGAGTATTAAAGTTGCCTTAAATATATATTTACATTCCATTTAAGGCCATTTCATACTGCCAAAGCCATGTAAAAGGGGGGCATTAATGCAAATGGGAAGATTCCCAAAACGTTAAAAATCATGGTCATTTTAATTAGTATAATTTTCCTGATAGACAAAGGGCCAGCTATAAACTGCTTTGGTCCTACATTGATTTTAATAGGACTCCTTGCAGAGCAAGGTACAACCCCATGTCAGCGTGGGTTCCAAATCTGGCCCCTGAGAAGTATGTTGTATGCCAGGGGTCGGCAACCTCTGGCACGCGGCTCGCCAGGGTAAGCACCCTGGCGGGCCGGGCCAGTTTGTTTACCTGCCGCGTCGGCCGGTTCGGCCAATCGCGGCTCCCACTGGCCGCGGTTCGCCGCTCCGGGCCAACGGGGGCGACGGGAAGCCGCGGCCAGCACATCCCTCGCCCGCGCCGCTTCCCGCTGCCCCCATTGGCCTGGGACGGTGAACCGCGGCCAGTGGGAGCCGCGATTGGCCGAACCTGCCGACGCGGCAGGTAAACAAACTGGCCCGGCCCGCCAGGGTGCTTACCCTGGCGAGCCGCGTGCCAGAGGTTGCCGACCCCTGTTGTATGCTTTCCCTGGGTCTTCTCTTTAAAACCGAACTACACCATAAACACAGTCCCTGATGCCACCTTGGGTCCTGGCCCATCATAGTCAATAGGAGCTCTGCCCTGGTGCTTGTGAGAGTGGAAGCAAGAACTGTGCTATGCTGGGGGAGAGCATACTGCTGATCCAAAGTCCAGTGAAGTCAATGGGAAATTCTATTCGGCTCTTCATATCTCACTCATCACAGAATATCAGGGGTGGAAAGGACCTCAGGAGGTCATCTAGCTCAACCCCCTGCTCAAAGCAGGACCAATCCCCAGACAGATTTTTGTCCCAGATCCCTAAATGGCCCCTCAAGGATTGAATTCACAACCCTGCGTTTAGCAGACCAATGCTCAAACCACTGAGTCATCCCTCCTCCCCGAAGGGACGCTGATGCTCTAGGTGAGGCTTGAACTCACAAGCTCAGCATCACTCCATGTCGCACCTCTCTATAAGCACTGTGCTCTAACCTATTATGCCACTGGAGTTCCTTCCAGTTATGCCTTAAGCAGCATGACAACACATCTGTCACATGTGGCAATTTCATGGGAGACCTTACTGAACTCATTTTAAGTATCTTTGCAGTCTGTTGTACTAAATGTAAAGTGTATGTATTATTGTGGGTCAGGATGGTATGTAACCTCTCCAAGTGGAAGATGTGATGTGAGGCGTGGATGATCAAAGGACTGTATTGAACAATGTGCCAGTGAATGCAAAGCCTTTCTCCTCCATTTATGCAAAAATTCAGGGTCTCACTTCAAAAGGCTGGGGAGTGGACCTTTGGCTGCTTATCACCTTTTACATCAAAGAGCAAACTGTATAACGTAAACACTGAGCTCTTCATGGTGATTCTCCTTCTGAATCTGGGTCAGTTACAAACTTGTAACCATGGGTTATGTAACTTGTAACCTGGTTGTGTAGGTGCCAGAACCTGAGATTGGAGTTGGGGTGACCTGTGGTAACTTTTTAGCATGCGTGTGGGTTCTTTTTATTGGTTTTAATGTTCTCTGTAATATTTTCATTTTAAGAGTACATGTGCTTGCTTAGAAGGAGCTGTGTGGTAACTTGTGACTGAGGGCAACTACACTAGTCATAACTTCTGGTAGACCATGAGCGGGTAATACAGGAGCCCTGAACCGTGACATGTTTGGTGTCTCAGCCTCTTCCCGGGGAAAAGTGTATGCAGTGGTCTTTTTATGAATACCTGTTGCTCTCTTTGTTAGAGAAGTCAAGGTCAAATAAATGTGCCTTGCACTTGGAGTGGTAAGATTACTGATGGTTCTTAGCTCCTGGGGGAGTTCATTCCACAGTCTGGGACCGGCCCCCAGGGAAAGTTCTGTCTCCCACGGAGATGAACTTTACTCTTGTTGTTGAGGGTTCCACTGTGTGGCCTGTGCCAGAGGAGTGGCCTTGTTGACCACAGTCTTTGTTCCAGAGCATAAGATGGTCTTTTGGAGATTCTGGGCCTCAGCCATGGAGTGCTCTGTAGATAAGGACCGATGCCTTGAACTTGATAGAAATTCTATGGGACATTTTCTTGGAGCACTTGTATCTGGGTTCCCTCCCCTGCCTCGCTCTCTCTGAAGTTGTGAATGGACACAGTTTGCAGCATAGTGCAGCCCTAGGGCATTGCAGATTTATTACAATTTGCTGAAACAAAGTAAGCGGTCAGGCAGGGGGAGCAGTGAGGAGGTTTTCTGCAAACCTCGGGCAGCCATGGATGGGCCTAGTGAGCAGAAGGGCCACAGTGATTTAGAGTACTGTCTGTAGACGTTCTTATCAACAGTTACTTGGCTGGCTAGCAGTGAGTGGGAGGACCAGGAAGCTGTTGGCATTGAAGTCTAATTTATTATTTTCCAAAGAAGTAAGGCTTTTAGTGCAATTGCTCATGAAGAACACAAAGTGAGAAAGGGGGAAGCAGAGAATGAATGGTGATTCAGAGGCCTGTCCATGAGTCAGTGCTTTCTTGGGGGGGTGGGCAGCCTACACCCTGTTGTTCAGAGCTGTTCACAAAGCTATGATCCAGCCCTCACTTGCTATTAAGAGAATCAATTACTATTATTGGGCTAGATTCTGATACCCTGAACAGCATTTTACTCCATAAGTTGCCCCACTGAAGTGCACCAGAGCTATTACTAATGGAGTAAGATACCTTTACTATGTGTCAGAATCTGGCCCGGTGTGTTGAGTGCCAACTTGTTCTCAGCACTGTACAGAACACTGAGTCTACAAAGCCCCTAAACTTCCAACAATCAGTGATTAATTAGCAGGGTAGCTTCTGCTTGAATGGTGGCCTAAACAGTTCAGGGCTCAATTCTGTAGCCCTTACTCACTTGGAGTAGAACCTTACTAGGCAAGCAGTCCCCCTCGTTTCAGAGGGAGAACAAGCCGAGGGTTCCATTGATGCCAATGCGGATCTCTCCATTCACTTCAATGGGAGCTGGACTGGGCCAAGGGTAAAATGGCCATGAGACTGATTCCCACAACACTAACAACCTTGTGTATCAACTAAACCGAAGAGTAATCTTACACCAAGCAGAGTTCTGACCCTGTAAAGGTAGAAGAGCCAGTGTCTCCATGAAGTCCACTAAGGGCTTTGCTATTGCTATTGATTTTTATGTCGAAGGCACCCAGACTCTCCAGTGATCGGCAGCTGTATAAAACGCTAAAATACATAAGATGTTTAAGGGTGGCAGTCAGTTGTTCAATCAAAGATTTCCTATCATCTCCTTTTGTCTCACCACCAGCAATCTTGCCAGAAGTATTTCTTATTGGGCACTGCGTTGACATTTTGATGCACGTCAGAGATGAATTCATGTAGTTAATTAGTAGAATGAGTAACTCGTAGAAGTTCTGGTGTTTCAGTTTCAACACATTCCTAATAACAAGACAAAGGATAGATGGCTTTCTTTGGAACTAATTCTTAGAACAGCAAAGAGTAAATAATCACTGAAGCTTAATTTATATGCAAATGCAACTGACAAGAAATAATTCACTGTTTGGAGCCCTGTTACTGATGGGTTTATTCAAGAAGAACGGTGCTCTCTGGGTATCTATTTCCTGTGTTTTATAGTAGGCTTTTGCACTTGATTTACTTTTCATATTTAAACTGAACTAATAATGCGTGCTCATTTCACAGATCTAAGATACTGAAATGAGAAATCAATAACACATAACATAAACTGATCAATACAAAATGTTTAAATAGAGTATGCTGCAACAAAGGGCAGATGAGTATCTTCATTTTTTGCTTGCTAAACTAGTATCATAGAATCTCAGGGTTGGAAGGGACCTCAGGAGGTCATCTAGTCCAACCCCCTGCTCAAAGCAGGACCAAACCCAACTAAATCAGCCCAGCCAGGGCTTTGTCAAGCCTGACCTTAAAAACCTACAATATAACACTATAATATAATACAATATAACACTAAACTGGGAGGAGTGGTTGATACGCTGGAGGGTAGGGATAGGATACAGAGGGACCTAGAGAAATTAGAGGATTGGGCCAAAAGAAATATGATGAGGTTCAACAAGTGCAGAGTCCTGCATTTAGGACGAAAGAATCCCATGCACTGCTATAGACTAGGGACCGAATGGCTGGGCAGCAGTTCTGCAGAAAAGGACCTAGGGGTTACGGTGGACGAAAAGCTGAATATGAGTCAACAGTGTGCCCTTGTTGCCAAGAAGGCTAATGGCATTTTGGGTTGTATAAGTAGGGGCATTTCCAGCAGATCGAGGGATGTGATCATTCCCCTCTACTCAGCACTGGTGAGGCCTCATTTGGAGTACTGTGTCCAGTTTTGGGCCCCACACTACAAGAAGGATGTGGATAAATTGGAGAGAGTCCAGCGGAGGGCAACAAAAATGATTAGGGGGCTGGAGCACATGACTTACGAGGAGAGGCTGAGGGAACTGGGATTGTTTAGTCTGCAGAAGAGAAGAATGAGGGGCGATTTGATAGCTGCTTTCAACTACCTGAAAGGGGGTTCCAAAGAGGATGGATCTAGACTGTTCTCAGTGATAGAAGATGACAGAACAAGGAGTAATGGTCTCAAGTTGCAGAGGGGGAGGTTTAGGTTGGACATTAGGAAAAACTTTTTCACTAGTAGGGTGGTGAAGAACTGGAATGGGTTACCTAGGGAGGTAGTGGAATCTCCTTCCTTAGAGGTTTTTAAGGTCAGGCTTGACAAAGCCCTGGCTGGGCTGATTTAGTTGGGTTTGGTCCTGCTTTGAGCAGGGGGTTGGACTAGATGACCTCCTGAGGTCCCTTCCAACCCTGAGATTCTATGATTCTATGATTCTATGAATATGAATAGAGTATTTTCTGAGGTGGCTAGTTCCTTGTGTTCTTGTAGATCAAACTCCTGGATATACCCAGAGACTTTTGTAATACTATTTATGAACACAAAAAAATACTCTCTAAAATCTCCTGTGTGGGACAATAAGTAATATGATCTTTATTTTTCCATGTCCAAAGAACAGATTTAATTGTACAGTGTAAAGGACTCAGTTTAGTGAGATGCCCATAGTACTGGTGACCTCACTTCTGAATCTGAAACAGTTTGCTGTCATGACTTGTAGTGAGTCAGAGAATTTCATAGGAGACTTTGGGCTGGGTTTTCAGTAGCGCTCATCACTCATTTAGACATCTAAATCGGTGGCTGGATTTTTTTCTAAAGAGTTCAGCATCCAACAGATCTCATTTAGGCACCTAAAAACGTGGTTGGCTTTTTCTAAAGGGCTCAGCTCCCACTGAGAAGTGGAAAATAGCCTCCCTTGTCTCACAGGGAGCTGTGGAGCACTGAGCCCTTTAGAAAATCTGATCCAACCTGTTTAATTTGTGGGAAAACTGGAGCTAATGAAAGTTAACCAACAAAAAGAGAGGAAAGAAATAGGAGTCCCATGCACACAGATATTTTTCTATGTTGGAATTTATTTTACAAGTGAGTAGCAATGGAGAGGTGATGGTGGAGGTTTTTTTACATCTAATATCAGTATTTAAACCGTTGTCATCAAAGTGACACTAATACTCAAATTTGCATGTAAATCCGTGTTATCCGTCATTACAGAGCATGTCTAAAGCAAGGAGAGGTTGCACTTCCAGGCAAAATAGACGCACTCCAGGCAAGCCGGATATGTCCTGCTGCCGGTGAGATGTAGGAGACTGGAGATGATGATTGCCATCTCAGTAAAACCTCCACTAGGGAGGATCTGAGACTTCATTTTCAGGGGTAAATATTCCCTTTAGCTGAAATGCCACTTTACCATGGCACAGCATCTACAAGTTCCAATAAGCAGATTTTCCAAATTACATCTTTACTACATGCCTATCCCATTAGCACAGCCACCTTGTCACTCAGACCCCTCTAATGATCACTTTTCAGACATTTACACCCGGTGTTTGGCTGGCTGGTTGTGAGATTATTGATTGCCAGCACTTATTGAGAAAGTGTGAGGCAATAAGCCATAAGAGCTGTTGATAATTCAAGAGGCAAAGCTGGCAATTATATAGGGATCAGGGGGATTATTACATACAGGCCCTTGGTAAATATGACTGATTGCTATGGTGCTGCTGTGATGACTGCTTGAATTAAAATGTATTATTATTGATTTTGTTTGTTTTTATTGCATTTTAAATCTACAGCTTACTCTACCCTGCAGCCAGAATATGCTACTGTAACTTGCTGATTTATGAATATATCCCTAAGTTACAGTATTTCCATCCCTCAGTACAGGCTTTTTTTTTCTCCTCAGCTGCTGCTTTTGGAATAAGACACAAATAAAAAAATCACAAATGCTGCCTCTTGCTTTCATTGACAGTTTTGCATTGCCATTAAGGAAGATTTCTCAAATTATGGAAAGGAATAAAGACTCGGAAGGAATGAAGCTTTAGAAAAACCTCTCCCCTCTCCCCCCCCATCCCTCCTTTCTCCTGCTTGGCTTTTAGATTTCCTGTGAATTCAGCCTTCTTTTCAAATAAGAAAAGCAAAAAGCTGTAAAGTCTAAACAAAAGGATGTGCTTTTGAAGAAAGATGTGTACTGCCACTGGTCTGAATTCAGTAAGGCTTACCGGATTATTTTACATAATCTGAGCTATTTTAGATGTGCTATTCCATGATCCTAAGAATCTGTTTCCTAGCTCTCCAATTTATAGATCTGTAGCTGATGATAAAATAGGCCCCAATTCAGCAAAACACTTGTGCTTAGCTGTAAGCAGATGCTTCGCTTTAAACCTGAATTCTGGATTTAAGCCCATGCTGTAATGCTTTGCTGAATCGGGGCCTCAGTGATCAGTCATTGAAAGAGAGGTAAGGACCGAGCGCATCCATCTGACTGGGTGTTTTCTCCTTCATAGAGGGTTTAATTTTGTTAGTTGTAAATATCGAAGATACAGGGCCTGATGGGCTGCTCCACCACCCCACTTTCATGGTGGTATAACTGCACTGAAATCAGAGTTACGCTGGTGCAAGGGAGTGGTGAATCAGGCCTCTCTCTGGAGAGATGAGCGTCAGTCACGATGTCCTGGGATGTGGGGCGGGGGGAGGAAGAACGGTTTGAACTGTTCAGTGTATTGCGCATACAGCACTGGAGAATGAGGTAGAGGGAAGGAACTCCGCCGGGCAAATCTGTCCTTGGTTACTCCTTGGGGTGGGGGTTCCCTCCGGTCAGGGTTTGTCATCACTCTGATAAAAGGGGTGTTTCTAGAACGCATGGCTTACACGTTCTAACTAACACCCCCTTAGGCTCTGGTGTGGATGAGACAAGGTGTCCTTCAGCATCTACTAGATGGTTGAGGGGAAGCCTGGGGTTTGAGTAGATCAGCTAGCAGGTCTCAAAGCACAGCTCACCTTACCCACACTAGAGTATTAGGATGGATTATTTAGAATGTGATAGGCCACAGGCTCCAAAATCAAACCTTTTCTCCCCCTGAAGACCGATGCCGAGAGGAATCATTGGGTGGCCATGGAACCCCCCAAATGGCTCCTGTACCACCCACCTCCCTGTAGCTACTGCAGGCTGCTGCTCAAGGAACAGAGTACAGCAGGGAGGGCCTTTGCTCATGATCACTGGATGCTAAAACAGCTCCTTTGACAACTGCTCATGGTCCACACATTAAAGCAGCCTCCCGGCTGCTCCAGGGCTCTAGGCTGGCACCAAAGGGCAGCAGGATAAGATGGAGACAAAACTGGTATAAAGTTATCTTTATTGTGCCTTTCCTCCTCAGGGCTTCTCAGCCACATCTGAGCATCAGGGCCAATGACTTCATCAGCTTTTGTGTTCTCTTCTCCCCACCCACCTGTGCATGGATGGATATAAAAATACACAGAGGCAGCAGTCTCTCTCATGCACAATCCCCCCCCCCCCACACACACAACATACATACACACACATACACAGATTTCATGTGATAAATTGCATTGATTATTCTCCTGAGACTGCTCAGTTGCCTTCTGCCCATTCAAATCCATCTCAGCCGATGCTGCTCCCCACATTCAAACCTCTGAGCAGCTTCAAACAGCTGTTCTTTAAAAATAATGATTAAAAAATCCTACCAAGTAAACATTTCTTCCTCAATGCAACTTTTAAGGATTCCCCTGCATCTCAAGCTAGTCTGTGGCACATCACAGGCAACATTCACTATAACCCGGTTCACCGGGGGAAGGAGACCAAAGCCCTGAGGTAAGTGGGGAAGTGGGATACCGGGAGGAAGCACGAGCAGGAGAGCACAAGAGGGGAGGACTCCTGTCTCAGACTGAGAAAGCAGGACGAGCAGCGAGTTATGTTAAGTGCCTATACACAAATGCAAGAAGCCTGGGAAACAAGCAGGGAGAACTGGAAGTCCTGGCACAGTCAAGGAATTATGATGTGATTGGAATAACAGAGACTTGGTGGGATAACTCACATGACTGGAGTACTGTCATGGATGGATATAAACTGTTCAGGAAGGATAGGCAGGGCAGAAAAGGTGGGGGAGTTGCATTGTATGTAAGAGAGGAGTATGACTGCTCAGAGCTCCGGTATGAAACTGCAGAAAAACCTGAGAGTCTCTGGATTAAGTTTAGAAGTGTGAGCAACAGGGTCATGTCGTGGTGGGAGTCTGCTATAGACCACCAGACCAGGGGGATGAGCTGGACGAGGTTTTCTTCCGGCAACTAGCACAAGTTACTAGATCGCAGGCCCTGGTTCTCATGGGAGACTTCGGTAACCCTGATATCTGCTGGGAGAGCAATACAGCGGTGCACAGTCAATCCAGGAAGTTTTTGGAAAGTGTAGGGGACAATTTCCTGGTGCAAGTGCTGGAGGAACCAACTAGGGGCAGAGCTCTTCTAGACCTGCTGCTCACAAACCGGGAAGAATTAGTAGGGGAAGCAAAAGTGGATGGGTACCTGGGAGGCAGTGACCATGAGATGGTAGAGTTCAGGATCCTGACACAAGGAAGAAAGGAAAGCAGCAGAATACGGACCCTGGACTTCAGAAAAGCAGACTTTGACTCCCTCAGGGAACTGATGGGCAGGATCCCCTGGGAGAATAACATGAGGGGGAAAGGAGTCCAGGAGAACTGGCTGTATTTTAAAGAATCCTTATTGAGGTTGCAGGAACAAAGCATCCCGATGTGTAGAAAGAATAGTAGATATGGCAGGCGACCAGCTTGGCTAAACAGTGAAATCCTTGCTGATCTTAAATGCAAAAAAGAAGCTTACAAGAAGTGGAAGATTGGACAAATGACCAGGGAGGAGTATAAAAATATTGCTCAGGCATTCAGGTGTGAAATCAGGAAGGCCAAATTACACTTGGAGTTTCAGCTAGCAAGAGATGTTAAGAGTAACAAGAAGGGTTTCTTCAGGTATGTTAGCAACAAGAAGAAGGTCAAGAAAAGTGTGGGCCCTTTACTGAATGAGGGAGGCAACCTAGTGACAGAGGATGTGGAAAATGCTATTTTTGCCTCTGTCTTCACGAACAAGGTCAGCTCCCAGACTACTGCACTGGGCAGCAGAGCATGGGGAGAAGGTGACCAGCCCTCTGTGGTTCAGGACTATTTAGAAAAGCTGGCCATTATCTTTGAAAACTCATGGCGATCGAGGGAGGTCCTGGATGACTGGAAAAAGGATAATGTAATGCCCAACTTTAAAAAAGGGAAGAAGGAGGATCCGGGGAAGTACAGGCCAGTCAGCCTCACCTCAGTCCCTGGCAAAATCATGGAGCAGGTCCTCAAGGAATCAATTTTGAAGGACTTAGAGGAGAGGAAAGTGTTCAGGAAAAGTCAGCATGGATTCACCAAGGGCAAGTCATGCCTGACTAACCTAATGGCCTTCTATGAGGAGATAACTGGCTCTGTAGATGAGGGGAAAGCAGTGGACCTGTTATTCCTTGACTTTAGCAAAGCTTTTTATATGGTCTCCCCCAGTATTCTTGCCAGCAAGTTAAAGAAGTATGGGCTGGATGGTGGCTAGAAAGCTGGCTAGATCATCGGGCTCAACGGGTAGTGATCAATGGCTCCATGTCTAGTTGGCAGCCAGTATCAAGCGGAGTGCCCCAAGGGACGGTCCTGGGGCCGGTTTTGTTCAATATCTTCATTAATGATCTGGAGGATGGCATGGACTGCACCCTCAGCAAATTTGCAGATGACACTAAACTGGGAGTAGTGGTAGATACGCTGGAGGGTAGGGATAGGATACAGAGGGACCTAGACAAATTAGAGGATTGGTCCAAAAGAAACCTGATGAGGTTCAACTAGGACAAGTGCAGAGTCCTGCACTTAAGACGGAAGAATCCCATTCACTGCTACAGACTAGGGACTGAATGGCTAGGCAGCAGTTCTGCAGAAAAGGACCGAGGGGTTACAGTGGACGAGAAGCTGGATATGAGTCGACAGTGTGCCCTTGTTGCAAAGAAGGCTAACGGCATTTTGGGCTGTATAAGTAGGGGCATTGTCAGCAGATCGAGGGACGTGATCATTCCCCTCTATTTGACATTGGTGATTGCTCACCTGGAGTACTGTGTCCAGTTTTGGGCCCCACAGTACAAGAAGGATGTGGAAAAATTGGAAACAGTCCAGTGGAGGGCAACAAAAATGATTAGGGGCTGGAGCACATGACTTATGAGGAGAGGCTGAGGTAGGGTGACCAGATGTCATGAGTTTATAGCGACATTCCCGATATTTGGGATTTTTTCTTATATAGGCACCTATTACCCCCACCCCTGTCCTGATTTTTAACACTTTATAAATATATATGGAGATATACCTATCTCATAGAACTGGAAGGTACCTTGAAAGGTCATCAAGTCCAGTCCCCTGCCTTCACTAGCAGGACCAAGTACTGTTCCTGACAGGTTTTTTTTCTATCTTGTCACCCTAGGCTGAGGGAACTGGGATTGTTTAGTCTGCAGAAGAGAAGAGTGAGGGGGGATTTGATAGCTGCTTTCAACTACCTGAAAGGTGGTTCCAAAGAGGATGGATCTAGACTGTTCTCAGTGGTACCAGCTGACAGAACAAGGAGTAATGGTCTCAAGTTGCAGTGGGGGAGGTTTAGGTTGGATATTAGGAAACACTATTTCACTAGGAGGGTGGTGAAGCACTGGAATGGGTTACCTAGGGAGGTGGTGGAATCTCCTTCCTTAGAGGTTTTTAAGGCCCAGCTTGACAAAGCCCTGGCAGGGATGATTTAGTTGGGGATTGGTCCTGCTTTGAGCAGGGGGTTGGACTAGATGACCTCCTGAGGTCCCTTCCAACCCTGATATTCTATGATTCTATGATTCTATGAACCCCCGTGGCAGGTCTATGCTATCTTGTGGTGCTCCAAGGCTAGGAAAAGGAGCATTGTATTCCAAGCTTTCCTGGGAGACAGACAGCAACGTATAATCTGGGAAATTCCCTGGAGATCTTGTACTTTAAATCTGTTATATTTTTCTGAACAGAAGAATTTTTTCAGGTAGCATCTGAAGTTGTTTTTATAATATATTAGTTGCCATTTTTATCTCTCTGCCATTTGCACAGCTGGATTCCACATAATAACAAAATCTGGGTTTACAGGTAGGGGGGATTCTAAAAATTCCAGCTACACTTCAAACAACTCTCTGAAGTCTTCGCAAAGTCCGCTTCCTATACACAGGACACATGGCACAAAGAGTCTGTTGTCACTTGTTTCGGATGGCCTAGATCTCTGACTAAAGGCTTCACCACTTGCCAGTGCTATTGCTCTTGTTTACTAGCCAAAAATGGGGTCCCATTTGCTAGATGCTGTAGAAAGACAGGGTAGTAGACAGTCTCTGCCCTGGAGACACACAGTAGGGGAAGGGGGATGACTGAAAAGTAGACTGAATACATGGTGTGAGATGATATGTGTATGCTGCTGAAAAAGGAAAAGGCCACCACAGTGAGTCTATAGCCTTGTGCTCACATCATGGTGCTAAAAATAGCAATGTAG
Organism: Platysternon megacephalum; assembly: GCA_003942145.1. Classification (NCBI taxonomy): domain Eukaryota; kingdom Metazoa; phylum Chordata; order Testudines; family Platysternidae; genus Platysternon; species Platysternon megacephalum. The sequence continues at coordinate 746,477 of QXTE01000227.1, forward strand.
TTGAGCCCACTTTGGGTGGACCTCCGGCTCNCGTGGCAGGTCTATGCTATCTTGTGGTGCTCCAAGGCTAGGAAAAGGAGCATTGTATTCCAAGCTTTCCTGGGAGACAGACAGCAACGTATAATCTGGGAAATTCCCTGGAGATCTTGTACTTTAAATCTGTTATATTTTTCTGAACAGAAGAATTTTTTCAGGTAGCATCTGAAGTTGTTTTTATAATATATTAGTTGCCATTTTTATCTCTCTGCCATTTGCACAGCTGGATTCCACATAATAACAAAATCTGGGTTTACAGGTAGGGGGGATTCTAAAAATTCCAGCTACACTTCAAACAACTCTCTGAAGTCTTCGCAAAGTCCGCTTCCTATACACAGGACACATGGCACAAAGAGTCTGTTGTCACTTGTTTCGGATGGCCTAGATCTCTGACTAAAGGCTTCACCACTTGCCAGTGCTATTGCTCTTGTTTACTAGCCAAAAATGGGGTCCCATTTGCTAGATGCTGTAGAAAGACAGGGTAGTAGACAGTCTCTGCCCTGGAGACACACAGTAGGGGAAGGGGGATGACTGAAAAGTAGACTGAATACATGGTGTGAGATGATATGTGTATGCTGCTGAAAAAGGAAAAGGCCACCACAGTGAGTCTATAGCCTTGTGCTCACATCATGGTGCTAAAAATAGCAATGTAGTTGAGCCCACTTTGGGTGGACCTCCGGCTCTGAGACCCTCTCCCCTGCTGGGTTTGTCTACACTGCTATTTTTAGTGCCATAGCACAAGTCTGTAGACCCAGACTCTGAGACTTGCTCCCATGGCTCTTTTTGCAGTGTAGACATAGCCTGAGATGGGGGAGGGAGGCAGGAGAAAGTGTGTATGCGAGAGAGAGAATCAGCTCACTGGGAAGGGCTGGGGGTGAGAGAGTCAGGTGTGGATTAATGTACTCATACCAAACTCATGACGAAGAAAGCTTTTAAATTGCATTATATATTGCACCCACATATAGTGGTCACCCCTAAACTACCCAATAACTAAATAAAAGAACTTCAGTATTTGCAGTGTTCCGTATAAGCATAGGAATTCTCTCTTACATATAGGGAATATTCTAAAGTGAAGTCATGTTATCTATTTATGGAAGCACACCTGGAAACTCATTGTTTCTTTATGCTGGCTGTCCGCATCCACCTGTTGCCTCTTGTCTTAGACAGTCGGCTCTTTGGGGTAGGGACTCTTTTTGTTTTGTTTATATAATGCCTAGCACAGTGGGGTCTTGGCCCATGACTAGGGCATCTTGGCAATACAAATAAATAATAAGGTATTGATCAGAATCTCAGCTAGTGTAAATCAACATAGCTCCATTATTAAAATCAGTGGGGCTACTCAATTGGATACGAGCTGAGGATCTGACCTGCTCTATGTATACAGATGCTATACACACACTGCAGAGATCCTGCCTTGATCTCTAGAAAGAAATCATGTAACACTATTGTAGTGAGGCACACTATCTTGTAAAGGCAACAGCTTATTTTGCGAAGGTTTATAGTTACAGGATGTGTGGATGCTTTATTACTGCAGAGATCCCCAACAAGCAGAGAGGAAGTTGCATGATAAAGCAACACATGCTGGCTTGAGAGGCTTCTTTCTGAATCAAGCAAGAGACAGTCAGAACAAGCAGCGGGGAATCTACCCTTGAATAAAGTGCTTTGCGGTCTCCCTTTATTGCTGCCCCTCACATGTGAGAAGCTGTTCCCTGGAGGGTGACAGCTATGGTCGTTTAAACAATAGTCTGTTTTAATGGCACCGGTGTCAAGATTATTAATAAGAATTTCATTCATGATCACGTGACCGGTAGCCACACAGCCCCAACTGTCTTGGTACCTCTAGGCAAACCCAATTAAGTTTAAAGAATCTGACTTATTTACTTGATGTGCGTCTTGGGCATCATAAATGCAAGAGATCTTGATAATCTGCAAAACTCTAGAAAACTGAGCAGGCAACAACGTTAATTGTTAATGGATTTGCCTATTTAATGCACCTGCAATGTCATTGCAAATAATTTAAAATGTCAATTTTAATGTCATGACTCTATCACAATAAACCCAAGCATGTTTGAGCCAGATTCTGATACCCTTACTCAGGTGGGTTTGGACCTTACTCCATGATTAACCCCACTGAGTTCAAGGGGACCCCATTGCAAAAAATCTCCATGTTCTTGATTTCCTGAGTTTGAAAATAAACTTTCAGTTGTGGTTTGTGGGGACGGGAGAAGTGATGAAATGCAGGTGCTCAGGCCTGATCCTGAATCTTTAAAACACCTTTCATTTTCATGGTCCCTTGTGGTTCCAGCCAAGACAGGAAAGCCTAGATGGGGGGGGGGGGGGGGGGGGGGGGGGCCTNGCCTAATGGATTGCACACCACACAGGGATTCAGGTGACTTGGGTTTTGTTCCTCACTCTGTCACTAGCAGCTGGGTGACCTTGAGCTACTCGCTTTCATCTCTGTGCTTCAGTTTTCCCATCCATAAAATGGAGAGAAAGATGTTGACTCCCCCTGTAAAGCGCGGTGGGATCAAGTGAGAAACATGCTATATAAGATCTCTAGGCCATGATGTTGTGGATGCCCCCGCTGCCCAACTGAAAACAGGAAGAAGAACAGATTTTGTAAGATTTATGGCATGGTTCTTGCAAATATCCATAATGGTGTTGCTTTTCTGAGTAGGCCCTGCCAACCATCTGTACATCGTCCGCTGCTAATTACTGTCCATTTTGGAGATATTAAAGAAGTTTAACAATGCAGCACCTCAAGTCAATTTTTATGGAGTTGACACCAGCCAAAGCTGGAACTTGCATAACTCATTGAAAAAGGGGGTAAAAACAGTGGCCTACCGAGAAAACAGAGATGAACCCAAACACTAACAGTCAGGGAGGGGTGGAGTCATAAAGGTCTGAATGCTTTATCCTAATAACTGTGAGCCCCCTCACGGCCTACACTGCAACCTTCTTATTGGTAGTGTGGTTTTTCATAAGTAGGTTCTGCAGAGCTGCTGAATCCTCTTAATTTCCCATGTCCAATCCTGTCTCTTCCCCCTGGAACAGAATTTGGAAGCCTTCCTTCTTCCTTAGGAAGAGATGAGGGGGATATGTCTCTTCAACCCCACTGCAGCCCCATCTCTATAATGGGCATCACCAGAACCCTCACCCACTGGTAGGGGAGACATTTGAGACCTGGGTTCCCAATTCCCTATTGTGCAGCTTGGGCCAATCTCTGACTCGAATCAGAATCTGTCTCCCATCTTGAAGCTCTGATGCGTGGCTATCATCCTGGATATATTATCCATAACCCCCTGAGTGTGCACCAACCCGGCAGCAGAGGGCAAGGATGTGCAGTGTGAAATAATATGGACCCAAAGGAAGGATAAAAGGGAACATAGGATGATGAGAATGTGAGTCCAAAAAAAGGAAGGAGAGAGGCTGCGGTATTGTTTCGGTCTATTAAGCCTAAGAGTGGAATACAGCTCCGTTTATATACAGTGTGAAAGGGTCAAACCAAAAAACCCACCCTCCTCCTTCATAGACTAACATTTTCCTTCTGAGGAACAGTTGGTGCATGTTGTGAGGACAACAAACAAATATACAAGGTGTTCTGCAACTGAAAGGCCTATGAATCAGTGAGTACCTTCTTCCCCTCAGCTCTGCAGGAACAGATGGACTGGAGGATACAAAGCATCAGTTATTTATGAATGGCTGGAATGGTGCTTTGCTTAAATAAAATAACACACCGCAGGAAAGACGTGGGCTTGATCCTTTGCTCCCAGGCCCCTTCCTGCTGAATTCCTCCAGTGGTGCCTATGGAAAGCACTCATGAAGAAATCACTTCTCAGTCTGTGTCTAGAATGATTAATAATATAGTTTAATGCTTTAATATAATTACTCCAGATAGTCAGTGGATGGGCTAAAGAAATTAGTTCTTTTCTTTAGAAATGATCTGAATATAGTCTGTGCATTGAAAAGATGCAGCACAGACTAACTCACTTTGATCTTTGACACTGGTGTAGATCTTCAAAAGTATTTAGGCACCTAACACCCATTGAAATAAAATGCCTAAATACCTTTGAGGATGAGGATAACTTCCTGGCTTGGTTGTTGCTGTGAGTAGTTCTGAATATTTGGAAGTCAGGGTTGGTCAATATTCCCTTACAATACACTTTTGTTTCTCATCATTATGGCCTGCCCTTGAGCCAGCAATATGCACTTACTTTGAGCGTGTGAATAGTCCTGTTGACTTCAGTGAGACCATTCATGTGCTTAAACCTAAACAGGTGCTTATGAGCTCTTCTGGATTGGGGCCCAAAGGACTACTACTGATAGCAACTTGTTTTGAATTCTTCCCCTTGGGAGTTTTTCCTACTAGAATTGTATACTGGTATTCTATTGTATCATGTAGAATCTAAGCTACACTGGAGCGGGGATTGTGATTCCCAGCTCGAGCAGACATGCCCATGTTACCTACAGAGTGTAGCTGCAGACGACCGAGTGGTCCAAGGCTCCCCAAGTACGGTCCCATATCAGGGGCTAGGCAGATACTCAGGGCAGCTAGTCCTTCCTGCCCCTCATGCTACAGCAGATACACTCTATTTTTTATTAGTGTGGGTACAGCTCCTTGAGCTGGAAATGACACCTCCAGCCCCAAGTGTAACCATGCCCTAATTCTGAAGGGGAGATCTAGCGATGGATTGCTTGGGGGATTATTCTATTCTGAGACTGGGCTTTCTGTAGTTTCAGGGCATGCCCATTTGTTCTCATTTTAAAGCCATTTGGATTTGTATATATCTGTTTCTTGTTGCTTTAGGACAGTCATGGACAAGTCCTGTGTGTCCGTAGCCTTTAACATTTTTAATATTTATCAAGATTAATTACAAATATTATTGGCAGGGACTCAGTGCTGTCTGATAGATGGGCTAGGAGCCAGGAGGCCTGAACTATCTCTCTCTAGCTCTGCCACTGAGCGGCTCTCTGAACCTGGGCATTTCCCTGCAAGCTGTGACCTACAATGCAAGTACCCCACATGAGGAACTAAGGGAACATCTAAGTCCCATGTCTGTGGATAGGATGAGTGGCAATATCTCCCTCAGAGGCTGCTTTGAGATAGCTGTCTGGTTTAAGCGTTACAGTTGCTTCAATGGCTCTTGTTGCTGTCTGCCTGATTTGTGGGGTCCTTGCTACTTGCCACATGGTGATTCATTGAGATTGTTGGTGCTGCTGGTTTTTTTCATGTTATTTTTGTTCAGTAGTTCGTTAGCCTTAGTGGGTTTGTGACCCATTAGGCGAGCTTAATAGAAAGTTCAGAAATGACACCTTGGTGTCTCTGTTTCCAGACCCTCCCTCGTCATTAATAATGAGAAATTACCCATTGTTCTTATTTCACTCACCCAACGGAATTACAGCTTTGCTCCCCTTCAGATAAGCAATGTAAAATCACGTCATTAGTTACCTTTTATTAAGGCACAATGGGCATGAGTTGCACGAGGCTTACAGAGCTAAGTGTCATTTTAGGCTCTGTCTACACTGGCACTTTCATCGCTAAAACTTTTGTCCCTTAGGGGTGTGACAAAACACCCCCTTGAATGACAAAAGTTGTAGCAAGGAAAAGCACCGGTGTGGACAGCGCTTCGGCGTCAGGAGACACACTCCCGTTGACGAAGCTACCGCCCCTCGTTGGAGATGGTTTTATTTTGTTGCTGGGAGATCTCTCTCCTGGTGACACACAGTGGCCACACAGTTTACCTTCTAATGGTGCCACTACAGTGGCACAGCTGTGCTGTTGTAAGGTGCGCTGTGTAGACATGGCCTTACTCAGGCCTATTTTTCTTCTTTAATTTCATTGTGGATTACTGCTCGGCAAACAGCTCGGCTGTGCAGAACGAAGCTCCTTTACACATTTACCCATGTATGTTTTCAGTAAAACAAAGAGAGCTTATTCTAAACAGCTGCCATCAATGACTAAATCAAACAAATGCATCTGATTCGGGCACTTAACAGGATGCAGGAATGTACTTGCAATAATACATAAAGAGGAGAGCAGTTAAATTATGTTGGAAATTGCCTTTAGGGTCCACAAAGATAGACATGAATATTAATGGTTTCCCAATCATTTGATCAGCTTTCTGTGTTCATTTGGCAATGCATGAGCAAACGTACTGAGAATTATAGATTGGTTGGCAAACTCTAAATAAAAATCAACAAAAACTGACTGCAGGCATAGTAGGACCAAGAAGAGTTAATTTAAGAAGCTGAATCATTTACAGTAAGTTCCTTTCTGCCATGCTGTGATATCTGCTGATGGAAAGTCCTATGCAAGAGGTAGTTATACCTGTACCAGTAGTAAGAATATTTTAAAATAACAAGGCCAAGATTTTCAAGTGACTACTGATTTTGTTTCGGGGTGCTTCCATTCTTGGGTACCCAATTTGAAACAGCTCAAAGGGCTTTGATTTTCAGGAAGCACTGAAGAATGATTCATTAATACTTTTGAACAATCTTGATTTGTATTCCCCAGTCCTGTCATGTAAACAACAGTCAACTGTCTTAAAATCCAACTTGAACAACGCACCATTTCAAAGACTTAGAATGTGCTCAGAGGATGTAGTCTTGATGACAAAGGGCATGGTCCCCTTTGGTTATAATTAATTTATTTTTATGTACAAAAATGTGATACAAAGATAGAATGACAAAGAAAAAAAATGAAAAATACTGCATTCATTACTGTACAGTGCTGTATTGTAATGGATTTTCCTTTCAAATCAGAGGTTTGTACAAATTGTCTTCCATCACAACAAACAGTGTTGAAGAATAATCAGCTTACTTGGGTGATCTCCAATAATTTAAAGTCTCTGGGGGAAATTCAGAGGGGATGGAGACAATGCATAGGATTCTAAGATGGCATCATTTATAAATTCTTACAGTTACCCAGTGTGTAAACATTGCCTTAAATGCGTTTTGTGTCAGTTACACTCCCTGAGGACTGCATCACGCTAGAGTTTGCCCCACTAAATATGTTTGTGCTACAGTACACAGTGCTGCTGTAGCATGGAGGCTTCCTGCACAGGTGGAAGGGGTTTTCCTATCAGTGTAGTTAATCCACCTCTCCAAAAAACAGGAGCTAGGTGGACGGAAGTATTCCTCTATTGATACAGCTGTGTTTACACCAGGGGTTAGGGCCACCTAACAATGTTGCACACAGTGTGACATTTTTCACAGCCCTGAGTGATGTAGCTAAGTTTAGCTCATTTTTACATGTAGACCAGGCCTAAGTCTGAGCAAGTCTAAAATCCATTGAAGTCAGTAGGCCAAATTCTGTTGATAGTGCTGTTCATGGCCGCTATTTGTGGCCACAGTTCAACAACGTACTTTAAGTATATGGATGAAATTAAATGCATGAGTAGTTTCATTCACATCAATGTGACTACTCCTCTTCTTAAAGTGACACATTCATCTGGTTGGGAGCAGGGGCTAGAATGTGACTCTCCAACATCTGAGGGGAGTGCCCTAACCAGTGGGCTATGGAGCCATTCCCTCTGGCCCAATTAATAGTTCATACCGAGAGGGACACATTCAACAGGAGAGATTGAGACCCACCCAGAATATCCTGCTGGTCAGGACACTCATGTGGAGACTTGAGCCCAGGTCTCCCACTCTGAATCTGCCTGGATTTGGGGGAGGCCTAGGTGCTCTAATCATGGGGGTATATGTAGGGTGACCATATTTCCCAAAGGGAAAAGGGGACACTGCATGGGGCTAGCCAAAGCCCTCCCCTCCCTCCCCATCCCATGAGCAGAGCTGGCCCTAGCCACTCACCCAAGTCTCCCTCCCCATGCAGGGCTGGCCTGAGATGCTTGCCCAAGCCTTGCCACCCCATCCTCCCTGTGTGGGGCTGGCATTGCTGCTTTCCCCACACACACACGGTCCTCCGCACCTCTATTTTTTTTCCCCCAAAAGTGGCATTTGTCCCATTTGCCCTTGCCAACTTGATCAGTTGGCAAAAGGAAACAGGACAAACGCTCACTCTTGCAAAAAAAGTCAGGATGGCCAGGACCGGGCTTAAAAAAGGGGACTGTCCCGGCCAGAATGGGACGTATGGCGAGCTATAGGGGAACAACTGCCACCTCCTGGCTGACCAGGCTTAGGTGCCTAACTCCAGGAAAGGGTTGACAGCTGTGAATCCCGAGCTGAGGGATGGGTCTCCCTTTAGCCTGGAGTTAGGTGCTTAAGTCCTTTTCAGGGGAAGGGTGTAGGCCACACCCCTCTCCTCAGGATATTCTAGTGGCTAGCTTAGGCAACTCTCCGCTCAGCCTGCTGGCTCTTGTGAATCCCATTTTTAGACACCTAATTCTCCCCACACATTGTGTAGTGCACCTTGGTGCCTTTGGAGTCCATGAGGCAGTTAGGCACCCAGACACATCCCTGCAATGCCTAATTTTAAGTCTCCTTTGTGGATCTAGCCCTCAAAGTGAAAAAGATCCAAATTCAGAGGTGATGTGTAAGCTACCTGTTAGTCAACAAAGACCCAACAGAAGGCCTACATGTATTAGGTGGTGATGGTGGTGTGTTGAGAATCCCTGTGGTAATGGACACTTGCATGTAATGGAGCTCTCCTTCCTTCTGCATCCTAAGACTTGATTTGTTTCTGACTGCTGCAGTACACTGAGCAGAGTTGTTCAGTGAGCTGTCCATGGTGATGGCCAAGTCTTCTTCCTGAGCTGATAGTTCATATAGAACCCAGTCAGGTATTTGAGTAGTTCAAATTTTTCTCCACATGTGCTTTACTTAACAGTTGTCAACAATTAACTTAATTTGCCAATGCATTACCCATTCACCTACCACAATTAAGTCCCTCAGAAGCTACTCATGCTCTTATCTGGACTCAACTAACTTAAATACTTTATATCACCTACAAATGTACCATCTCATTGCTTGTACCTTTTCCCAGCTCTTTAATGAATATATTCAACACCTGTCTGAGTAAAGAAGCCTGAAGCTACTTGCTATTAACCTTTTGCCATGAGGAAAATTGGCCACTTATTCTTGCTCATTATTTGCTGCCCGTTAGCCAGTTTCTGCACTAGCCTCGCACTCCATGACCACTTATGTGAAATACTCCTTATGTTCCTAAAGTTTGCAATTCCAAACCAACAAAGAAACCAAAGTTGTAGGTGTATCTTTGGCTCCTGCAAAAGCCAAAAGAACATAGCTACAGGTTTGTTGAAACCAAAACAGTCTCCCCACATCTCCTTCAGTATCTGGCAAAATATTGCCAGTCACGTCAATCACTGTCATTATTCTGTCAAGAGGGTTACCAACTCTCTCTGTGTGTTGCCTCTTACCATTTTCCATATGAACAATATTTTCACTTTCAGTGTGATTCATGTTAATCCCCCCCCCCATTTTCTTGCAAACACATGAGTTATGCTTCCTAAAACCAGAATTCTGGATGATTATCGCATACACACACATAACCTAGGTATTGCTTAAATAGCACAGCACCCTGCAGTACATATTTTTTCCCATGCAGACCCTGCTTCTGTCAACACAGAAACAAATATTTCAATTGTTATTGGCCTAAGCTTGACTTTTGCTTTTTTTTTCAGGCTCCAGACTCATCCTTGCAAGCCTAAGGCCTAATCAATACTGTGCTAACTGCTCCATTAATCCTCTCCCGCTGCCTTTCTCTCTCATCTTTCCAGGAGGCTGCTGACTGTTGTTACCTCAGAGCAGATAATTGATTTTTCTAGGTAATAACTGCAGAAGCTTATCAGTGATATTTTCCTCCATTCCCCCTGTGCCACAGGTCCCTATCAGGGTCTGACAGATCAGAGCTCCTTTCTGATTATCCCAAACTGATGACTGTATATAGTGCAGCCTAATGCAGCAAGCGGCAGCCAATACAACCTCCAAACAGGGCTAATTGGCTTATACCTAAACCTTTACACCTCAGACACTGCAAGGAGGCAAGATGGTTTGAATGTTGCAACCTGGAGGGGAAGACACTCAAATAACTGTCTCATGCATAAAATGCCTGATTAAGAATGACTGTGGGTAAATTAAATTTGGACAGTGAGAGTTTTCCGAGTTATGGTTCTTAATTCAGGTTCTCATTTTATTCAATCCAATTTGTAAACCTACAACGTGGAAACCTTTGGTACAAGAGAGTGCGACCTGCAAATCTTGAGCTCAATTCTGCCCTTGGAAGCATTCGCAGTACCTCAATTGCAGCTTATGCACACATCTGAGAACTTCATGTACCTCGCTAATGGGAAATAAAATAAGCATTTCCTAGGCAAGGATGTTAATGCCATTGAACCAGTGGCATGTTTTGTTATATTTTTCCTGTTGGTTGCTATGGCAGAAATAGCGATCAGTTTGGCGCAAATTCTCAAAGGTTTGTAGGCACCTAATTCCCATGGGGTTCAATGGGAGTTAGGTCCCTAAATACCTTTGAGGATCTGGGTCTTTGTCTTCAAGTATGTTGTATCAACCAGGCAAGGTACTAACAAGCTTCAACAGGACTTTATTTTTACAGTGGAAACCTCTTTACCAAGCTGCTGCTGCACCCTCTGTAACTCTCACTCAGCCTCCTCAACTCCTCCCCCCTCCTTCCTGTTTCCTGTCCTTTCAGACTCCCAACAGCCAGTGCTCCCAGTTCTAATAATACGAGCAGCATCTAAACACCACAAAATACGGTCCCGAACCAAGGCCCAAAGAAGTCAATGGAAAAACACCCATTGGCCTCTATAAGCCTTAAAACAAACCAACCAAAAATATGTTCAAACTTGTAAGAGATCACCAAAGGAGTGAGACATCTCACTGAATGATATAAGAACATAATAACATAACATAAGAATGGCCATACTGTGTCAGACCAAAGGTCCATCCAGCCCAGTATCCTGTCTACCAACAGTCGCCAATGCCAGGTGCCCCAGAGGGAGTGATCAAGTGATCTCTCTCCTGCCGTCCATCACCACCCTCTGACAGACAGAGGCTAGGGACACCATTTCTTACCCATCCTGGCTAATAGCCATTAACGGACTTAACCTCCATGAATTTATCCAGTTCTCTTTTAAACCCTGTTATATTTTATTACATTTATTACAGTACTGGTTTCTTCCTAACAGCTGAACAGTGATACTGTTACCAGTGAGAAAGGACTTCATTCTATATGCTCCATTCGGTTTATTAGAATAGCACATTTAAGATTTGGCTTGATACAGTGTTTAAATATGTCCCAATGCAGGAAAGGATAATTACTACTTACTGTTTGCTAGTCAATAGGGCTAAACAAAACACATTTGTGGGAGAATTCCTGAATTCTTTCTCGGACATGTCAACTGTGAGAGCCTCTTTCATAGGCACATAATACTCTGCTGGTCTGGTTAAAGTCAGGATTGTTCCTTCTTATCTGGCAGTTGAAACTAGCTACCCAGAAGGTGCACCATGAATGCATACTAGTAAGCTCAGGTCTCAGACAATGGCATTCCTGCTACAAGGAGCAGAAACCTTGAATTATTCTCTAGTGCAAAGCTAGGTATCACTGGCATCTTTACTTCAGATACCCATCGTTAAGATAGCTATGCATTCTGATGGGGACAATAAACAAAATTAAGACTGCTCAGCCATTTGCCTTGCTTCTTTCTCCTCCAGAAAGGAAATATGGCAACATAAAATGCAGGAGGGGAAATATAGCAGCCTCATCTCTGTGTAATTAAGTGTGCCTCATGCCAAGCTATAAAATCTAGTGACCTGCTTCCCTGATGACACACTTTGGTGTTTATTTGTGACAGGAGTCACTCGGGATTTCAATGTTCTTTGAAAACTATTGGTAAATCGAAGTTTGTAAGTGTAGTTCCTTTCTACTTTCCTTTCAAGAGGAGGGCCTGGTTTGAAAGAGGGAAGATATTTCACGGCCCATTGACTGTAACAAATGGGTTATCTCACTCGGATCAGTATTCCTCATGAACGTGAGTCACCAGAGGTAAACAGCATCCTGACGAAGCGGTGCAAGGTTCTCAGGGTGGAGGCTGGCTTAGCAGATAGGGCACCTAATTGACATTCAAAGGACCGCGGTTCTATTCCCTCCTCTACCACAAACTTCCTATATGACCTTGCACAAGTGACATGATGTTTGCTTTGCCTCCGTTCCCTATCGGTACAATGGCTATAATAGTACTTCCTTACCTCACAGAGGGGTTGAAAAGATTGATGCATTAAAGACTCTAAGGCACCCAATACTGTGGTGGTGAGGGCCATTTTGATATTAGCTCAGCTTTCCATACTGAGCTTGGTGAAGTGCTTTGAGATCCACTGATAGAAAGTGCTGTATAAGAGATAGGTAGAATAGTGGTTTCCAGACTGATCTGTGGACTATGTCTGAATTCGTTAGATCAGTGCGTGGCTTATGTGAAAGAGGCTGAAATCACATAGGCATGTGGAGAACAGTAGCAGGCTCACTATTTACCTCTCTCCACGGTCATTATTCTGCCCCTTTAATCACATAGTGTGTGTGTGACAGAGAGAGCACACACACACGTCTCTTTATATACAGAGAGTGTTTGCTTAAGGTACAGGATATTCTGGGAATTTTGAAATTCTTCAAATGTCTTGGGAAGTAGATGTATGTCTCTTTTGGCATGTGTGGATCAGGTAACAAATGCTAACTCTACAGGTTTTCCTCATAGACTACAGGGGGCTGTTTGTTTGTTTGTTTGTTTGTTTGTTTGTTTTGGACCCCTCTATATTTCTACAGAGAAATCCTCATCGGCTGGGCTGCTCATCTCTGTTTCTCCTATGGATGGGGAAGGGTAGTGTTACTATACGTGCTGTCATAGGTTTCACCCCCACTCTGAACTTTAGGGTACAAATGTGGGGACCTGCATGGGAACTCATAAGCTTAATTACCAGCTTAGGTCAGTATGCTGCCACCACCCAAATATTGGAGTCATTTGGGAAACTCTGTCTTCTCCCCCAAAACCTTTCCCTCCCAAGTACTATAACCCTTCCCTGGGTAGTTTTGAGAGACTCCTCCACCAATTCCCTGGTGAACACCGATCCAAAACCCTTGGATCTTAAAACAAGGAGAAATTAACCATCCCCCCTCCTTTCCCCCACCAATTCCTGGTGAGCCCAGATCCAACTCCCTTGGATCTTAAAACAAGGAAAAATCAATCAGGTTTCTAAAAAGAAGGCTTTTAATTAAAGAAAAGAAAGGCAAAAGAAAAACCTCTGGGAGATAGCATACAAGCTGATCTCACAGACAACAGATTTAAAACACAGAGGATGTTCCCCTGGGCAAAACCCTTAGTACATCAAGCAATAGCCAATTTGATTATTCCTATAATGCCCAAGACAAGGTACAAAAAGTAAATAAACATAAGCTAATTCCTTTACTAAATACTCACTACCCTGTTTGATTCCTGATTCCTTTTCCTCTCCGGCCAGAACTGAAACTGACCCAAGTCAAAGGGAACTTCCCTCCTTCCGTTTGAAACATCTTGTCCCCCCATTGGTTCCTTTGGTCAGGTGTCAGCTAGGCTAGGTGAACTTCTTAACCCTTTACAGGTAAAAGAGGCATTAACCCTTAACTATCTGTTTATGACACCTGCTGATGGATATGTGCAACAGGCAGAGTTCTGACCCCTGCCTCCCAGCTGGAGCACTGCTAATCTCCCCAACATACCTGATGTGACTGCTGATTTCCCCCATGTGAAGGCTCCAAATCCTTCCTCCTCCATGTGCCCCAATGATCTCATCCCCTCTGATGTGTTGGTGCCTTCCAAACCACCCTATTGTGCCTTTCCTGGGTAGGAACCAGGAGAATTTCCATCATATGGCCATTCAATCCCTGACCCTTACATTGTAAGGGTGTAGCTTGCCCTGGGTTGGCATGGATGCAGCTGGCACGTCTCACTCTATCTGCAGATGCTATCTCCTTCTTTGGACTGTATGTGTGTGTGTGTGTGGGGGGGGGGGTGGCTGGTTACTCCTTCCCCATGGGGACTTCTGTGGTAATGGGGAATTCAGGACCTGGGAATCAGGTTTGGGTGCTCGGAGTCAGCAGCACTTCAAGAGGCATGGAGAGCTTGGACAAATAAGGGTGTGGGGGCCCATGTGGCAAAGTGCCTGAGTCAGCATATAGGAGTGTGTGGGACAGATGGGATAGGGTCAGCATCTACGGATGGGGTACATGAGTGTGGGGCACATGGAGGAGGTCATCTAGTCCAACCCCCTGCTCAAAGCAGGACCAGTCCCCAACTAAATCATCCCAGCCAGGGCTTTGTCAAGCCTGACCTTAAAAACCTCTAAGGAAGGAGATTCCACCACTTCCCTAGGTAACCCATTCCAGTGCTTCACCACCCTCCTAGTGAAAAAGTTTTTCCTAATATCCAACCTAGACCTCCCCCACTGCAACTTGAGACCATTACTCCTTGTTCTGTCATCTGCTACCACTGAGAACAGTCAAGATCCATCCTCTTTGGAACCCCCTTTCAGGTAGTTGAAAGCAGCTATCAAATCCCCCCTCATTCTTCTCTTCTGCAGACTAAATAATCCCAGTTCCCTCAGCCTCTCCTCATAACTCATGTGCTCCAGCCCCCTAATCATTTTTGTTACCCTCCGCTGGACTCTTTCAAATTTTTCCACATCCTTCTTGTACTGTGGGGCCCAAAACTGGACACAGTACTCCAGATGAGGCCTCACCAATGCTGAATAGAGGGGAATGATCATGTCCCTCGATCTGCTGGCAATGCTCCTACTTATATAGCCCAAAACGCTGTTAGCCTTTTTGGCAACAAGGACACACTGTTGACTCATATCCAGCTTCTCGTCCACCTTAACCCCATGTCCTTTTCTGCAGAACTGCTGCCTAGCCACTCAGTCCCTAGTCTATAGCAGTGCATGGGATTCTTCCATCCTAAGTGCAGGACTCTGCACTTGTCCTTATTGAACCTCATCAGATTTCTTTTGGCCCACTCCTCTAATTTGTCTAGGACCCTCTGTATCCTATCGCTATCCTCCAGGGTATCTACCACTCCTCCCAGTTTAGTGTAATCTGCAAACTTGCTGAGGGTGCAGTTCACGCCATCCTCCAGATCATTAATGAAGATATTGAACAAAACCGGCCCCGGGACCAACCCTTGGGGCACTTCGCTTGATACTGGCTGCCAACTAGACATGGAGCCATGGGGATGGCGAAGGGCAGCCAATCAGATGGCTTTCCCAATAGACATGCGGTTTTCCCTATAAATCTATAGGGGAAACCTGGTAGTGTTGGCAGGTTTAGGATCAGATCTGTGTGCACATGGAATGGTTGGATGTAGAGCAGGGAGGATGGGTGTGCTGAATGACTGGTGAGATATACTCAGAATGGAGATGTGTGTTCACACAGAATGAAAGGGTGGTGGACACAGAGTTGTCTGAGGTTGGTATGCATGTGTCTATTTAAACAGTATGTGTAAAGACTGGGGGTGGCATGAAAATGAATGTGGAATGAACAAGACAAATGTGCAACTGCTAGGTAAATTTATGCACATTTACCAAAATTTATGCAAATTAGAATCTGCTGGGGCTTTAGTTGTAAATATTGTTAGGATGGAGAACATCAAATAGTGACTGTAAGTAGTGTACCAGCAAAAATACTCATAAATCAGTGTACTGACAATGAGCTCTAGGAACAAGTATGAAGAGATAGTAAAATATATTCATTTATTTACCTCCACTAGTAATTGCCAATGCTCTGAGTGTGTTTCTGAGTTGCGATATATTTTTTCTATTCTTAGAATCTTTTACCTTTGCCAGGAAGAATAGTACTGGCAGTGAGAGGATGGCTGGGATAGGCTAGACTAGAGTACTAGTGACAATATTGTTTGAGTTGGTAACAGTAGAAAGAGGTATTTCTTCTTTACCATGTGATGGAATGATAACTTTCTCTTACAGTCTCATAAACATTCTTACCACCATTAAAAAGAATAGTATTTCAGCAAACATCAGTATGGTATGGTGTATGATTAGGGTTGGGTAGGAAATGGTTTTCTTATCCCAGGAGAATTTTCAAGATTTAAAAATGTTTCCCATCCCAAATCAGGACAAAAAATGAAAGTTTGAAAATTTGTGTGAACTGACAAACAGGGGGGAAACCCCTATTTTGGGATCAATCAAAACTTTTTGTTTTGATAATTTTGAAATGTTTCACTCCAATTTTACCTTTTTTTTCTCTTTAACCTTTTGTAAATTGTGCATTAAGTTAAATTGTGAAACCAAAAGTCATTTTGAAATGAAAAAACAAAATGTTCCATTTCAGAAATATCAAAATGAGATGTTTCTACAATTTTGAAATTTTTTTCAACTTTTTTGAGTGAGAAAATTCATCAAAACAGCAAAGTCGGAAAATTCATCACTTTCTCCCTAAAGTTTCAGTTTTGACTCATCAGTATTTTTCAGCAAAAAATGTTTTTGTTGAAAAATTCCCAAACAGCTGTATAGATGATACAAGGACTATTCCCACTCTAGTCTCCCCTGAAAAGTTTTGTTTTCTAAAGAAAGCTTTTGAATATCAACTTCTAGCATTCCAAATATGCATTGATTCAGCACTGTGGCCTTCTGGTGACTTGAAGTGAACTCACTCATTTCTCCCCCTCTCCTCTCTATTACTTTGTGAAGGGCTTGTTGCTTCTTGGCAAATGATGCCATTTGTAGATAGATTTCTCCCTGATTGGTGTGGAGGAATTGTTTGGCTGGTTGAAGTGAGTGCACGCGAGCAAATAATACTTCAGAGAAAAGTCTGATTATACTTGTGTGGTTATATGTGTCGCCTCTTCAAACAGACATCCCAAGATGACAAGTGCTCTTGTAGGGCTGTAATTATGGAACCTTGGTGCACTCTTTACACATTTTTTTTGGCTTGAATAGAAAGTAGTGAATGGAAAAAATCATGCAGATTTTCTTCTGCCCTAGTTACAAACTCTGGGTCAAATCCTCAGTCGATTATAAGTCATCAGCAGCACAGAAGGGTCATATCCATCTCTTAATGCAACAGATGGCAATTTCCCTGTCACACAGCCACCCTGAGCCTCTACCCCAACTAGCACGGCAGGCATTTTGTAGTGTCTGTCTCTCCCCCTGCATGCTCAACATTCTTTGCCAATCCTGACTGGTGGGAGGAAGGGTTGTCCAATGGTTAGTGCACTAGCCTAGGACTCCAGAGATCTGGGGTTAGTTCTTTGAAGGCTTCTTGTCTGAGCATGGGCCAGATTTTTAAAATCTGTGGGCATTAGGCACCTAAATACTTTTTAAAATGTGGACCATAATCACTCGGTACCTCAGTTTCCCCATCTGTACAATGGGAATAACAACACTTCCCTACTGCACATGGATGTTGTGAGGAGAAGTACATTAAGGACTGTGCGGTGCTAAGATACTCTGGTGAACGGGACAGATAATACCATAGATACACTCTATCTAGAAATATAACACACTAGAGGAGCCTCGAGTCTGCTCTAACTTGAAGCAGGAGCTTATCTGGCCCCAACACCCCTTACAATTTGGGGATAGAAAGTGTTGCATGGCCATCTATGGTCCCCTCCCCCTCTTCCAGTGCCATCTACATGCAATGTCTTATGAGGTACACAGCCTGCATTATAGTGGGCACTCTTCATCTGGCTGCATAGGACAAAGGCAGAGCTAGTTTAAAAAGAAAAGCGGTATCTCTGATGGCAGTGAGCATCACACTATCTGCTGAAATGAGACAAAATCCCAGGTATTAAGGTGGTGCGCTAAGCAATTCCACAAGTGGAAAGAGCTTTTAGTGTGTCATTAATCACCACTTTGCCCTAGCCGTTCTCAGGATGCTTTTCTCCCAGTGATCCCTGCAACTCCAGTTAAATTTGGTCGGTATAGCAGCAAGTGCTGATCTGCTTCAAGCGAAGATCACATTTTGAGCCTTTTCAACCTTTTCTAGCACACTAAGCCAAGGACAGATTGGACTGTATTCTTTCAGGTGTGAAATCTCACTTTCCCTTAATTTTCAGTGTCGTCCTGACCTTCGGATCCTCTTTCAAGACTTAGACTGAATGCTGGATACTTTACTAAAGCCCATAAGAAGCACTTTCCGGTGTATGGCAACTTTGGTAGAATGAAATATTGGATCACTCGTAAGCACTTAATCCAAAGTGAAAGGGTTGTACACTGGGAACTGTCTTGGTGTCTGCTTGTTATGGTGCTCAGTAGCTTTCTTTAAAATGTTTGAGGGATTTGGTGCTTATAGATACTAGAGCCTGACAACACATGCTTGAGTTACGCTTAGTACAGGCAGGTATTGTGCAAAATTTAAGAACATAGGAATTACTAGATTGGGTCAACCCCACTGTCCTTCCACTCCAGCATCCTGTCTCTGGCAGGTGCCAGCACCAGATGCTTCCGGGGAAGGTGTAAAATCCCTGTGGTGTGGGATAATCTGTCCTCCTCCCCATGTTATGTCTCATCCTACTTTCTAACAGTCATATTGGCTTAATCCCTGAAGCATGAGGTTTAATATCCCTACTCAAATTGTTATAAATCTGGATATTCTTGATGTCCATATAGAAATGTCCAATCTTGTTAAACTCTTGGCCTCAATGACTTCATGTGGCAGTGAGTTCCATTGTCTAATTACACACTGTGTGAAAGTACTTATTTTAATTAGTTTTGAATTTGCCACACTTTAATTGCATTGAATGACTAGTTTGTATGTTATGAGACAGGGTGAACTAATTCCTAATATGTCTTCCTTAGACCACTCACTGTTATATACATTTATATTGTCTCCTCTTATTCATCTCCCTTCTAAGTTAAACCTGTTCTTTTCAATCTCTATTAATAGTTTTACCACACCTTAATTATTCTCCTCACACAAGAATACATCTTGTTAATGCACATCAGCTGAAAGTTATAACACATTTGCTAAGGCAGTCTTTAGGCATCTCAAGACCAGAGACTGCAGATCATGCTATAATGGTGGCGTGATATTTTTTTAAGACAAAGAGAGATTTGGGTGGGATCTCTGTACTAAAATGACTGCAATGGGTTGGTTTGGGTGGGTAGCTGGTGATGAAGTATGGAGACTTTCATGTCTGAGCCACCACTATGAATTTTGTCAGCAGTGGCCAAAATGTAACATGCTACGTGCTGTGCTTTACATCACCCAATGAAAATTGCATGTGCATGTGCTTGTGAGAGACACGGTCATTTGGGACTGAATCTGGTGTAACATTCAAGAGGTGAAGGTTAGCCTGCAAAACCCACTCTGCAACTTCATTCCTCTTCCTGTTTCTCTCTACTCCCTCCTTAGCGGAGTTGGGGGAGCTAGTAATTTTCAATACTTTGGCCAAGGAAGGATTGGCTAAGCCAAGGAACAATGAAAACAGACATTGTATTGGTGCTGTAACTAAAACTAATTTAAGAAATCAACTTGAGGAATGTTGGTGGCTTGCTGGCGGTACAGCTGTATTGTGGAGCAGGACTACAGAAGAAACCTGACACAATGTGAGGAGTGATATCCCCATGGAGAACAGTAAGAACTGTTGGGTGGTGAGGCCTTTTTGAAATATGGCCAATTTGTTTTGGTGCATAAATACAAGCTGATCTCTTCTAAAAATCTTCTATCCTCCTGCCTGTGTTGCAATGAATCAAGGAGCAGAGTGATGTCAATATTTGTGTGTTGGGACAATCTCACTGAGCCACAGAGCTGTATACAACAGCCTATATAAACT
Organism: Platysternon megacephalum; assembly: GCA_003942145.1. Taxonomy (NCBI): domain Eukaryota; kingdom Metazoa; phylum Chordata; order Testudines; family Platysternidae; genus Platysternon; species Platysternon megacephalum. The sequence continues at coordinate 766,261 of QXTE01000227.1, forward strand.
TCTGAACAACTACTCATTTGAGATCAATGCCATAGACCCAGTGGAAGAATCTGCCAAAGGTCTGAATTTGTTGCATGTCTTTTTCAAACCAATAGTCCTCACATTGCTTTTCAGATTTTCAAACGTGTCTCCCCAGGGCTATGAAACAACACATTTAAAATATACTAAACTATGAGGATAAGCAGATGAGTCAGAGAGAACAGCTTCAAACTGCCGATACAGAATGAAATGATGCAAACAAGTTGAGACAACATTAAAAGCTTGAGTGAAAATAAAGCTTTTTAGCTTTGACTGAAGTGTTTGAACAGGTCTGTTGAACCAAATGTTTAAACAAATTCTGCTAAAGATCCATTGCATATAATCTCAATGTGTCTGCGGTGGTTTTTTTATACTTGGATCAAGTAAACATACATGAGACAAAAGTGTTGGAAGGAGCATGAATATTTTAGCTCTAAGCACAGCAATTTAAAAGTATTTTCATCTTAAAAGTATGCATTTCATAAAGTGACTCTACTCTCTTCAAATAGCACTTTGCACTTGGAGAGAACCTTCCAGCTGAGGGTCACAAAAACACCTTGCAAATTAAGTATCATCTTCATCTGGCAGATGGGAAGTGAAGTACCTTGCCCAAGGTCACACTGAATCCAGAGCAAGTGACCTGCCAACTCTGAGTTTTCTGACCTTTCTGCAGGTCTACAGGGAAAATATCTCATCTCTGGGGAAATCCTTATGTAACTCTAACTGGGGTATGTAACCTATCATTTAAATAAGTTTCTATACCAGATGACTGGAGGATAGCTAATGTGATGCCTTTTTTTTTTTAAAGGCTCCAGAGGTCATCCTGGCAATTTTGGTCAGTAAACCTAACTTCAGTACTGGGCAAATAGATTGAAATGATAGTAAAGAAGAGAATTATCAGACACATGGATGGACATGATTTGTTGGGGAAGAGAGTCAACATAGTTTTTGTAACAGGAAATCATGCCTCACCAATCTACTAGAATTCTTTGAGGGGGTCAACAAGCTTGTGGACAAGGGGTATCCAGTGAATATAGTGTACTTAGATTTTCAGAAAGCCTTTGACAAGGTCTCACATCAAAGGCCCTTAAGCAAAGTAAGCTGTCACGGGATAAGAGGGAAGGTCCTCTCATGGATCAGTAACTGGTTAAAAGGTAGGAAACAAAGGGTAGGAATAAATGGTCAGTTTTCAGAATAGAGAGAGGTAACTACTGGTGTCCCCCCGGGGTCTGTACTGGGACCTGTGCTGTTCAACATATTCATAAATGATCTGGGAAAATTGGGTAAACAGTGAAGTAGCAAAATTTGCAGATGATACAAAACCACTCAATATAGTCAAGTCCAAAGCAGACTGCGAAGAATTACAAAGGATCTCACAAAACTGGGTGACTGGGCAACAAAATGGCAGATGAAATTCAATATTGATAAATGCAAAGTAAGACACTTTGGAAAACATAATCCCAACTATATATATAAAATGATGGGATCTAAATTAGCTGTTACCACTCAAGAAAAATTTTGGAGTCATTGTGGATAGTTCTCTGGAAACATCCACTCAATGGGCAGCAGCAGTCAAAAAAGCTGACAATGTTGAGAATCATTAAGAAAGGGATAGATAATAAGACAGAAAATCATATTGCCTCTATATAAATCCATGGTATCCCCACATCTTGAATACTGTGTGCAGATGTGGTTGCTCCATCTAAAAAAAAATAAAAAAAAAATTGGAATTGGAAGAGTTTCAGAAAAGGGCAACAAAAATGATTAGGGGGATGGAACAGCTTCCATATGAGGAGAGATTCAAAAAACTGGGACTTTTCAGCTTAGAAAAGAGATGACTAAGGGGGATATGATAGAGGTTTATAAAATCATGACGGGTGTGGAGAAAGTAATTAAGTGTTATTTATCCCTTCATATAACACAAGAACTAGAGGGCGCCAAAGGAAATTAACTGACAGCAGGTTTAAAACAAACAAAAGGAAGTATTTTTTCACACAACACACAGTCAACCTGTGGAACTCTTTGCTGGAGAATGTTTTGAAGACCAAGACTATAACAGGGTTCAAAAAAATCTAGATACATTCATGGAGGACAGGTCCATCAATGGCTATTAGCCAGGATGGGCAGGGATGGTATCCCTGGCCTCTGTTTGCCAGAAGCTGGGAATGAGCGACAGGGGATGGATCACTTGATGTTTACCTGTTCTGTTCATTCTCCCTGGGGCACCTGGCATTGGCCACTGTCGGAAGACAGGATATTGGGCTACATGGACCTTTGGCCTGACCCAGTATGGCTGTTCTTATGTTCTGCCATTTCCTATTTCACATCCAGATGGAGAGAGACTGCCAATCACAACTGCTACATAGGCTGATGGACAGCCTTGCCCTCAGCCTGTGTGACAAGCAAAGCTCCGTCCCATGCCTCCCAGGTGTGTAATCAAAGGGCTGCATGCACTGTTGATCTCCCAGTCAGCCAGGAAACATCTTTCCAGCCCAGCTGAAATGGCTGCTGTCCAGGCTGCTACACCCCTCTCAATCCCCTATGTGCACTCCTTTCCCTCATCTGAATGTGCCACATCTTTCTCCCTCCATGTGCCCCAGTGTCTATGTCAAATAGGGTGACCAGACAGCAAGTGTGAAAAATTGGGACGGGGGTGGGTAGTAATAGGGCTTATATAAGAAAAAGACCCAAAAATCGGGACTGTCCCTATAAAATTGGGACATCTGGTCACCCTAATGTCAAAGCGAATGGGCTGCTAAAACATTATGTAATTACATACTGTATCATAATGCTCATGCACCAGGGACAGATTAAGGCTGCCAAAGCCACCTTCATTCTGGCCTTTTCTAACATTGGAGCGTTCCACACTGCAGCTGAGCATTCTCTTACTAGGCATCGTTGCCTAATGGATAGAGCACTTGACTAGTGCTGAGGAGACTTGGGTCCTATTCCCAGCTCTGTCATTGGTCTTCTGGCTGACCTTGGGTAAGGCACATCCTTCCCCGTGCCTCAGTTTCCCCATCTATAACACAGGGAGAAGGATACTGACCTCCATTGTGAAACAATGTGAGATCTACTGATGAAACGCGCTACATATGAGGCTATAGGGTATTATTTTAACATGGGTTTGTTGGATGTAATTTATTATTTGTACTGTGGTTGTCCCGAACAACTCCTGACAGGGAACAAGGCCCTATTGCACTAAGTGCTGTATACAAAGGAAAAACAAAAATGGTTCTGGCTCCCAGCGAGCTCACAGGGTAGGGTATATCCCTTTTTAAAAAACTCTCCTCATTCATGTTTTTACATACTCCAAAATGGTATGGCTGTAACTTAACAAGTTCATGGTGTTGCAGTACAGTGTCACATGGTTATGAGTTTCACAATATACATTTCGGTTTTGTATTATAATCAAGATCATCTAATTATTCCCACATAATCCATCTAGTTTGCTTGCTATGAACTCCACTGCTGCTCCTTTCACAGCCCATAGAGCTGGTTGGGGTATGATGATCCTTCCTCCCCCTCCAAACCCATTAGAAACATTTTTGATGACTAATGTTTGTTTTAGTTGACATTTATGGGATTCTCATTTAAATAAAAACCCGAATGTTTGAGCTTTCAGAAACCAAAACCTGAAACTTTTCTATTTTTGTTTTTAATAAATTCTACAAAAACAGATGGTTTTGCAAAAACTTGTTTTGTCAAAGCCATTTTCTGTTGTGAAAATACTTAGCGTGAATGCTTTTGACCACCTCTTAAAGTTGTTATCAACTGAACTGAAGATGGGCATCTTCTTACCCACCTCCATCCGTTTATACCTTATGGACTTCATTGTATTCTTTGCTCACAGATTCTCCTACACAGTTTCTATAGGCCTAATCCACTGCCTGTTGATGCCAGTGGTAAGATTTTTATTGACCTCTGTTGGTGTTGTATCAAGCCCTCAGTGTCTGAAACAATTCAATGTAGGAGCTATGTAGTAAAAGGATATGCCCCAATTCAGTAAAACATTTAAACACCTGGTTAAGTGCCAATGATTTCAGTACAATTTAGGTACATGTATAAGTGCTTTGCTAAATCAGGATCTGAATTGTAGAATAAGAACTTGGAAACTGTGTGTAACAACCAGGTTATAGATTCAACCCTAATATTCTACAACCCCACTTATTCATCCTTTCTGGAAAAAGAGAGCATGGCCAAAAAGAGAAAATGTTACAGAGACTTGCCAGAAACAAAAAAGGAATCAAGAGAAGAAAGATGTTACAAAATAGAAGATAGATAATTCACAGTAAAAGAAGAGTGATATAAACATAAAAAGATAAAGAAAATAAAACTTAAGGACAGAAAACAAAGGATAAAAAAGATAAATAAGAGATAAAAGGCAAATAAATAAAGACAGCAGAAAAGAGGCACATAAAGAAAAGAAAATGGATTTCAAAATATTTCATCCAGCCAAACCGAATATCGTGTAGAGAAGAAATTGCTGTGCATAAAAGCACAGCTCTCACCCAAATATATGCATAAATCATATAATTATTTTGCAATATCATTTGCAGAGAAATAAGGAGAACATCTGAATGGACAATGTAATCATGCAAGTCTATATCAAAGTAATATTAAGGCCCAGAATTTTAGAAGGTGGTGTAAACAAATCAAAAAAATTAACACATTTTACTCTTGCAAAAAACCTGAGCACTCTGACTGAACATACAACCTGGCAGGTGTTCCAATATTATTATAAGGGCAAAGAGGATGGTTTTTTGAGTTCTCAGTGGATGGATGTGTAAGTGTGTGGGAATGTATGCTGTACTCCACTCTGAAAATATCACCCTAAAATTCTCATCTTGATGTGTATGGTTCAATCCTTAGTACATTTTGTTAGCTAAACAGGCAAGAGCCAACCACCTGATGACACTGACTTTTCACATATTGTTGTTTACTTGTCATGGAAGGACATCTTCATTGTGGAGATGTGATATGAAGTTTTTGCACCAAAGAAAAAAGGTGCAAACTAAGCAAACTCATTTTGTTGCGCAACATTGATTCTATGCAAATAATTTTGTCACTGCAGCTGATTAAATAAGAGTTTCATAGGAAAAATCAACAGTTTCTATTTAGCCATATTGCAAACTCTTAAATGATCAAAAAGCATGAGATTATTTAAAAAAAAAAGTCTGTTTTTGTACTTTTTCTAGTTTCTGAGCCTTTATGGTTGTTGGGTTACCATTTAAAAGCAACTAAGTATCAAGCCATAACATTGAGACACACCAATATGCATTCACAGGAAAATTTCTAATGAAGATTCTTTTTAATGATTCACAAACAAAAGTGGACTTTGAATGAAAAGAGTGTAAAGAAGATAGGAAATGTTGACATTAAGAATCACCCAGGTCTTCCATGATTCCCTCCTCCCCTTTTTAGTAGATTAAGGGTAGCTCAGAATAAGATTTGTAATATTGAAATATAAACATATTAATGGTAAAATTAAAAGCTTTGATAGCTATATAGTTAATGATTTATAATTATGTTTACTGAATGAATGCAGATGAGGTAACACTTAGGCCAAGGCCTTGCTGGTATAAGTGTGGTTTTGCTAATTCTTCTTTTACACAGAATTGCTAATCTACTTAAAATGTTACTGCTGACAGAACAAAGGTAACATGTCAAGTTGGAAGATATAAATAAAAGATACCCAAACATGTAATGATAAATTTAAAAAGTTCCTTTTTTTCTGGGAAGACCCAGAGCAGGGTGACATAAAATAACATGACCCATAAACTGCAAAACCAGCAGGAAAAATATAGAAGTTGGGTAACTGAAGCTTGCACATGCATTACATAAGGACTACCTAAACCTCAAAGGGTTGATGTGCTTTAAGCCAATTGGATAAAGATTAAGGAATCTGTAATGTGTAAAAGACCTAAGTGTACATGGGGCCAAGCTGGAGAAACATCAGACCACATACTGAAGGACAAGACCAAGGGATCAGAGAAGTCAACAGCTATCATGGAAGGTGGAAGAACATCCTGGTGCCTCAGAATGTGGTAGTTTGAACCCATTTACGAATTCTGCCTTGTCTGGACATACATTTATGCCAGATAGACTGTCTGTTTAAGTGAGAGTAATTCTTTCTGAAATTGTATAAATAAAGGCAAAAATTGATTAAGCCTAAATTGGGTGGACTCGTGACGGTTTCCCAACTCTTATCCCCAACAGGGTGTACTCCTATTAGACTTTCAAATATCTGCTTTTTCTGCCACTAGGAGGTCTAGAACATTTTTGCGCAATGAAAGCTGGATTCCCACCATAATCACTTGACTCCAGGAGCTGGGGATTAGGGAAAACACTGAATTCATGAGACTAATGATGAAATAGAATTGCAGGACTGGAAGGGACCTTGAGAGGTTATCTAGTCAAGTCACCTGCACTCATGGCAGGACTAAGTATTATCGAGATCGTCCCTGTCAGGTGTTTGTCCAACTTTCTCTTAAAAATATCCAATGATGCAGAATCCACAACCTCCCTGGGCAATTTATTCCAGTGTTTAACCACTCTGACAGTTAGAAGAAGTTTTTTTCTAATGTCCAACCCAAATTTCCCTTGCTGCAATTTAAGCCCATTAATTCTTGTCCTATTCTTAGAGATTTAGGAGAACAATATTTCTCCCTCCTCCTCGTAACTACAGAACAACTGGCAGTTGGAAGCTGTGAGCTTCAAAGGAAGGTCTGAAAGCTAGAAGCCTCTGGTAATTGGCTGAGCCTTAATCAGTGGGTGGGGCATTCACCCAGGCCAGGGCTTTATAAAGCAGCGCACAAGCGACCAGGGTGCTTTTGCGAACAGGGGCTGCTAACAGGGAGTTTCGCAAGGGAGTTCTCCAGGTGAAGGAGGAGTGGGAAGGGAGCGAGGGTCCCTTGCCGGTTTTATCTGTTTCCCTTTATTCCCCTTAAAACCTATAAACCAAACTGAATTGTGAATTGGGAGTGCTTTGTTCCAGGTGGGCCTTGAGTGGGCCTGACTGTTACAAAAAGGCAGTCAGCAGCGAACCGCGGAGGCTAACAGAGGGAGTTTGCCTGGGAGATTGCGGAGAGCCCACTGAGGCTTACATCTCGTGGGTTTCTGTGAGTTGCTGCAACAGCTGAGGAAGCTCTTAGAAGGAAGGTGATATGGAAGGTGAGCGTTCAGTTGTTGTAACCTGCACAGGTTGTGCCATGTTTGTATTTCTTTCACAGGACAGAAGCGACTTTGTCTGTACAAAGTGCAAGCTGGTCTCCATATTGGAAGAGAAGGTTCGAGGTCTGGAGAAACAAGTATCGACCCTGCGTTGCATACGAGAAAATGAAGATTTCCTGGACAGACGTCAGGAGATGCTTCTACAGGCACAACGTTCTGAAGAATCGGAGCATGTTGCGCAGAGGGGAATGAGGGACGGTGAAGAAAATTGGCAGCATGTGACCTCCAGAAGAAGGAAGAGGAGCGTCCACGTACCAGCAATGGAGATACAGGTGAGCAACCGTTTTCATGTTCTCTCCACAGGTACTAATGCAGAGAGTGGAGTATATGATACATCTGAGGGAAGGGAGCAGAAGGAGACTCCACTGATTGGAAGGCATGAGATGCACTGTCCTAGGGATGGGGGTTCCACGACCACTGCTCCCAAGAGAAGGAGGAGGGGGGGTGGTCAGGGACTCCTTCCTCAGGGGGACTGAGTCATCTATCTGCCGCCCCGACTGAGAAAACCGAGAGGTCTGCTGCTTGCCAGGAGCTAGGATTCATGATGTGACGGAGAGACTGCCGAGACTCATCAAGCCCTCGGATCACTATCCCTTCCTGCTTCTCCATGTGGGCACCAATGATACTGCCAAGAATAACCTTGAGCAGATCACTGCAGACTACGTGGCTCTGGGAAGAAGGATAAAGGACTTTGAGGCGCAAGTGGTGTTCTCGTCTATCCTCCCTGTGCAGGGAAAAGGCCTGGGTAGAGACCGTCGAATTGTGGAAGTCAACGAATGGCTACGCAGGTGGTGTCGGAGAGAAGGCTTTGGATTCTTCGACAATCGGATTGTGTTCCAAGAAGGAGGAGTGCTAGGCAGAGACGGGCTCCACCTAACGAAGAGAGGGAAGAACATCTTCGCAAGCAGGCTGGCTAACCTAGTGAGGAGGGCTTTAAACTAGGTTCACCGGGGGAAGGAGACCAAAGCCCTGAGGTGAGTGGGGAAATGGGATTCTGGGAGGAAGCATGAGCAGGAGAGTGCAAGAGGGGAGGACTCCTGTCTCAGACTGAGAAAGCGGGACGATCAGCGAGTTATCTTAAGTGCCTATACACAAATGCAAGAAGCCTGGGAAACAAGCAGGGAGAATGGGAAGTCCTGGCACAGTCAAGAAACTATGATGTCATTGGAATAACAGAGACTTGGTGGGATAACTCACATGACTGGAGTACTGTCATGGATGGATATAAACTGTTCAGGAAGGACAGGCAGGGCAGAAAAGGTGGGGGAGTTGCATTGTATGTAAGAGAGGAGTACGACTGCTCAGAGCTCCGGTATGAAACTGCAGAAAAACCTGAGAGTCTCTGGATTAAGTTTAGAAGTGTGAACAACAGGGGTGATGTCGTGGTGAGAGTCTGCTGTAGACCACCAGACCATGGGGATGAGGTGGACGAGCCTTTCTTCCGGCAACTAGCACAAGTTACTAGATCGCAGGCCCTGGTTCTCATGATAATCACCCTGATATCTGCTGGGAGAGAAATACAGCGGTGCACAGTCAATCCAGGAAGTTTTTGGAAAGTGTAGGGGACAATTTTCTGGTGCAAGTGCTGGAGGAACCAACTAGGGGCAGAGCTCTTCTAGACCTGCTGCTCACAAACCGGGAAGAATTAGTAGGGGAAACAAAAGTGGATGGGAACCTGGGAGGCAGTGACCATGAGATGGTCGAGTTCAGGATCCTGCCACAAGGAAGAAAGGAGAGCAGCAGAATATGGACCCTGGACTTCAGAAAAGCAGACTTTGACTCCCTCAGGGAACTGATGGGCAGGATCCCCTGGGAGAACAACATGAGGGGGAAAGGAGTCCAGGAGACCTGGCTGTATTTTAAAGAATCCCAATGTGTAGAAAGAATAGTAAATATGGCAGGCGACCAGCTTGGCTAAACAGTGAAATCCTTGCTGATCTTAAATGCAAAAAAGAAGCTTACAAGAAGTGGAAGATTGGACAAATGACCAGGGAGGAGTATAAAAATATTGCTCAGGCATGCAGGAGTGAAATCAGGAAGGCCAAATCACACTTGGAGTTGCAGCTAGCAAGAGATGTTAAGAGTAACAAGAAGGGTTTCTTCAGGTATGTTAGCAACAAGAAGAAAGTCAAGGAAAGTGTGGGCCCCTTACTGAATGAGGGAGGCAACCTAGTGACCGAGGATGTGGAAAAAGCTAATGTACTCAATGCTTTTTTTGCCTCTGTCTTCACGAACAAGGTCAGCTCCCAGACTGCTGCACTGGGCAGCACAGTATGGGGAGAAGGTGACCAGCCCTCTGTGGAGAAAGAAGTGGTTCGGGACTATTTAGAAAAACTGGACGAGCACAAGTCCATGGGGCCGGATGCGCTGCATCCGAGGGTGCTAAAGGAGTTGGCGGATGTGATTGCAGAGCCATTGGCCATTATCTTTGAAAACTCATGGCGATCGGGGGAGGTCCCGGATGACTGGAAAAAGGCTAATGTAGTGCCCATCTTTAAAAAAGGGAAGAAGGAGGATCCGGGGAACTACAGGCCAGTCAGCCTCACCTCAGTCCCTGGAAAAATCATGGAGCAGGTCCTCAAGGAATCAATTCTGAAGCACTTAGAGGAGAGGAAAGTGATCAGGAACAGTCAGCATGGATTCACCAAGGGCAAGTCATGCCTGACTAACCTAATTGCCTTCTATGAGGAGATAACTGGGTCTGTGGATGAGGGGAAAGCAGTGGATGTGTTATTCCTTGACTTTAGCAAAGCTTTTGATACGGTCTCCCACAGTATTCTTGCCGGCAAGTTAAAGAAGTATGGGCTGGATGAATGGACTATAAGGTGGATAGAAAGCTGGCTAGATCGTCGGGCTCAACGGGTAGTGATCAACGGCTCCATGTCTAGTTGGCAGCCGGTTTCAAGCGGAGTGCCCCAAGGGTCGGTCCTGGGGCCGGTTTTGTTCAATATCTTCATTAATGATCTGGAGGATGGCGTGGACTGCACTCTCAGCAAATTTGCAGATGACACTAAACTGGGAGGAGTGGTAGATACGCTGGAGGGTAGGGATAGGATACAGAGGGACCTAGACAAATTAGAGGATTGGGCCAAAAGAAACCTGATGAGGTTCAACAAGGACAAGTGCAGAGTCCTGCACTTAGGACGGAAGAATCCCATGCACTGTTACAGACTAGGGACCGAGTGGCTAGGCAGCAGTTCTGCAGAAAAGGACCTAGGGGTTACGGTGGACGAGAAGCTGGATATGAGTCAACAGTGTGCCCTTGTTGCCAAGAAGGCTAACGGCATTTTGGGCTGTATAAGTAGGGGCATTGCCAGCAGATCGAGGGACGTGATCGTTCCCCTCTATTCGACATTGGTGAGGCCTCACCTGGAGTACTGTGTCCAGTTTTGGGCCCCACACTACAAGAAGGATGTGGAAAAATTGGAAAGAGTCCAGCGGAGGGCAACAAAAATGATTAGGGGGCTGGAGCACATGAGTTATGAGGAGAGGCTGAGGGAACTGGGATTGTTTAGTCTGCAGAAGAGAAGAATGAGGGGGGATTTGATAGCTGCTTTCAACTACCTGAAAGGGGGTTCCAAAGAGGATGGATCTAGACTGTTCTCAGTGGTACCAGATGACAGAACAAGGAGTAATGGTCTCAAGTTGCAGTGGGGGAGGTTTAGATTGGATTTTAGGAAAAACTTTTTTACCAGGAGAGTGGTGAAGCACTGTTATGGGTTACCTAGGGAGGTGGTGGAATCTCCTTCCTTAGAGGTTTTTAAGGTCAGGCTTGACAAAGCCCTGGCTGGGATGATTTAGTTGGGATTAGGTCCTGCTTTGAGCAGGGGGTTGGACTAGATGACCTCCTGAGGTCCCTTCCAACCCTGATATTCTATGATTCTATGATTCTTTACCTTTTTATATACATGAAATCTGTTATCATGTCCCCTCAGTCTCATCTTCTCCAGACTAAACAAACCCATTTTTTTCAACCTTCCCTCATAGGTCATGTCTTCTAGACCTTTAATCATTCTTGTTGCTCTTCTCTGGACTTTTTCCAATTTGTCCATATCTTTCCAGAAATGTGGTACCCAGAACTGGACACAATACTCCAGTTGAGGCCTAATCAACGTGGAGTAGAGTGGAAGAATTACTTCTAGTGTCTTGCTTACAATACTCCTGTTCATACATCCCAGAATGTTTGCTTCTTTTTTTTTGGCAACAGTGTTACTGACTCATATTAGCTTGTGATCCACTATGACCTCCAGATCCCTTTTGGCAGTCATTTCCCATTTTGTATGAGTGCAACTGATTGTTCCTTCCTAAGTGGAGTACTTTGCATTTGTCCTTATTGAATTTAATCCTATTTAATTCAGACTTTTTCTCCAGTTTGCCCAGATCATTTTGAATGTTAACCCTGTCCTCCAAAGCATTTACAACCCCTCCCAGCTTGGTATTATCTGCACAATTTATAAGTGTACTATCTATGCCATTATCTAAATCACTGAAGATATTGAACAGAACTAGAACCAGAACTGATCCATATGGAACCCCACTTGATATATCCTTCCAGCTTGACTGTGAACCACTGATAACTACTCTTTCAGAACGGTTTTCCAACCAGTTATAAATCCACCTTACAGTGGCTCCACTTAGGTTGTATTTCCCTTATTTGTTTATGAGAAGGTTATGCGAGACTATATTGAAAGGTTTACTAAAATTAAGGTATACCGCATCTACCACTTCCCCCCATCCACAAGGCTTGTTACCCTGTCAAAGAAAGCTATTAGGTTGGTTTGACATGATTTGTTCTTGACAAATCCCTGCTGACTATTACTTATCACCTTATTATCTTCTAGATGTTTGCAAATTGATTGCTTGAGTATTTGCTCCATTATCTTTCTGGGTACAGAAATTAAACTGACTGCCCTGTAATTCCCCAGGTTGTCCTTATACCCCTTTTTATAGATTGGCACTATTTGCCCTTTTCCAGTCCTCTAGAAGACAGGAGAGATTCCATCACTTTTCAAAGATAACCGCTAATGGCTCAGATATCTCCTCAGTCAGCTCCTTGAGTATTCCAAGATGCATTTAATCAGAAATAGGAGCGTTGAGCCTCAAAAACCTAAACCAATGTCAGCAAGTGTTGATTGTCAAAGTAGTTCACTAGTCTGAAGCAACTCTAAGCACTTACCAAAATAGACGTGGCATATAATTTCAGAAAGATAGAAAATGGCTCCATGCACTTTCCTCTGTAATCTTAAATACAAATCTTTGAATATGTTGCCTCTAACAGATGCTATAGCCACAGGGAATGTCCAAAGACTATTGTATCAACATGAGACATATTATGTGGATCTGTATGGGCTAGGGATTGTATTCTGGCTCCTGGGGGTGTTATAGTAGTTTCCTACAGGAAATAACATCACTGGAGGTAATTACCTGCCTCGGGATTTGCATTAACAAGTCAGAAAAAGCCTTCCCCTTGGGGGAAATCTCATTAGTTTGACTTGGTTACAGTTCTTCGTGTGCCTGTCTCTTGAAATGATATAAATGACAGGCCTGATGTGGGGAGAGGTCACAGTCACTCTTTCCAAGAGCTGACTGCCATGAGACTGTGACCAGAGGGGCCAGCCTGGCAAGAGGACCTGAAATAGCTAAAACCTGGCAAGGTCACCATGTGGAAATGGGCTGACACCTGTGTTTAAGCTGTTTGTAGTTCTTAAGATATCTTTCCCTTCTAATGCTTTTGCTCTGAATAAATAGTACTTTGCTCTGTCAAGGCTGGCTGATGGCTGGTTAACCCTGTCACTGCCCCTGAGAGAACAGGATGGCAGGTGCTGAATGAAGGACCTGCGGAGGTGATCCCAGTGAATTGTAGTCCGGATTCCCAGTCTAGAGGGGCAAAGTTGTGGGACTCTGGAGGCCTGATACCTAAGTGGGGTGCCTTGTAGAGGCCAGGGCGGGGTCAGAGGTGCTGTTACCTCTGGAGTTGTGACAGTGGCTATTTATTTATTTTTGTTTAACCCTCCTCCAACCAGGAAAATACTGGAAGGCCTAAGGCTCCTACTCTACAGGTGAAAAGATGAGTCAGAGCCACATCATTCCCTGTGCTGTGTGGTTTGAAGGGGAGGGTAGTAGAAGAAACCCTTCCTCAATGAGCCACAGCAGTCAGAGGGATGGGGGACAGGGCAGAATGGCCTCACCCTCTTTCTCCAACCTCCAAAGAAGCCTCTTTCTGTGAGCGGCAGATAGTCTGGCTTCAGTGAGCTCAGTGGGAGTGTCCGTACAGAGGTGGGGTTCTGAGTGGGCTACTTTAGACAGAGCTGTATAATCTACAGATATGGGGACCTGCATGAAAGACCCCCTAAGCTTATAGTCTACCAGTTTAGGTTAAAACTTCTCTAAGGCACTAATTCCTTAGACTGATATTGCTGCCACCACCAAGTGATTTACGCAAAATATTCAGGGAAGGGTCACTTGGAATCCCTATCCCCCAAAAATATCCCCCCATGCCCCTTCACCCCATTTCCTGGGGAAGCTTGAGAATAAACTACCAACCAGTTGCCTTAGCAATGTGAGCACAGACCAGACCCTTTGTCTTCAGGACACTGAAATCAATCAGGGTAATAAACTTTACAGGGTAATAAAAAGATTTAAAACACAAAGGATTCCCCTCTGGGATCAGCTTCACAGTTACAAAAACAGGAATGAAACTACCTCTGTAGCATAGGAAAATTCACAAGCCAAAACAAAAGATAACCTAATGCATTCCCTTGCCCTACTCACAGTTTCTGTGGTTTTAGATGGATTATTCCAGGTATATTTCCAGGAGGTATTGTACCTACTTGGTTTCTCCCTCTGTCCGGAGAGGGAACAACCCACAGAACAACAAACAAATACCCCCCAGATTTGAAAGTATCTTCTTTTCTTTTTGGTCTTCTGGTCAGGTGCCAAATAGGTTATTTGAACTGCTTAACCCTTTACAGGTGAGGGAATCTAGTACAGTTGCCAAGGATACATAAAGGTTGCTACCCTTCCCCCTATATTCATGACAGTCTCCGTTTCTGTATTAATTGATGCCATTCTTATTAATTATTTATACAACACCAGAAATGAACACTGCTACTGATCGGTGCTGCTATAAATGATTTGGCATTAGCAGTTGAAATGTGCTAGGCACTTTGCAAACACAGTGGGAGGGACAGCGTCTGCCACAAGGAGCACGTGGTCTAAGGCAGGCCCCACAAGAAATGCTCATGCAAGATGCCAGCCTGCCTGCCCCGAAGAGGTTACGCTATTGATGCCTGCTGGTCCCAGACTGAATAATAGACACACACAGAAGAGTGGTTTGGATGGGTCAGTGGTCTGCCTCAAAAGGCTTGCAGGCCAATGGAAGAGCTATACTTGGAAGTTATGGCCAATACTTAGGGTCTTATCCTACTGTCCAGCACCATAGTGTCTGAGTGCCTTCCATGTAAAACCAACAGCAATAATGAGGTTCCTGTACAGCCAGCAACTCTTGTTAGCTGATCCTCAGTTATCACAGTCTCCTCCTTAGCCTTCCTGGATATAGAGAACAATTTGGTTCCAATTCACCGTTCCTTGCCCTGCTCCTGTGGCATTCATCCACAGTTGGGCAGTTAAGGGAAAAGTGGGTATACAAAGCTGTCATTCTCATTTGGTAGTGTAATATGCTGATGTCACAACTATACAGGCTGCAGGGAAATGATGAGTTCATGGCCCTTCATCTTTAATCGGGGAGCTAATAGTGGTGGTAATAACAATGATAAAAGGACTGTAAATTAATTCCAAAGCATGGGTAGAGCATGTCATCTGAGAGAAAATAATTCGTAATGTTTTTGATCAGTCTGGATGTTGTAATCTAATAAGCAGGCACGGCATTATGCAATTGTAAATGAAAGTGCTAAAAGCTAACTTTGCAAATTGCTTCTAATCCTATACATTGTAGTGCACTCAGCGCCCCATTAACACATTAAGTCAATGGGTTGTTAATTCGTGGCATAATGAGTTGCTGGATAGTTTCTGATCTTTAAAAAGTTTCTAATGAGCTGGGTTGCTATCAAAAAGAAAATTGGAATTAATGAATAATACAATGACTAAATGTAAAGTAATGGGTTTGAAATGCACTCACAAGTGCTTTCATCTAAGGTGAGTAATTGGTGCTCATTTATAGCACAGGCTTGCTTTAGTAGCAGCACGTAACTGCACCACCATAAGTGAAGCATTGTGCCTCAAAACTACCAGTGACACTCCTTCATCCCTTGGGAAGATGTGCCATATGCTGCATGTGTGCGTCCACTCTGCTTAACTGGCCAGTGTAGAAGGTGGGAGGGCCACAGCCCCGCCTGTCAACTCTGCCCCTTTTGGGGTTGGCTAGCACTACAACAAGCAGTTATATGCATATATAAAGAGACTTCAGAACAGCATCCCCTGGTACCTAGGTGATTGGGCAGAGGCAAAGATGAGAACAATTTTGAGGTTTTAGGATCTATCAGTCTGCATTTGAGTGAAACAGACTTTTTGTAAGCTTTAGTGCCCAGCCTCGCTAGTAGCCCAATGGTTAGGAAACTGTTGTGGGGGATGAGAGAGCCAAGTTCCAGTTCCTGCGCTGCTGGATTTAGACAAAGAACTCAAACCTGGTTCTTATACATCCCCACTGAATGCCCTAACCCCTAGGTTATGGTCTCTCTGGCTTTGACCAGTAATTCCAGCTTGGACCCAAGAATGTTCCCAATGAATGTCTCATTGAAACTGATACATTTCTACAAAAAATGTTTTGTCAAACAGGGCAGAAAAGGTGGGGGAGTTGCATTGTATGTAAGAGAGCAGTATGATTGCTCAGAGCTCCAGTATGAAAATGCAGAAAAACCTGAGAGTCTCTGGATTAAGTTCAGAAGTGTGAGCAACAAGGGTGATGTTGTGCTGGGAGTCTGCTATAGACCACCAGACCAGGGGGATGAGCTGGACGAGGCTTTCTTCAGGCAACTAGCAGAAGTTACTAGATCGCAGGCCCTGGTTCTCATGGGGGACTTCAATCACCCCGATATCTGCTGGGAGAGCAATACAGCGGTGCACAGACAATCCAGGAACTTTTTGGAAAGTGTAGGGGACAATTTCCTGGTGCAAATGCTGGAGAAACCAACTAGGGGCAGAGATCTTCTTGACCTGCTGCTCAAAAACAGGGAAGAATTAGTAGGGGAAGCAAAAGTGGTTGGGAACCTAGGAGGTAGTGACCATGAGATGGTCGAGTTCAGGATCCTGACAAAAGGAAGAAAGGAGAGCAGCAGAATACGGACCCTGGACTTCAGAAAAGCAGACTTTGACTCCCTCAGGAAACTGATGGGCAAGATCCCCTGGGAGAATAACATGAGGGGGAAAGGAGTCCAGTAGAGCTGGCTGTATTTTAAAGAATCCTCATTGAGGTTGCAGGAACAAAGCATCCCGATGTGTAGAAAGAATAGTAAATATGGCAGGCAACCAGCTTGGCTTAACAGTGAAATCCTTGCTGATCTTAAACACAAAAAAGAACTTTACAAGAAGTGGAAGATTGGACAAAAGACCAGGGAGGAGTATAAAAATATTGCAATTTTGCTACAGCTATGTTAGCAACAAGAAGAAGGTCAGGGAAAGTGTGGGCCCCTTACTCAATGGGGGAGGCAACCTAGTGACAGAGGATGTGGAAAAAGCTAATGTACTCAATGCTTTTTTTGCCTCTGTCTTCATGAACAAGGTCGCTCCCAGACTATGGCACTGGGCAGCAGAGCATGGGGAGAAGGTGACCAGCCCTCTGTGGAGAAAGAAGTGGTTCGGGACTATTTAGAAAAACTGGACGAGCACAAGTCCATGGGTCCGGATGCACTGCATCCGAGGGTGCTAAAGGAGTTGGTGGATGTGATTGCAGAGCCATTGGCCATTATCTTTGAAACCTCATGGCGATCGGGGACGTACCAGATGACTGGAAAAAGGCTAATGTAGTGCCCATCATTAAAAAAGGAAAGAAGGAGGATCCGGGAAACTACAGGCCAGTCAGCCTCACCTCAGTCCCTGGAAAAATCATGGAGCAGGTCCTCAAGGAATCAATTCTGAAGCACTTAGAGGAGAGGAAAGTGATCAGGAACAGTCATCATGGATTCACCAAGGTCAAGTCATGCCTGACTAACCTAATTGCCTTCTATGAGGAGATAACTGGGTCTGTGGATGAGGGGAAAGCAGTGGATGTGTTATTCCTTGACTTTAGCAAAGCTTTTGATACGGTCTCCCACAGTATTCTTGCCGGCAAGTTAAAGAAGTATGGGCTGGATGAATGGACTATAAGGTGGATAGAAAGCTGGCTAGATCATCGGGCTCAATGGGTAGTGATCAATGGCTCCATGTCTAGTTAGCAGCCGGTTTCAAGCGGAGTGCCCCAAGGGTCGGTTCTGGGGCTGGTTTTGTTCAATATCTTCATTAATGATCTGGAGGATGGCGTGGACTGCACTCTCAGCAAATGTGCAGATGACACTAAACTGGGAGGAGTGGTAGATACGCTGGAGGGTAGGGATAGGATACAGAGGGACCTAGACAAACTAGAGGATTGGGCCAAAAGAAACCTGATGAGGTTCAACAAGGACAAGTGCAGAGTCCTGCATATAGGATGGAAAAATCCCATACACTGCTACAGACTAGGGACCAAGTGGCTAGGCAGCCGTTCTGCAGAAAAGGACCTAGGGGTTACAGTGGACAAGAAGCTGGATATGAGTCAACAGTGTGTTCTTGTTGCCAAAAAGGCTACCGGCATTTTGGGCTTTATAAGTAGGAGCATTGCCAGCAGATCGAGGGACATGATCATTCCCCTCTATTCGGCATTGGTGAGGCCTCATCTGGAGTACTGTGTCCAGTTTTGGGCTCCACACTACAAGAAGGATGTGGAAAAATTGGAAAGAGTCCAGCGGAGGGCAACAAAAATGATTAGGGGGCTGGAGCACATGACTTATGAGGAGAGGCCGAGGGAACTGGGATTGTTTAGTCTGCAGAAGAGAAGAATGAGGGGGGATTTGATAGCTGCTTTCAACTACCTGAAAGGGGGTTCCAAAGAAGATGGATCTAGACTGTTCTCAGTGGTAGCAGATGACAGAACAAGGAGTAATGGTTTCAAGTTGCAGTGGGGGAGGTTTAGGTTGGGTATTAGAAAAAACTTTTTCACTAGGAGGGTGGTGAAGCACTGGAATGGGTTACCTAGGGAGGTGGTGGAATCTCCATCCTTAGAGGTTTTTAAGGTCAGGCTTGAGAAAGCCCTGGCTGGGATGATTTAGTTGGGATTAGGTCCTGCTTTGAGCAGGGGGTTGGACTAGATGACCTCCTGAGGTCCCTTCCAACCCTGATATTCTATGATTCTATGCCTCTATTGAGCTCAATGGGTCTTGGGGTGGGTTCAGGGGGTTTCCCCACAAAATGGATTATGCATCATTCACTAAGTTTTTAAATATTTTTTCTACTTGCTTGATATTATTCAGTAAATACATTATTCAGTGAATTTTGCAGTAGTCAAATTACTTAACATTTTTACTCATTCATCCAACTTTAATAATAGACAACAAAACAACCACGTTAAAATCAAAAACAAAAACCTAACTTTCATTTATATTTTTGGGGGTAAAAAGTACACAGAGCTCTGTAGTACACAGAGCAAGAATTGTAGAAACTGCCATATTTAAGGCTGAAGTACAATATTTTTTATTATAAACTCAATTTTCTAATTGGCCACAACTAAAGCTATTTGAAAAATATGATTTGTGTTTTCTTGGAAAACGTTGACATTTCAAAATTTACTTTTATTCCAAATCATAGAATCATAGAATCATAGAATCATAGAATCATAGAATCTCAGGGTTGGAAGGGACCTCAGGAGGTCATCTAGTCCAACCCCCTGCTCAAAGCAGGACCAAACCCAACTAAATCAGCCCAGCCAGGGCTTTGTCAAGCCTGACCTTAAAAACCTCTAAGGAAGGAGATTCCACTACCTCCCTAGGTAACCCATTCCAGTTCTTCACCACCCTACTAGTGAAAAAGTTTTTCCTAATGTCCAACCTAAACCTCCCCCTCTGCAACTTGAGACCATTACTCCTTGTTCTGTCATCTTCTATCACTGAGAACAGTCTAGATCCATCCTCTTTGGAACCCCCTTTCAGGTAGTTGAAAGCAGCTATCAAATCGCCCCTCATTCTTCTCTTCTGCAGACTAAACAATCCCAGTTCCCTCAGCCTCTCCTCGTAAGTCATGTGCTCCAGCCCCCTAATCATTTTTGTTGCCCTCCGCTGGACTCTCTCCAATTTATCCACATCCTTCTTGTAGTGTGGGGCCCAAAACTGGACACAGTACTCCAAATGAGGCCTCACCAGTGCTGAGTAGAGGGGAATGATCACATCCCTCGATCTGCTGGAAATGCCCCTACTTATACAACCCAAAATGCCATTAGCCTTCTTGGCAACAAGGGCACACTGTTGACTCATATTCAGCTTTTCGTCCACCGTAACCCCTAGGTCCTTTTCTGCAGAACTGCTGCCCAGCCATTCGGTCCCTAGTCTATAGCAGTGCATGGGATTCTTTCGTCCTAAATGCAGGACTCTGCACTTGTCCTTGTTGAACCTCATCATATTTCTTTTGGCCCAATCCTCTAATTTGTCTAGGTCCCTCTGTATCCTATCCCTACCCTCCAGCGTATCAACCACTCCTCCCAGTTTAGTGTCATCTGCAAACTTGCTAAGGGTGCAGTCCACACCATCTTCCAGATCGTTAATGAAGATATTGAATAAAACCGGCCCCAGCACCGACCCTTGGGGCACTCCACTTGATACCGGCTGCCAACTAGACAAGGAACCATTGATCACTACCCGTTGAGCCCGACCATCTAGCCAGTTTTCTATCCACCTTACCGTCCATTCATCCAGCCCATACTTCTTTAACTTGCTGGCAAGAATACTGTGGGAGACTGTATCAAAAGCTTTGCTAAAGTCCAGAAATAGCACATCCACTGCTTTCCCCTCATCCACAGAGCCGGTTATCTTATCATAGAAGGCAATTAGGTTAGTCAGGCATGACTTGCCCTTGGTGAATCCATGCTGACTGTTCCTGATCACTTTCCCCTCCTTTAAGTGGTTCAGGATTGATTCCTTGAGGACCTGTTCCATGATTTTTCCAGGGACTGAGGTGAGACTAACTGGCCTGTAGTTCCCTGGATCTTCCTTCTTCCCTTTCTTAAAGATGGGCACTACATTAGCTTTTTTCCAGTCGTCCGGGACCTCCCCCGATCGCCATGATTTTTCAAAGATAATGGCCAATGGCTCCGCAATCTCATCGGCCAACTCCTTTAGCACCCTCGGATGCAGCGCATCCGGCCCCATGGACTTGTGCTCGTCCAGCTTTCCTAAATAGTCCCGAACTACTACTTTCTCCACAGAGAGCTGGTCACCTCCTCCCCATACCGTGCTGCAGAGTGCAGCTGTCTGGGAGCTGACCTTGTCTGTGAAGACAGAGGCAAAAAAAGCATTTAGTACACTAGCTTTCTCCACATCCTCTGTCACTAGGTTCCCTCCCTCATTCAGCAAGGGGCCCACACTTTCCTTGACTTTCTTCTTGTTGCTAACATACCTAAAGAAACCCTTCTTGTTACTCCTAACATCTCCGGCTAGCTGCAACTCCAAGTGTGATTTGGCCTTCCTAATTTCACACCTGCATGCCTGAGCAATACTTTTATACTCCTCCCTGGTTATTTGTTCAATCTTCCACTTCTTGTAAGCTGTTTTTTTGTGTTTAAGACGAGCAAGGATTTCACTGTTAAGCCAAGCTGGTCGCCTGCCATATTTACTTTTCTTCCTACACATGGGGATGGTTTGTTCCTGCAACCTCAATAAGGTTTCTTTAAAATACAGCCAGCTTTCCTCTACTCCTTTCCCCCTCATGTTATTCTCCCAGGGGACCTTGCCCATCAGTTTCCTGAGGGAGTCAAAGTCTGCTTTTCTAAAGTCCAGGGTCTCTGTTCTACTGCTCTCCTTTCTTCCTTGTATCAGGATCCTGAACTCGACCATCTCATGGTCACTGCCTCCCAGGTTCCCATCCACTATTGCTTCCTCTACTATTTCTATTTAATTCTACTATTTAATTGGAACATAAAGTCTAACATTTTCACAAAATGAAAAATTCCCAAATGTTTCAAATCAAAATGTCAAAACAGAGTCTGTACTCCATTGAAACTAAGCAACTCAATATGTCAAAACACTTTTTAGTTTTGAAACAACATTTCAAAATGAAATTTTTATTTAAACTTGACACATCGAAAGGAAAAAATGTCATTTCACATCGACAAGAAAAACACTGTTTCATTTAAAAATGTCAGTTCCAAATTATTTTTTATTCTCCCTATTAGAAATTTGAAAAAAATAGTCAATCTTTTAACTAAACCACAATTTCCAATGAGAAATTTTTTTTATGCAAAATATTTTGACTAGTTCTAGTTATCCTCCCCCTTCCACTCGCCCCCATTTTTTAAAGAAAAAAGAGCAGGCCAAACATTTTCCATTGTAGTCCCTTTCCTGAATTTGGTTTAGTTCAAAAAATCGTGTTAAAATCTTCTAGCCATTTCTTGGTACTGGTTGTGTAAAAATATAATATAACTTTCCTATATTTGCAATCAGAACAGTTGCAGTAATGCACCAATAGCTGAATGGATTTAATCAAGTTGGGCTTGTTTGAAAGAACTCACCAAGAATTAAAGAATTCTCCAAACTTGCAATAGTGTCCACTAATCTAAGGCCTTGTTGAAAAACCAACCAATATAAAATGGATACATAGACATATTGTAAAGGAAAGGGATAATGAACCCTTAGAAATCAGTGCTGTAGGCTATGAGTGTGGTAAAATGGTTAGTAATACCGGTATTACAAATATTAGGGATGAAATCCTGGCCCCATTGAAATCAATGGCAAAACTCTCATTGACTTCAATAGAGGCAAAATTTCAGCGATAGATAGATAGATAGATAGATAGATAGATAGATAGATAGATAGATAGATAAGGGTAGCATCTGTATTTGCAGTTTTATCACAGATTGTGCAAGTCTATTCTCTGGTTTAGGGCATAAATAGATCACCAGCAGGGCTCCTCTTGTGAGACAATATTGTACAATTATGTGTATTTTAGTGTGGGATTTCCAAAGCACCCAGCAATGGCCTGATTCCACCCCCTTTTAAGTCAATGGTACAACTCCCAGTGATATCAATGACAGAAGAGTTACTCCAACACTGAACATTGTTGAGCATTCCACCCTCTAACGCATCTGGCATTTGGTTGCTGAGGCCCAGATCCTGAAAGGTGCCTCTCTGATTTCAGTGGGAGTTAGGTGCCTAAATACCTTTGAGGCTCTGGGCCACCGTCACTGTTGGACCATCGGTCTGTTCTGATTGGCAATTCTCATGTTTCCTCTCCTTTCCAGTCTGTTTCTTTCAGTATATATGTGTGTACTAGTGCTGAGAAAATACAGTGCTATGACACTACAAAATATTACAGGACTTTATTAGAATTATCAGTGTTTTTAATTTGATTCATATTTGGATTTGTACCTAGCAGCTGCAAAGTTACTTGCCAGGAAGAAAACATTTAGCCTAACCATAAATTAAAGAGCAGAGCTCAATGGGGCCAAGTTTGGAGCAAAGATTATAGTCATACATTTTAAAGTTTTAATTTCCATAGAAGAAAGACTTAGAGGATATTTTATAGTGTTTTTAATGAAGATTTCTTCTAAGGAAATTTTAGTTTTGCTTCAAGAAGCAAACCTTTGCAATGAAATGTCTTTCATGATCTGCACAAGAAATGTGGGTTCCTTAAACATATACACACCATGTCCTGGAAGTCAGGCTGAGATTTTTCTCAAACTGAATTTTTTTGCTATGGATAAACAATAGAGAACAAAATAAAAGTGTCACACAGAATTGGATTTGGGTCTAACAGGTTCCCCAAAAGAAATGGCCTTAAGGATTACTTGGTATTACATTTGATTTTTAGCCAACAAAAAACTTTCAGCTAGAGCAGAAGTCTGAGATTTAACTGTAGAAGATGAGAAAAACCTCTATTAATTTTGTCTCCAAGAAATCAATGATTGGAGCTTCAATCTCTTTTAGGGGCATCTGTATTCTTTATCTCCCTGTCTGGTCTGAGAAATAAACTCCCCATATACTCTGCCATATGATTTACAGGTTGTTGGCTTGAGACATAAGGACAGTAAGTCAATAGTCTCTTTCTGAAAATCCTGCTGAAAGTTCGGATTGTCTAATATGAGACATGCGATCAGAATCAATCTGGTGTTGTGGGGTTGTATTCTCCTACTTTGTACAGAAACAACAACTGGGATAATTTCCCCAGAGTCTTCTGAAGACCCGTCCCTGAAACACAAGAGAGTTTGGAATGAAAGTCTGGAAGGCAACCAAGGGCCTAAGAATGTCGTCTGTCGAGTCCTTTCAGTTTCACTGTAGCTGTTAGTCAACTCTATGAAAAGGAGGAAGGCACATACATGACATGCTCAAAGACTCAAGAGCTATAAAAATACTTTTTTTTTGTAAATGGTTTTTTTCCAGACTGATACTTTCTAACATTTGAAAATGGAACATCACTAGTGACTTCTGCCTAGACTCACAAAAGTGCTTATGTGACCAAGTCTGGATTCAGGCACCTGACTCTCAGTTTTGGGACCCTGTGACTCTCAGAACATCTTCTGAACTATGTGGGCATCTAAACTCACTGGGTATGTGTTTTTGCAGTAAAAGGTTCCCTAGTCACCCACCGATGGTTTTGCCTCGGTAAGTGCCCTGTGTCCTCCCTGTGGGTGTCTGGGTGCCCATCTCCTGTTTAATCCCCAGAGTGATTCACAAGCTAGGGGAAGATAGACATTTGGCTGCCTAGGTCAAATGCAGAACCTGATCCAGTAAGTGTGCTCACGGTCATCTACCAGACTGGATCCCTCATGTGAGTTCACACAACAGCTGGGGGCAAGGAAGAACTCCCTCATAACTTTTAGCCTGGTGGTTAATCACTCATCTGGGATGTGGGATCTTGGCTCAAGTCTTCCCCCCCCCCCCCCCCCCCCCCCNCAAAAAGGGTTTCTGGCTGAGATAGGTGACTCCCTGCAGCCTGGATGTAGGCTCCTATCTCCCTGAGAGGGGTAGGATTTAGCATACACCCTCTTGTTGATAACTCATGGCCTAGTTTAGCCGGCTCTCTGCCTACCTTTCTGGCTTTTGTGGATCACATTCTAATCTCTACCCATTCATTGTATAGAGAGCCTAGGAGCCTAACTCAGGCTTTGTGCATCACAATGAGTTCCTGTGGCTATCTAGGTGCCTAAAACTAAGGGGCTGTAACTGTGAGCATCATAGTGCATAACTCCTTTTGTGCTGAATATTGACGGACTCCTTCAGGCCTTCACAATTAAGGTTTTGCACAGATTCCAAGGCCACAAGGGACCATTGTGATCATCTATTCTGACCTGTATAACACGTGCCAGAGAACTTCTCCAAACAATTCCTAGAGCAGATCGTCTAGAAAAACATCCAATCTGGATTTTAAATTTGCCAGTAATGGAGAGTCTATCACAACCCTTGGTAAATTGTTCCAATGGTTAATTACTCTCACTGTTAAAAACTTACACCTGATTTCCAATCTGAAGTTGTCTAGTTTCAACTTCCAGCCTTTGGATTGTTTTAGACCTTTCTCTGCTAGATTGATGAGCCCATTATGAAATATTTGTAGCCCATGTAGGTACTTACACACTGTAATCAAGTCACCCCTTAACTTTCCCTTTGTTAAACTAAATAGATTGAGCTCTTCAATTCTGTCACTATAAGGCATGTTTTCTAATCCTTAATCATTCTTGTTCTTCTGTGGACCCTCTCCAATTTATCAATTTTGGTCTTGAATCATGGACACCAGAACTGGACACAGAATTCCAGAAGCACTCACACCAGTGCAAAATATAAAGAGAAAATAACCTCTCTACTCCTATTTTAGATACGCCTGTTGTGCATCCAAGGATTGCATTAGCACTTTTGGCCACAGCGTCCATTAAAGAAGGTACAGAGGCCTCCCTACCTAATTTTGTTTGACCGTGCAAACATTTTATAAAGATCATTCTTTTGTGAGTGAAGTTCTATTATTTTTAAATAAGATTGGCCTACAAGGAAGTATGCAGTATAGCAATGCCACAATCCCCTCAGAACATGGAGTGATAGAAATCTAGGTTAATATGTATAAAATCTTGACACATTTTCTAAAGAGCTATAGTGGCTTTGGATGTCTCCAATTTTGAGTGCCCAACATGAGATATATTTAAGGGTGATTTTAAGAAAACACTGAACACCTACTCTCTGAAAAGCAAGCCAGTTTAAAGTGTCTCAAGTTGGGCACAGGAAAACGGAGTCACTCCAAATTATTAGCCATTTTTTGAATTCTAAAACCTTTTGCTGTTGCATTTTTTTTTCTTTTCTGAATGTTTCAGAATTCCAAAAGCCCCTCAGTATAGGTCATTTAACCTTTTCCTTCTCATACAAGAGATACACATCCAGGAATTCAAAGGGGAAAGAGATAATTGTGTACTTGGGAAAGGCTTTGTTATTTAAAAGGTCACATAGACTTAGAAAAATGGATACAAGTAGGAATAAGGTAGGATTGCAATCAACTTTGACTTCTTCCTACATGTAAAAAAATATAAAACCCAATTACGCAACAGAAAATGTTTGACTTTTTTGTTTGTTTTTTCTCATCCAGCTTTGCTGCAGTCTCTGAGAAGACAGTGGCATGTGGAAAGAAATGACAGACAACTAATGAGCTCATGCCACATGCCAGCTCCAGCTATGTTGTATGTTTCATTTCTTATCAAGAAGACTGAATGCAGTTTGAGACTGGATTTTTTAATTTTAATTTTTTAATTTTAGGGGTGGGAGGGATAGCTCAGTGGTTTGAGCATTGGCCTGCTAAACCCAGCGTTGTGAGTTCAATCCTTGAGGGGGCCACTTAGGGATCTGGGGCAAAATTGGTCCTGCTAGTGAAGGTGGGGGGCTGGACTTGATGACCCTTTGGGGTCCCTTCCAGCTCTATGAGATAGGTATATCTCCATATATTTTTATTTCTTAATGCCCGTAGGAAAGGCTCCATAACAAAAGCTACTGTGAAAAGGTGCTGACATGAGAGAAGGCTTGCTTTTGTTAGATAAAACAGTGGCTCCTGAAGCTTGGAGAGGTAATCACACTGAAATATGGCACATGCTGGGAAAGGGGAACTGATCACTGGCCAACAAGATAGTTTCATTGACATATATGAATAACCTCAAGTGAACACCCCTTTAAAAGGAAACCACAGGACTCAAATGCAGTATTAAAGAAAATCCTTAGAAGTTAAATATTCCCTTTCTAAGATGATCTGGGGTATTCTCACAATGGCAGCTGGCAGGAATTTTCTTGTTCTAAGATGGGACCCAAGCTCCCATAGACTTGTTCAAAAACCTCAGGCTGAGTCCTCCTAAACCAAATGCCACTACTAAATCAATTTCAAAAATTTATCATAATCAAATACCCCGGTAATTAACAGGCCTGACTCTCCACTCATCTACATTAGCTTTACTCCATTGTAACCCCACCAAAGGCAGCAGAATTACCCCAGTGTCAGACTTGCTGTAACAGAGTGAAGAATCAGAGAATCAAGCCCAATATGCTCTAATGTAATATGAGATGATAAATCACCTGCTGAATTTTGTATTGTTTGACAGCTTAGACCATAATGTGGTTTTCAAATTATCATAACAGTCTAACGCTTAGTCTGTCACTGTGTCTCACCCTATAGCAAATGTATTAGTCGATTGACTGCCTACCATATTATTGATCTGGGATAGATGAAGATGAGAAAGTGCCTGGCATTCTCTAAAAGGCTTTCAAAATTTTACAGTGTGGATAAGATTCTTGGTGGGATTTAATAAAACAGCAGTGGATGTATTCATCTGAGTCCAAGCCCTTCCCCCAAACTCATCATTGTAAATTGCTCAAAATAAGTGTATCCCTAATAGATTGTCACAAAATCAATCGCTTTTTCTAATCTTCTCTGGGTTGCAGTCCTTGATTAATCATCCTGCTTTGATATTAGTGAGCTAGCAAAGAGTTTGATCCCTTATAATCAATGGTCCTTTGGCAGCTACAAAGGTGAGCAATCTAGCCTTCAGTTACTGAGTGAAATGGGAGTTCATGCTGTTGTTTATTTGCTGTCTGCCCAAAGGAACATTTTAATCAATGGCCACATAACACTGATATTCTGTTGGTTCATGACAAACATTCTGGTAGTTTTTACAGATTCCTAGGTCTTTTAATTAGGGTGTAAATTGAATGAAGATGATCAGCTTCATTCAGGTTTGAGTTATTAATAGACTGTGAAAATTAGGTCTAATTGGGAATGGACTCATTTCAGATCTGAAATTTGAACACACCAGAGGATGGAGTAAACAGATCCAAGCTTTTGGGTTGGCTTAGTATAAGAAAGAGCCGATTAGGGATTGGCAGAGTTCACATTGAGGTTAACAATTCCCCCAAAGATGTGAGGCTGTTTCTTCATGGGGTTTTGGTTGGGCCTAGTCTCTAGCTTTGAAACTAACCCTAAACAATTGTGACTTTCAGCTGCTGGGGATGCTGTAATAAATGGGTGCCAAAGGGAAGTGCTGGTACAAGTGGATGAACTTCATTTAAGTCAGCTGACATGGGCCAGGGTTACAGAAGGTTAGTATCTATGTAGCATGGCAGGGAAGATTAATATCCAGTGACCGTAGTGCCTATTTCTACAGCTGAAGACCACTCTAGTCACTCCCTGGCTCCTCAGTCCAATCTTGGACTGTCCTTGTTCCCTGGAAGGTTTCTTGGGGAAAACCTGTGGATCTTTTCATCCCCTCCCCCAAAGGACAAGGAAGGGGGAACATAGCGCACAGGTTACCTTCTCCTTAGCTCTGGATGATTGGAGACTTCAGCCCTTTGCTGCCTCCACTGCCCCCAGCTAACCATGTTTCTCTAGGCTTTTCCACAGTGCTCATTATCGTGTTGTTCGAGCACCTCACAACCATTAATAAATTAGCCCCCCGGCTACCCTGTGAGGCAGGGAAATGCTAGTATCCCTGTGACGGGTTGGTTCACAGAAACCCACTTGGGAGCTGCCAGCTGATGTGCAAAGGCCACCTCTGGTTCTATTCTCCCCTGCCAGCTACAGGTAGTTCCAGCACTCAAAGTCTTGCTGATAGCCAGACACACCTATCTGCTCCAGACACAGACCAGAGTCTGAACCACCTATCCCAAAGCTGCAGGGTTACCTGAGAACAGCTCACAGAAGTCTGCTTGCCTTTAACACTCAGATGCCCAATTCCCAATGGGGTCTAAACCCAGATAAATCCGTTTTACCCTGTATAAGCTTTATACAGAGTAAACTCATAAATTGTTCGCCCTCTATAACACTGATAGAGAGATATGCACAGCTGTTTGCTCCCCCAGGTATTAATACATACTCTGAGTTAATTAATAAGTAGAAAGTGATTTTATTAAATACAGATAGTAGGATTTAAGTGATTTCAAGTAGTAACAGACAGAACAAAAGAAGTTACCAAGCAAAATAAAATAAAATACGCAAATCTATGTCTAATTGCACTAAATACAGATAAGATCCTCACCAGTTCCAAAATGTTCCCTTTTACAGGCTAATCTTCTTTTAGCCTGGGTCCAGCAATCACTCACACCCCCTGTAGTTTTCAGTTTCCTTCAAGTGTCCTGTGGGGGTGGAGAGGCTCCTTCTTTAGCCAGCTGAAGACAAAATGGAGGGGTCTCCCACAGGTTTAAATAGACTGTCTCTTGTGGGTGGAGACCCCCTCCTCTCCCTCTGTAGAATCCTGTCACAGAATGGAGATTCGAAAATCACATGGGCAGGTCACATGCCCATGCATGACTCAGGACTGCAGGTAGCAGCCATTACCCACATGCTGCCTTGAACGTCCTCAGGTAGACTTCTGATGTGGATTGGAATCTTCCAAGCTCTTTTGTCTGTTAAGTGCCCCCTGACTGAACACCTAATTTGCACATTCCTTTCCCCAGAAGTCACCAAATGTTCTAACTGAGGCCCCTTAGGAATCAAGCAATTACACAGCCCATGTTCATAACTTTGAACACACAAATGGTGCCTGCATACAACTAGGGTGAACATAACTAGTAGATCATAACCTTTACATAGATATGTACCTGGCACAGGCAGCACAAAACATATTCCAGTTATGTCATATTCCCACAAAGCCTTATGGGAGGTACCGTCACACCCTCCCCCTGAACTTACTGCCAGAGACTTGGACACTGTCCATGGCGGAGGCAGTACCCGTAAAATTCCTGTTTGTCTTTGATCACACTTCTTTTCAGTACCTTGAAACCATATGTCAGTTCTAGGGGTTTTAGCCCATTTTGAGGTTCCTGATCCCCAGATGCCTGAAAACAGGTTGGGGTGTAGCATTAACAGAATGCAGACAGCAATACCTGTTAAAGTGGAGGTGTCTTGACCTTTAACCACCAAGGCCATGAGGCGGTGTGCCTCAGTTTCCCCTTCTACACAGCAGCATGGGCCTGTTATGCTTTTGCTGCTGTGCCAAGCTTCCAGTCTATTTACAGGTATAGGCTGCAAAGCAACATGCTTGTGGGGCTGTCTTGTTACCATCCCTAGCATGTACAACAGTTTTCTCCATAAATCAGGTATGTTCCATGTTTTTAGAGGGTTTACCACTAGTATGAATTCTTTTGTTTTATCCCAGAGGTGAATCAGCAAAAGACACAAGGTTAACAGCAAATCTACGGTGGACAGGTTTTGTTCACTCAATTTGACCTGTTTAGCATCTATTGCATTTTCCCAGTTCTCTGTGCCTTCTGGAAGACACTCTGATTCAGAATCTTCAGCCTCTGTGGGGAAAGCTGCTAATTCAGGCATGTGTTTGGGTCTTTGGCCAGGAAAGGGTGTACTACAACCCTGCCTGCCCTCGGCCCCTCCCTCCGGAATTTCTCTGGGCTGGTCCCCGCCCCCTGGTAGAGTTTCACTCATGCAGAGATTTCCCCCCCCCTGTCTAGGAGAGAGAGTTTCATCTCTTACAAGTGGGGTAAGAACAGCCTTTTTCAATGGGGTGCTCTGTACCCCTTTGGGCACCTCACTTTCTGTTTCCAACAGGTCAGCTGGATGGGCCCCCCCCTCCGGGAGACTTGACCCCCAGGTTTCCCTTAAAACCTGATCTACAAGAGAGGGAGCTGGCATTTTAAATGCAGGCTTTTCACCCTCCTCTTGGGAAAGTCCCTCCCTACAAAAGGTGGGCAGACTCTCTGGCCCCCCCTCACCTTCCATCTGGGCTTCCCTCTCTGGGCTCCCCTCTGGGTCAGACACTCCTGTGTCCCCCAAAAGGGAAGGTGACCCTGCTCCAGCTGTGGGCTCACAGCTACCAGCCATGACAGACCTTTCACTGGCCAGCAAAATCCCCCCCCTTTCACTCGGGTTGGGCTGGCACCCAGCTACAGAGTCTTTGGGGTCTGTTCCCACCGCAGCAGTTACCAAGACCCCAACTTCCACCTTCGGGACACACGTCTCTGTGCACCCCAGGGCGGGCCCTGCCCCCTGTTGACCTGCAACTTCCTGGCAGTCAGCAGCTGGGGTGACCCCCCTGTTACCAGGTGGTACATCCCCCTCCCCCAGGGAGATGATTACGGGACAGGAGCTGGCTTCGTCCAGCCCCTCCCTCTGGAACTTCCCTTGAGCCCTGGGGCCACAGGAACTGGCTACAACCATCCCTGCCCCCGCAGCTGCTCCCTGTACTGCTGCAGAGGAATCTAAGAGACACTCTCCTATTCCCCCAGCAGTCCATGTGACTTCACCCTCCCCTCCGGGGCTTTTAGCACAAGATTCCTTCTCCCTGCTAACCAACCCTGGGACAGATTCTGCCACATTAAAGAAATCATTTCCCAGTAGAAACGGTGCAAAATTGTGTGCCACCGTTGCAACTGTCAGTTCAGCCTGCAAATCCCGAGTTTGCATGTGAACTTTAGCTAAAGGTGCAAGGACTTTGTAACCCCCAACCAGCTCTAATTCTGCCATTTTACCTGGCAACAAATCCTTCTCCTGAATCAGGTCCCTCCTGATCACAGAAATTTCTGCACCCGTGTCCCTTAATCCCATAACCACCTCTCCATTAATTTCGACAGCATGCATATGCTTATTGCTTGGTTGTGTGGAAGCAAGCTTTACAAATCCTGTGTGGAAAGAGGCCACAGCCTGGCTCTGAGAAGCTGCAGCTTCCTGTGTAACTTGCTGCCTGTTTTCACTCAGCAAGGGACACTTATTCCTCAGGTGCTCAGTGGACTTACAATGATAGCACCTCCTGGGCTCCTCTGCTTGCACAGGAAATTTGGGACGAGTACCAGGGGAATGGGGAGGTGACCGCCCAGCCTCTTTTTTCCCAGACCCAGGGATAAAACGGTGATTCTGCTTTCCCCCACCCTTATACCCCTCTGCCTGTGGTTTATGTTTGATTGCAGCTTGTGCTTGCTCATAAGAGTCTGCATACCCAGCTAATTCACCCAGTGCATTTACCTTTTTGTCCCACACATACTGTTTCACATCATCACTGCACATATTCAGGAATTGTTCCTGAGTAACCAGATCACACATCCCTTCGAAGCTTGTAACACCTTTCCCCCGCACCCACTTATCTACCAAATCTCTCATTTCATTGGCATAAGCCAGATTACTTAATCCAGATCCCCTCTTAAGACTCCTGAATTTAACCCTATAGGTTTCAGGTGTAACCTGAAACTGTTTCAAAACCAGTTCCTTAAATTTACCATAGTCTGAAGCATCATCAATAGGCATCTTATTGAATATGTCCAGAGCTCTGCCAGTCAATTTTGCTATTAATGTGGTCAGTTTCTGATCTTCAGGGATGGCATGGAGGGTGCACAGTCTCTCAAAG
Source organism: Platysternon megacephalum (assembly GCA_003942145.1). NCBI lineage: Eukaryota > Metazoa > Chordata > Testudines > Platysternidae > Platysternon > Platysternon megacephalum. The sequence goes on from QXTE01000227.1 coordinate 798,548, forward strand.
GTGATGAAATACTCGGCAATATCGCTGGACTCATCATACTGTGGGCACAGTCGCTCCCATTTGTGGATTTTTGGGGAAGTGGAGCCAGCAGGTGAAGGATTTTGTCTCTCCAACTCCAGAACAGCCAGTTCATGTTTCTGGGCCTCCATAACCCTCTTGTGGGCAGCCTCTTCCCTCGCTGCCTCCATCTCCATAGCTCTCTTGTGGGCAGTTTCCTCTACCTCCATAGCTCTCTTGTGGGCAGTTTCCTCTGCCTCCATAGCTCTCTTGTGGGCAGCCTCTTCCCTCACTTTTTCTGCCTCCACAGCACTAATTTCTAATTGTCTTAGCTCTACCCGTCTCTTATGTTCATTCTCTCTCTCTGTTGCTTCCAACCTAGCCAATTCGAGCTTGGTAGCTGTCTCACTAGTAGGCATCTTCCTGCTTTCTTCTGCTGGGCCACACCCCTCTGCAGTTCACTGAAACTGGGATAGACTCAGCTCAGGAGATTCTTAGTTAACAGAGACTCTCACAGTCTTCTGATCTTCCTTCTTACTTATTTTGCTTCCTTTTCTGTCCCTACTTCCCTTTCCCGAAATAAGCAAACAGAAAATAACAAACCAGTAACCACTTTGTCTGTTCTCCAGCCACCACACTTAAAACTCACTTAAAATCACTACCAGTATCTCAAAGCAATCAGCTGTGCACAGATCCTGTTCGACTACGCCACTGTGACGGGTTGGTTCACAGAAACCCCCTTGGGAGCTGCCAGCTGATGTGCAAAGGCTACCTCTGGTTCTATTCTCCCCTGCCAGCTACAGGTAGTTCCAGCACTCAAAGTCTTGCTGATAGCCAGACACACCTATCTGCTCCAGACACAGACCAGAGTCTGAACCACCTATCCCAAAGCTGCAGGGTTACCTGAGAACAGCTCACAGAAGTCTGCTTGCCTTTAACACTCAGATGCCCAATTCCCAATGGGGTCTAAACCCAGATAAATCCGTTTTACCCTGTATAAGCTTTATACAGAGTAAACTCATAAATTGTTCGCCCTCTATAACACTGATAGAGAGATATGCACAGCTGTTTGCTCCCCCAGGTATTAATACATACTCTGAGTTAATTAATAAGTAGAAAGTGATTTTATTAAATACAGATAGTAGGATTTAAGTGATTTCAAGTAGTAACAGACAGAACAAAAGAAGTTACCAAGCAAAATAAAATAAAATACGCAAATCTATGTCTAATTGCACTAAATACAGATAAGATCCTCACCAGTTCCAAAATGTTCTCTTTTACAGGCTAATCTTCTTTTAGCCTGGGTCCAGCAATCACTCACACCCCCTGTAGTTTTCAGTTTCCTTCAAGTGTCCTGTGGGGGTGGAGAGGCTCCTTCTTTAGCCAGCTGAAGACAAAATGGAGGGGTCTCCCACAGGTTTAAATAGACTGTCTCTTGTGGGTGGAGACCCCCTCCTCTCCCTCTGTAGAATCCTGTCACAGAATGGAGATTCGAAAATCACATGGGCAGGTCACATGCCCATGCATGACTCAGGACTGCAGGTAGCAGCCATTACCCACATGCTGCCTTGAACGTCCTCAGGTAGACTTCTGATGTGGATTGGAATCTTCCAAGCTCTTTTGTCTGTTAAGTGCCCCCTGACTGAACACCTAATTTGCACATTCCTTTCCCCAGAAGTCACCAAATGTTCTAACTGAGGCCCCTTAGGAATCAAGCAATTACACAGCCCATGTTCATAACTTTGAACACACAAATGGTGCCTGCATACAACTAGGGTGAACATAACTAGTAGATCATAACCTTTATATAGATATGTACCTGGCACAGGCAGCACAAAACATATTCCAGTTATGTCATATTCCCACAAAGCCTTATGGGAGGTACCGTCACAATCCCCATTTTGCAGATGGGAGGAACTAAGGCTAAGAGAGGTTATGTGGCTGGTTGAAGGTTACACACAGTCTGTGCCAGTGCCAGGAGCAGAGCCAGAGCTCCTCCTGATTCCTAGCTCCCTCACCATCCATGATCTCAAAGGCAAAATGGGGGCCCTCTGCTCAGCTCTGGCACTGAGGTATGTGATCACCACAGGCGGGGTGGCCAAACTTGCAACCCCTTGATCCCCACATCATATTTTTTGGAAAAATCCTAAAACCATATTTTGAATCTACAGAGCAGGAAGTTCCAGGTAGACTGTGGCGTAGGTAAGTCAACTCTGTACAAAAAATGTTGATGGACAACTGAGCAGAAGAAAGGTGTATTGTGCCCCCTCTAGACAGGCAAATATTTGCCCAATGTCACAGAGCAGAGTCAGAGCTGGGACTAGAATCCCCAGTCTTTCTGCTTCTGCACCAATGCCTTCCCTACTAGGCAACATCACCACCCCAGTACCTTGGCCCCTGGCATCCCTTCCCTAGTCAAAGGATGTGCCACGTGATAGCCATTGCACATGTCTCCAAGGATGGCTCTGGCATGATCCAAGGGGTCATGCTGCAGCCAACATTCATAACACCCCATTTCAGATTTCTGGATCAGTGGGCTCCATTCTGTTCTTTTCCCCCTGACTCTATGTAGTAAACAGTTAATAGAGAACTACCCTGCTCTCGCTCATCCCTAGAAATATGACTCTTAAACAATTTGCCACATACACTTCTCAGTGTATTCAGGCTGAATGGGGGTTCTAATCTTAAGAAATGCCAGAGTTAGTCTAAGGAAAATAAGTGAATTTCCCCTTTATGAACATGAAACAATACTGCAGCGATTGTCTCCCTCACCAATTAAAATATTGTGGGGGGGGGGGGGGGTCTTATTTTAATTGGCTCATTTAGTTTGTGAACCCAGCCTCCTCTCCTTCCCTCGGGGAGTGTCAGAAATACATATGCTCTTCCTGTGTGTTGTATTTTGCATTGGGATCTCTGATTTATCTGGCAGATGTATAAAATCCCAGTAGCCAGGTGATTCCCTAGTGACTGCCCAGCTGATAATACTGAAGAACCCAAGTTATTCAAGCAAACATTGGCATTTACTTATGCTCATAGTTTTCCCTCTGGATCCAGCTTTTTGTGATTTTATGATATAGTTCAGTGGTTCTTAACCTGGGGTGCATGCACCCCCTGGGGGTGCAAGATGCCCTTTCTGGGGGTACGAGACATACCAGATTTTTTTAGAAGGTAAATCATCGAAAACACAAATTAAGCACAGGCACATAAGTACAACTGGTTTGTTTCATCAAACGTATGTATTTATTAACATTATACATTTTTTAACGATTACTGTAATATACCAACAAAAAATATATCTAGGTTTAAAGAACTGACCTACTTCAACGATTTTTTATAAGGGGTGCGAGAACATATTTTGATTTTTGATAAGGGGTGCGAGAACATATTTTGATAACCATAGGGGTGCAGGCTGCAGTAAAGGTTAAGAACCACTGATATAGCTTAAGGTTGGGTTTGTGCTGATTCTCCTCATATTTCTTGAAATCAGGTCCTTTTGGGAGGGGTCTCTTCCAGCACAACCACAGAAGCTGTGCAGCTGGACAGCTTTCCAGTTACCGGAGATCTCCATTATATAGCCCCTGAACACCAAACTCCGTGAACTAGCACACTGGGCCCGGCGGAAACAGATTTGTGGGCCCCCCCCTGGGGTATGAAGGGGCCAGAGTCAAGAGCACAGGAGGCAGGGTGGATTTGATTTAAATCATGATTTAAATCACTAGTCAGGAAGACTCGATTTAATCATGACTCATCATTTAATCACTTTTCTACATAAAAGTGCATTCTTGTTGGTTGTTATAACCTTAATACATATTCTTCACAACTCAGAGATAGACGTAGGTTTCATTTTTAGAAGGTACACATGATACATTTTTAAACAGTGATTTATTTTGAAAACTTTTCACATGAGTTTTACAGCTATATCAGAAAATGAATGATTGTTTGGTTATTTCATTTACCAAAGATAACTGAAGCAGATATTTATGAAGTCATTGGGAGGGGAATTATGTCCAATTCAACAGATTAATCATTAATATTTGGAAGATTTTCTTGCCAGGCTGTATTAGGAGGAGAACATCACCAAACAGATATTTAAATTGTTTTATTTAACTAAAACAACAACGTTAAGTATTCTGGATTTTTTTCTTCAACAGCAAACATAATATTTTAACAAAAAAATAATATGTCCCTCGCTTCTCACATTTATCTCCAGACTTCTTCTCCTTGTCCAGATCTATTCCGCCCCCAACAATCTTCTATTCATTGAACTTTTTGACATTTTTCACTTTTAGAGAGGGGTAAGGACTCTGTGTACACAAATTTGCAAAGGGACAATAGTGTTGAGGTCTGTTATTTCTCACCTCTATATATTGATTATTTATTTATTTAAAAACATTTTTGCTGTTAACAAGAATGTTATCTCTGGAGACACAAATCCAAAGTTTGAGAACTGCAAAACTAAGCATCTCTGATGGTATCTTCTAGACTGAGCACTGAGTCCCATTGGGTAGATAGAAAGATTAACCTAAATAATCTACACAGAAGCCTGTGGAACCCCATAAGATTGGGTCTCTAATCCATGAACTATTAGAACTCATTTACAAAACTTTTCTTAAACATTACATGAATAAATTGTCTCATACTATAGAATTATAATCCCTATTCCATGGTGAGATATAATGTATCTTAATTAAAACTATCTTTAGAACGGTTTTTCCATCAAAAATCCGATTTAAATTTTAAAAAATCTGATTTTTTGATTTTTTTTTAAAAAGTCATCAATTTTTATCCACCCTTACAGTGGGGCATGGTGTGGGGGGAAGGATTGGTCCCTAGCTGGAGCAAGGCAGGGGCCAGGGTCAAGATGAGCACAGTGGGGCATGGGGGGAGGATTAGCCCCTGCTGACTGGAACAAGACAGGGGCTGGGGGCAAAAGCACAGTGGGGCGGGAGCTAGGGTTGGTCCCTGGAGCAAGGGAGGGGCCTGGGGCAAACTGCAAGTGCAGCAGGGCTGGGGAGGGGGTAAACAGATCCCCCCCTACCCCTGCCCACATAGAGCAGGTACCTACCTTCTCCCTGGTTCTAGCCCATTCTCTTCATCTCTCTCTGCACTGAGCTGAGGGTGGGGGGTGCACTGAGCACAGGGCTGGGGGTGCAGGGTCTGGGAGGGAGTTAGGGTGCAGGAGCAGGCTGGGGGTTGGGGTGCAGGGTCTGGCCAGATGCTAGGGTGAGGGAGGGGGCTCAGGGTTGGGGAAGGAGGTTGGGGTGTGGAGCACTTACCTGGGGCAGCTCCCATTTGGTGTGAGGGGTGCAGATGGGAATGTGGGCGGGGGGAGTGCAGGAGCTCCTGTTTGGTGCTAAGGGTGGGGGTGGGGATGTGGGGGGGTGCAGGAGTCAGGGCATGGGGTGTTGGGGGGATGGGTATGTGGGGGGGTGCAGGAGTCAGGACTGGGGGCTGGAGGTGTGTGAGGAGGGTGCAGGAGTCAAGGCATGGGGTGTGGGGGACTGGGTATGCGTGGGGGGTGCAGGAGTCGGCTGGGGTTGTGGGAGTGTGAGGGGGGTGCAGGAGTCAGGGCAGAGGGCTGGGGGTGTGGGCTGGGGTCATAGGGGTGTTCCCAGCTCCCTGCCCTGGAGCGGCTCACGGCAGGGTGCTGGAGGGGGTATGATGTGATTCCACCCCCTTCCCCAAGGCCTTGCCCCGCCTCTTCTCTGCCTCCTCCCCCGAGCGGTGAGCGCGCTGTGGCTCCACTCCTCCCTCGCGCCGGCAAACAGCTGTTCGGTGGGGGGAGGGGAACGCGGCATGCTCGGGGGAAGAGGTGGGGGAGGGGGGAGCTTGGCTGCCAGCGGAGCCTGCCCTGCTGCAGCAGGAGCTGGCAGGACCAAGCTTATGCCTGCTACCCCCGCAGGAGAAAGCGGTGGGCGGAGAACAGCGGGCCGGGCCGGGGCCCCTTTGGAGCATGGGCCAGGGCGACATGGCACCAGTGTTGCCATGGTAAATCTGGTACTGGGAGCTAGAAGACCTGTGTTCTACTCCAGGTTCCGTTGTGAACTAGAATTGGAATTAGAATTGGAAAAGGTACTGCGAAGGGCTACAAAAATGAGTAGGGGTATGGAACAGCTTCCAAATAAGGAGAGATTAATAAGACTGGGACATTTTAGCCTGGAAAAGGAATGAGTAAGGGAGGATATGATAGAAGTCTGTAAAATCATGATTGATATGGAGAAAGGTAATAAGTAAGTGTTATTTTCTCCTTCACATAACACAAGAACCAAGGGTCACCCGATTAAATTAATAGGCAGCAGATTTAAAAGAAACAAAGTACTGCTTGACACAACACACAGTCAACCTGTGGAACTTGTTGTCCGGGGATGTTGTGAAGGCTAAAAGTATAACTGGGTTCAAAAAAGAATTAGATAAGTTCATGGAGGATTGGTCCATCGGTGGCTAATAGCCAAAATGATCAGGGATGCAACACTATGCTCAGGGTGTTCTAAGCCTGTAACTGGCAGAAACTGCGAGTGGACAACAGGGGATGGATTACTTGATAATTGCCCTGTTCTGTTCACTCCTTCTGAAGCACCTGGCACTGGCCACTGTTGGAAGACAGGATACTGGACTAGATGGACCATTGGTTTGACCCAGTATGGCCGTTCTTACATGTGATTTTGACAAAATCACTTTTCCCCTTTTTCCCCTCCCACCTTTGGCCATCTTGTCTATTTAGATTGAAAGCTCTTTGGGGCAGGAACTCTCTCTCCTTTATGTGTTTGGTAGCTGCTCTCACAATTGGGGCTCTGATCTCATTTGTACTATTATACAAATAATAATAAGCCATAATGTGGAACTGATGGTATTAAATGGCCAACTCTTTAAGGTTATCTTTTTGCAAAGTACAATGAACAAGTTGGTTAAAATTTAAAAAAGCAAATATGTTTCCAAAGTTAGACAGAAGATTCAGATTTGCTTTTTTGGAGGGCTAATTTGTTCTTCCAGTGCACCACTGTTTCGTCCCTTTCTCCTTGCTAATCCTGTTTCACGTTACAACTGAATATGAAAGGAAATTTAAATCAAAAGAAAAGTCCATCATATCACAATTGCAGTCAAACATTGAGTTGAAACTGATAAACCATTTTTAGATCTCTACAAAATATCAGTGAATTGATTCAGACTGCACATGTAGAAAAATTAAAGGCTAAAGTACTACTACAGTGATCAAGTAAGGCCATGTCTACTCTACAAACTTTTGTCGATGCAAGTTATGTTGGCATAAAGCTGCATCAGTTAATAATCACTTGTGCATGTTCATATGTGGCTCATTGTGCCAGCACTGTGTATACTCACCAGGAATGCTTGTGTTGATGCACATTGTGGTGCACCAGGTGTAGGTGTCTTTTGGGAAGTTTTGGCAATTCATGGTGGGGCAGAAACCAGTCACGCAGGAGTGAATGTGAGCAAGGGGTCAACTTCCCAGCATACAACTGTCTCCAACCCATTAGGTCCTCTATATCCCATAACTTTTGCACATTTTTTAAAAGAAAATCCCTTGCATCTGCATGGCCCTCCTCACTGTTCACCATGTCTAAGAGAAACTTGGAGCCTGCACAGCTCCACACTATAGTCATGAGGATTGAAATCACAGGATGCATGATCCTCCAATATTTGCAGAGCTTCCCCAACATCAGTGTTGACTGGTTGGGGAAGATGTTTGATACTTGCATCTTTAAGAATGCTGGACTGTTCAAAAAGCTACAAGCAGGGACTTCTTTCCTGACCAGCGGATTACCATTGGTGATGTTAAAATGCCAGTCGCGATACTGGGAGACCCAGTCTATTCCTTGCTCGCCTGGCTCATGAAGCTATCCACCAGCCACCTCAACAGCACCAACAAAATATTCAACTACCAGCTCAGCAGGTGCAGAATGACAGTTGAATGAGCTTTTGGTTGATTGAAGATGATGGTGGTGGTTACTCACAAGATTGTATCTTGGTGGGGGGGGGAAACATTCCAATGGTTATAGCTGCCTGTTGTGTCCTGCAAAAAATCTGTGAAGCAAAGGAGAAAAAGTTGAAATTGGGGTGGAGTTTGAGTGAGTGACTGCTGCGTTTGAACAGCCAGACAAAAAGGCTATTAGAAGATCTCACCGCGGAGCTATTTGGCTGAGGGAGGCGATGAACGAGCACATTAATAGTGAGTAATGTGGTATGGTGTACTGTGCTTTACCTGGTGACATTAGCTGATGGGGGAGTGTAGGGAGGTGCTACAGTGGAGTTCCTCCATGGACTGCAGAGGGAGGCGAGCCTGGGCTTGTTGAACCTGTAGGTCCACAAGAGTCTACAACATCTTGCAGCTGTTGGGGGCAGGGATAGCTCAGTGGTTTGAGCATTGGCCTGCTAAACCCAGGGTTCTGAGTTCAATCCTTGAGGGGGCCACTTAGGGATCTGAGGCAAAATCAGTACTTAATCCTGCTAATGAAGGCAGAGGGCTAGACTCCATGACCTTTCAGGGTCCCTTCCAATTCTATGAGATAGGATAAGTATCTTTGTTTGCTGCTGTATAAGCCCCATATGTCCTGGTGCCTCTCCCTCTCCTTTTGCTGCTGGGATTCTCGGGCCCTTCTCCTGTCTGCTCTTTCCTTCTCCATTCAGTCTGAAATATTCATCTTCCTAGGCCCTCTGTTCATGCTCTGTTGCAGCACTGGCTTTCAGGATCTTACTGAACATGTCATTCTGAGTCCTCTTCTTTCTCCTGTTTATATAGTTCCATAGGTATGGAGAGGGAATCACTCAGGACTGCAATGGCAGCAGCTACAGATAAAACGTACAGAGGTATCACTGTCAGTATAGTCACAATGGAAAGCAAAACTTAACATTCAGAATTCCCTTCCCTAGCTCTCCTACAGTTTTAAACAAGATGTGCAAATTGACACTTCTGCTTCAGAGTGCTTGTGCATGGTGCCACTCACTGCCATGGTGGATATGGCCTGCCAGGGGTGAGGGAAATTAGGAGGGAATTGCTCAGTTGTGTGACACAGAGTATAGGGCAATGGCAGTGGTGACATTAGCTGATGTCTCACTCCTGAGGGTGACAAAGGCACAGATATCACAGCTGCTGCTGGTCTCCTGAAGGCGCCCGAGCCTATCTGCTACTAGTCTATTTACTGCAATGGTGCCTTCTCAAATTATCGCCAACTGGCCTGGGAAAGTGTCCTACCACAGAGGAAGAAATAAGGCTGCCCTCCCTAGAGACTTTCTGGAGAGGATTGCAGAGTACCTCCATGGAAGTTTTATTGAGATCTCTCAGGAGGATTCAAGGGACATCCCTGTGCACATAGACAAACTACTCTGCTTGCCGCCCCCCCCCGCCCGACTTTACAGGGGAATGAAAAGCAGATAACAACGCTACCTCTCTTTGCACAGCTACCTTTTCTACTACAAGTACATTAACAGGACACAGCTAGTGACTTCTCATTAAGTTAGGGGCACCATCAGTACATCATTGTAATGGAAAATACATTTACATGTTTACCTGAGGTTCCTTCTCCTGCATCGGGCTCATATATACTTGACTGCAGCACTGGCTGGAACGTAGTGGAGTCTCAAACAGGTCCTGGCTCATGGCACAGGTGAACCCTGCCCCCACCCCCCTGATCGCGTGTCCTCCATCCCCCGGCAGAGACCTGTGACTTGGGATCCTCAGAGGTATCCCCAGTGGTCTTCGGGGTGGTAGTGGGGTCTTTGCCGAATATGGTATGCAGCTCTTTGTAACACCGGCAGCTCTGCAGCTTGACACTGCATCAACTGTTGGCCTCCCTGGCCTTCTGATATGCCTGCCACAGTTCCTTGTCTTTCACATGGCACTGCTGCTGATCCTTGTCATACCCCTTCTCCTTCATCCCCAGTGCAATCTGCTCATAGATGTCCATCCTTCTCCGGCAGGTTCAGACCTGTGCCTGCACAGCCTCTTCTCCCCACAGGCCCTGGAGATCCAATATCTCCTGTCACCTCCAGGCCAGAGTGCGTGTGGAGCATATACCTGGAATGGTCAGCTGGGCAGTTTCATACAACAATGAACAACTGTTAGGTGTGCTTGTCAAGCCGGGCAATCAGGAAAAGGAATTTTAAAAATTCACAGGGTTTAAAGGGTGGGGCAGGGCTTCCAGTCTCCATGACCCCTGGAGTTCACAACCGTGATCAGAGCAATCAGTGTCTGGGGATTGTGGGACAGCTGCTGGAGGACTGCTAGGGTCAACATAGGTAACACCGTGCTTGAACTCACGTTGAGTCCACCTTGAGCCCATCAATCCTGGCTCAGTGCCACTACGGGAGGTGGTGTCACTGTGTTGCCATAACAGGTGCTTACACTGGTGGGAGACACATTTTAGTGTAGACGTGCACATTCGGTCAATGCAATGTGGCTTACATTCATGTAACTTTGTAGTGTAGACCAGGGCTAAGAGAATTTAACTTCATAGTTGAGGCAGAATAGAAAAATACTATACCCACATTTCAGGGTTCAGTGAAATTAAGGGCTATGTGTGCATCACATGTCTTTTATCAGGGCTCATTCCCAAGCAACTTTGCAAAGGGAAACTGTAAATGTATTTTTTCACCTGCGTATGTGTTGTGCATGTAAGATGTGGATGCCTTATTAAAGGCTCTGGTTAAGAATTTGAGTAGCTGTATTTCCAAGGGTATATGCTTGTATGAGCTACTCGATATGGAGTGAAGAGCAATATCACAATATTCTGCAAAATTTGTGTTCTGCTCTTAATGATACCTGGCCAACACACAGGCCCCAGAACCGCTCCCTAGAATCTGTGCGGGTTGAGGAAGATGGAGCAATCCTCTCTGGCCATAGAGTGGTAGTGGAGTTATTCTGAAGAGGCTACTCAAGCTCAATGTCCCTATAACCCTTCCATGGAAGAGGAAGGACCAGAAGATACATGTAGACTGCTGGTGCATGGAAGAACTGCAGTTCTCTCAGTCCTGCCCTCCCATCTTGCACTGGTTCCAAGGCCTTCCAGCTCCTGGAGGTAAGGAGCAGTATTTACTCCCAGTGGCAGCTTTACTACCAAAATAACTGGATGTGCAAAAGTGGGAGGAATCGAGTCAAAGGCTTATTTATGCATGCAGGGGGAGTGATGATTTTAAAAGACACATGAGGGAGAAATAGGGGCTCCCACTTTGGAAGTCAAGGCCAACATTTTCAAAAAGACGTGCCTAAAATTTCTGAGCACCCAGCAGCTCTTATTGACTTTGGTGCGCAATACTTCTGAAAATCAAGCCACTTGCTCAAGTGCCTCAATATGGACTTGGAAGTAGAGATTCTTGTTTGTTTGTTTATTTTTGCTTCATTTTCACTGAAATTTTTCATAAGACCAATGTTTTCAAAATATTTCTTCAAAAGTTTTTTCGGGCTTTTGTCAAAAACCTGCAATCCAAACACTGACATTTGTCATTTCCCGGCCAAACTTCATCAAGTTTTGGTTTCCAAAAAACAACAACAAAAATAGCATTTGTGAAAACCCCCTCCCTCCCAAACTGTTGTCAAAAATGGAAATTTCCCATGGAAATTTTTATGCCCCCTCCTTTTTCTTGAAAATGGACATTTTCTGCAGAAATGTTCATTTTGATCAAAAAGAAAAATTAATTTTTCATCCAAAAACAGAAAAGAAAAAGAAAGAAGAGAGAGAAAGAGAAACTTCCAACCATCTCTACTTAGGAGTGTGACTTTAGCCACCTGATTTTGAAACCTTTGGCATAAGAATATAGATAATTTCATCCCAAAGACATGCACAATATGTGAATATGTTGAGACTTATTTGATACTTTATCCGCTATGTAATCGATAAAGAACTACACATGATTATAAAAAGGAAAAATTAGTTTACTTACTTGGCTCACTCCTAAGAAATATATGTTTTTATCCACCCAAAACTTTCATGCTGTGGGTAGCCAGTTTTTGTGAAGATTCAGATTACCTGGCTGTTCGTGTGTCCCATGAATGGCTACAAATGTCTTGTTTACATCCTGTGATGCATTACTTTATCTCTTCTTTTATGGCCCAGGTGTCTGTTGGATCTTTTTTCATTGCATTGAGTTGCTGAAGCATTATCATGGGACTTCAGCAGTAACTGCTGAGTGGTATTTTTAAGTGTGAATATGCTTTGGAGCCTTCTAGTACAGTTTCTTTGATTTATAAAGGTCAGCTGGTGACTGCATAGATCAAAATTTGACTTGTTTTCAATAAGGGTCTAGTTTAGTCAATCAATAGGCTAGCGCGTTTCAGACTATGGTCCCAAAAGTCCTTGGAAAAGCTCTCCTCCAATAGGATAGACATCGCACACTTCTCTCCAGCACAATGAAGCAAAATCACAAAGATCTTCTTTCTTTCTTTGTAAGAAAATACAAATTCTTTGTTTATTGCCTGAATTTCAAATAGACTGCAGAAAAACCTGAGTGTCTCTGGATTAAATTTAGAAGTATGAACAACAAGGGTAATGTCGTGGTGGGAGTCTGCTACAGACCCCCAGACCAGGGGGATGAGGTGGACGAGGCTTTCTTCCAGCAACTAACAGAAATTGCTAGATCACAGGCCCTGGTTCTCATGGGTGACTTTAATCACCCTGATATCTGCTGGGAGAGCAATACAGCAGCTCACAGACAATCCAGGAAGTTTCTGGAAAGTGTAGGGGACAACTTCCTGGTGCAAGTGCTGGAGGAACCAACTAGGGGAAAAGCTTTTCTTGACCTGCTGCTCACAAACAGGGAAGAAATAGTAGAGGAAGCAATAGTGGATGGGAACCTGGGAGGCAGTGACCATGAGATGGTCGAGTTCAGGATCCTGATACAAGGAAGAAAGGAGAGCAGTAGAACAGAGACCCTGGACTTTAGAAAAGCAGACTTTGACTCCCTCAGGGAACTGATGGGCAAGGTCCCCTGGGAGAATAACATGAGGGGGAAAGGAGTAGAGGAAAGCTGGCTGTATTTTAAAGAAACCTTATTGAGGTTGCAGGAACAAACCATCCCCATGTGTAGGAAGAAAAGTAAATATGGCAGGCGACCAGCTTGGCTTAACAGTGAAATCCTTGCTCGTCTTAAACACAAAAAAACAGCTTACAAGAAGTGGAAGATTGAACAAATAACCAGGGAGGAGTATAAAAGTATTGCTCAGGCATGCAGGTGTGAAATTAGGAAGGCCAAATCACACTTGGAGTTGCAGCTAGCCGGAGATGTTAGGAGTAACAAGAAGGGTTTCTTTAGGTATGTTAGCAACAAGAAGAAAGTCAAGGAAAGTGTGGGCCCCTTGCTGAATGAGGGAGGGAACCTAGTGACAGAGGATGTGGAGAAAGCTAGTGTACTAAATGCTTTTTTTGCCTCTGTCTTCACAGACAAGGTCAGCTCCCAGACAGCTGCACTCTGCAGCACGGTATGGGGAGGAGGTGACCAGCTCTCTGTGGAGAAAGTAGTAGTTCGGGACTATTTAGGAAAGCTGGACGAGCACAAGTCCATGGGGCCGGATGCGCTGCATCCGAGGGTGCTAAAGGAGTTGGCCGATGAGATTGCGGAGCCATTGGCCATTATCTTTGAAAAATCATGGCGATCGGGGGAGGTCCCGGACGACTGGAAAAAAGCTAATGTAGTGCCCATCTTTAAGAAAGGGAAGAAGGAAGATCCAGGGAACTACAGGCCAGTTAGTCTCACCTCAGTCCCTGGAAAAATCATGGAACAGGTCCTCAAGGAATCAATCCTGAACCACTTAAAGGAGGGGAAAGTGATCAGGAACAGTCAGCATGGATTCACCAAGGGCAAGTCATGCCTGACTAACCTAATTGCCTTCTATGATAAGATAACCGGCTCTGTGGATGAGGGGAAAGCAGTGGATGTGCTATTTCTGGACTTTAGCAAAGCTTTTGATACAGTCTCCCACAGTATTCTTGCCAGCAAGTTAAAGAAGTATGGGCTGGATGAATGGACGGTAAGGTGGATAGAAAACTGGCTAGATGGTCGGGCTCAACGGGTAGTGATCAATGGTTCCTTGTCTAGTTGGCAGCCGGTATCAAGTGGAGTGCCCCAAGGGTCGGTGCTGGGGCCGGTTTTATTCAATATCTTCATTAACGATCTGGAAGATGGTGTGGACTGCACCCTTAGCAAGTTTGCAGATGACACTAAACTGGGAGGAGTGGTTGATACGCTGGAGGGTAGGGATAGGATACAGAGGGACCTAGACAAATTAGAGGATTGGGCCAAAAGAAATATGATGAGGTTCAACAAGGACAAGTGCAGAGTCCTGCATTTAGGACGAAAGAATCCCATGCACTGCTATAGACTAGGGACCGAATGGCTGGGCAGCAGTTCTGCAGAAAAGGACCTAGGGGTTACGGTGGACGAAAAGCTGAATATGAGTCAACAGTGTGCCCTTGTTGCCAAGAAGGCTAATGGCATTTTGGGTTGTATAAGTAGGGGCATTTCCAGCAGATCGAGGGATGTGATCATTCCCCTCTACTCAGCACTGGTGAGGCCTCATTTGGAGTACTGTGTCCAGTTTTGGGCCCCACACTACAAGAAGGATGTGGATAAATTGGAGAGAGTCCAGCGGAGGGCAACAAAAATGATTAGGGGGCTGGAGCACATGACTTACGAGGAGAGGCTGAGGGAACTGGGATTGTTTAGTCTGCAGAAGAGAAGAATGAGGGGCGATTTGATAGCTGCTTTCAACTACCTGAAAGGGGGTTCCAAAGAGGATGGATCTAGACTGTTCTCAGTGATAGAAGATGACAGAACAAGGAGTAATGGTCTCAAGTTGCAGAGGGGGAGGTTTAGGTTGGACATTAGGAAAAACTTTTTCACTAGTAGGGTGGTGAAGAACTGGAATGGGTTACCTAGGGAGGTAGTGGAATCTCCTTCCTTAGAGGTTTTTAAGGTCAGGCTTGACAAAGCCCTGGCTGGGCTGATTTAGTTGGGTTGGTCCTGCTTTGAGCAGGGGGTTGGACTAGATGACCTCCTGAGGTCCCTTCCAACCCTGAGATTCTATGATTCTATGATTCTATGACTATAGAAAATCTCCAAGTGTGAAGGACACAACAGTAGCAAGCTTTGTCAGGTTTGGTTAGTGCTTTCTGTAGTGTAATGCACAATATATTGATACAAAGTACAAGTCATGATCTTGAGCCATTAGCAAAATACCTCACCATTCCTTTTCAGATCTTATTATAAAGCATACCCCCTGCCCCCCCACCCCCACACACACCTATAATTTCTAATTGTCCTGGCATCCATTAGTGGCTTCATGACTGAACGAAAGGCATCTCTTTTCCACACAATGTCCACTTTCTGTTGCGTGTTAAAAACAAAGTTGTATAGTACTAGCAAATTAATTACATGTATGGCATTCATGCTGTTTCCCATGAAACTTAAAAAGCATGGGAAAGAATTTGATTCTTAATTAAAATAAATATTCTGTGCAAAGTAAATGTATAAAACATAAGCAATTTTTCTGTCTCTTCTTTATTAACTGACTACTGCAAAATAAGGTGAGTCTACACACACTGCAACAGCTAAAACAACAGATTAAACAATAAGAACTGAATGAATTTGGAGGTATTGTTCTACTGTGAACCAACTCCCCAACCCCTCTTCTTACCTTTGTCTGGCATATTACCTGTATATAGAATGTCTTTGTGAGTCTCTGTATATTTGTCTTATTATCTTCGATCAAATAAACTATATTAAATACAGAAAGAAAAAGGTACTTTTATTATTATAGTTATGTTATTGTTATTGTTTCTACTATCTTACACACAGACCTATTCATCATCACTGTCATCATAAATAATAATAAAAGGATCAGGACCCCATTGTGCTAGGCAATATAGACAAAACAAGAAGATAGTCCCTGCCCCAGAAAGCTTATAGTCTTGGTCTTTCAAAGTCATGTTGTGTACTTTTAAGGACACACTATTTGTGGCCAAACATATCTGACAGATCTTTCCTTATCACAAGGTCCGGGTCATTCACTGAGGTCAGAATTGTCAGGTTATTTAACACTTAACTCTGGAAGCCATGCCCTCATGAAACTTGCATTGAATCCAAGAAACTGCCTTCTTTCCTCTTTGGCTATATGAGAGATTGCAACCTTTCTTCTCAGGTGTGGACCTCCCCATTATTGTCCCTAACGTTTTCCCCTCGAGGCTGGAGAACTGGACGGCACTCTGTAGGGGTTTGTTACTGCCGAACATTCCGAAGATTTGACTGCTCCAAAATACGGCTGCCTAACTAGCGAGCAGGACAGATGAGGGAAAACGTTTTGTATAGCACCTCTGCTCAAACATCTGCACTGCCTGCCAATTTACTTCCGAGTGAAATTCAAGGTGCTAATTACTCATCTGTCTATCTAGGTTATAACCCCTTAACTTTTGGCCTGTATTCCTTCTATCTGGTCATAGAGTATAAGGCCAGAAGGGAACACAAGATCCTCTAGTCTGACCTCCTGGACTTCACAGGCCACTAAACCCCACCCAGATACTTCCGCACCAAGTCCAACAACCAGAATTAGACCAAAGTATCACAGCCCTCAGGCGACTAAACTATTGTGTGCCACAGGCAGAGAACAAGAGGGACTGAGGTGCCCCAGTGCCCCATGGAGAGTTGAATGGCGGGGAATTAACTGAGATATACCCAAATGATCCCATCAGGAGAGCCATGCCTCACACTGCAGAGGAAGGTGAAACCCCCCCACGGTCATTGCCAATCTGACCGGAAGGAAAATTTCTGCCCAACCCCACATACATTGAGCAGTTAGACCCTCAGCATGTGAGCAAGACCGACCAGCCAAGTGACTTTCAAGGATATTGATTCAGTGTGATGGGCGAACGCTTTAATAATAATAATTGGACACTCACTCGCCTCCACTTTCTGTTTGGATGGCTCAGTCTAGCAGTTGCATTTGATTGTTTTTTTTAAATGCTGATACATTTTAATGTATATTGTAAAACAGCATGTAACCCATGGCGAAGAACGTTTTAGAAATGTATTCTGCTGATATTACTTTAGATGCAGTGGATTTTTTTAAAGCAATATACCACATAAGCCATAGAACCTTCTTACTCTGAATAAAACTAATATAAATGGATACAGTATTTAATCTGACATTATTTAATGTCTTTTTTTTTACAAGTAGCATTTCAATCAGAGGCTTCAAAGGTCATATTTAATGTCACCTCACCTCTCTCCCAGAAAGACTCATTTTTTTTGCTCTGGGCTTGGCAATGTTAAACAAATATCCTAGGTTCTAGTCTTTAACTTCAATAAGGTCCTTATTTAAACATTATATTCCAAAAATATTAAGATATCCAACTTATATTTGATAATCCTGGCATTTAAGTGCCCAATTCAGTGCTCCTTTCACTGAAAAGGCTCCCAGGATATGTCTACACTGCATTGCAAAGCCAGGTTTGTGGGACCCAGGCTTGTGGAATCGGTATTTCCAAGCCCCTACTTCAGCGTCCACATAGCATGGTAAACTTGGGTTTACAATTGCTGGCCCTGGGTCTCCCAGCTTTTGCTAACACGTCTACACGGCACTACGCAGGCCTTCTGACTCAGGTCTGCGGCTTGAGCTGCATCCACGCTGCAAAATGACGACAGGGCTTGGACCCGAGTCACAGCAGGACTTGCGTTCTGACCCATCCCTCCCAGCAAGGCGCTAGGCCCCAGGTCCCGAGTGCTGGCTGACCCACATCAGACTGATTTGTGTGTGGACAGAAGCGGGGCTTGGGCTCAAACCTGAGTCCGAATGCAGGTTTCGTGTCCAGCGAGCCGCACGCCTATTGGCCTCGAGGGGCTTCAGATCAGGCCCAACACAAGTAGTGCCCATGAACAATGTGTCAAGTCATGCTCACATGTTAGTGTTACTGTGGCAGAGAATCACAGAAGCTGGGGAGCCTGGGATTTTGAAAGGATGCTCAGGAAGTCAGGCATCCAATTCCCATTGACTTTCAGTTAAAGTTGATGCCTAACTCTCTTATGGACATGTTAAAATCCTAGCTGTAAATGGTATCTCTGCCCATTTATTCCATTCTCCAGGGACCATTGCAAGGTTGCTTTCAGTCTTATGACTTCAGCTTTAAACATCTGCAGTGACGAAGCTACCACTAATTTTCTTCTAAGATTACTCCATGGGTGGTAGAGTGCAATGGGACTAGAGTTCTGATCTGGTTCAGATGAGGATCTAGTCGTTATCTGAATGTACCAACCCCCTTTGGTTGGTCAGAATAACCTCTCTCACAATAGTTTGTTTATTCCCCTTCTGGTTCTAGCTGAAAGCGGAAAGTTCATAGATATATGAAAATCAATACAGAAAAGTGAATGAAAGTGCAGGGGTACAAGAGGGCAAGGGTAACGCTGTTCCTCAAGAGCGGGAAGGGAGACTGGAAAAAAAGCTATTTAAACAGAACAGTTGTGGCTAATAAAGCAGAAATGAAGAGACAAAGCAGGGCACAGCTAATACAACTCTACTCAGCTTCAGAGGAGTCAAAGTCTAATTGAATTATTAACAATTATACAAATCCTGCATTGTGACTCTGATGTCCTTACCCCCTGGAGCTGCAAAGATTTTACTGGTGGCAGGATGTTGAAAGCACAAAAAAGCGAGTCTGAAATGCAACAGATTGATTTGTATCAGGATTGCACAAAGACCACTGACCAATCACAATGCAGGACTCTCTCGTCTACTTTATAATCCCACTGGATTTTGCATCATAAAAATATGTTAGGGCAGCTTATGACACCCTTACTCATTCTCAGTGAAAACTGGGACCCTCCAAGGTGTCTCCTAATGGGCATGCAAAGAATGAGGCTGTGACGGGTTGGTTCACAGAAACCCACTTGGGAGCTGCCAGCTGATGTGCAAAGGCTACCTCTGTTTCTATTCTCCCCTGCCAGCTACTGGTGGTTCCAGCCCTCAAAGTCTTGCTGACAGCCAGACACGCCTATCTGCTCCAGACACAGACCAGAGTCTGAACCACCTATCCCAAAGCTGCAGGGTTTACCTGAGAACAGCTCACAGAAGTCTGCTTGCCTTTAACACTCAGATGCCCAATTCCCAATGGGGTCTAAACCCAGATAAATCCGTTTTACTCTGTATAAGCTTTATACAGAGTAAACTCATAAATTGTTCGCCCTCTATAACACTGATAGAGAGATATGCACAGCTGTTTGCTCCCCCAGGTATTAATACATACTCTGAGTTAATTAATAAGTAGAAAGTGATTTTATTAAATACAGATAGTAGGATTTAAGTGATTTCAAGTAGTAACAGACAGAACAAAAGAAGTTACCAAGCAAAATAAAATAAAATACGCAAATCTATGTCTAATTGCACTAAATACAGATAAGATCCTCACCAGTTCCAAAATGTTCCCTTTTACAGGCTAATCTTCTTTTAGCCTGGGTCCAGCAATCACTCACACCCCCTGTAGTTTTCAGTTTCCTTCAAGTGTCCTGTGGGGGTGGAGAGGCTCCTTCTTTAGCCAGCTGAAGACAAAATGGAGGGGTCTCCCACAGGTTTAAATAGACTGTCTCTTGTGGGTGGAGACCCCCTCCTCTCCCTCTGTAGAATCCTGTCACAGAATGGAGATTCGAAAATCACATGGGCAGGTCACATGCCCATGCATGACTCAGGACTGCAGGTAGCAGCCATTACCCACATGCTGCCTTGAACGTCCTCAGGTAGACTTCTGATGTGGATTGGAATCTTCCAAGCTCTTTTGTCTGTTAAGTGCCCCCTGACTGAACACCTAATTTGCACATTCCTTTCCCCAGAAGTCACCAAATGTTCTAACTGAGGCCCCTTAGGAATCAAGCAATTACACAGCCCATGTTCATAACTTTGAACACACAAATGGTGCCTGCATACAACTAGGGTGAACATAACTAGTAGATCATAACCTTTACATAGATATGTACCTGGCACAGGCAGCACAAAACATATTCCAGTTATGTCATATTCCCACAAAGCCTTATGGGAGGTACCGTCACACCCTCCCCCTGAACTTACTGCCAGAGACTTGGACACTGTCCATGGCGGAGGCAGTACCCGTAAAATTCCTGTTTGTCTTTGATCACACTTCTTTTCAGTACCTTGAAACCATATGTCAGTTCTAGGGGTTTTAGCCCATTTTGAGGTTCCTGATCCCCAGATGCCTGAAAACAGGTTGGGGTGTAGCATTAACAGAATGCAGACAGCAATACCTGTTAAAGTGGAGGTGTCTTGACCTTTAACCACCAAGGCCATGAGGCGGTGTGCCTCAGTTTCCCCTTCTACACAGCAGCATGGGCCTGTTATGCTTTTGCTGCTGTGCCAAGCTTCCAGTCTATTTACAGGTATAGGCTGCAAAGCAACATGCTTGTGGGGCTGTCTTGTTACCATCCCTAGCATGTACAACAGTTTTCTCCATAAATCAGGTATGTTCCATGTTTTTAGAGGGTTTACCACTAGTATGAATTCTTTTGTTTTATCCCAGAGGTGAATCAGCAAAAGACACAAGGTTAACAGCAAATCTACGGTGGACAGGTTTTGTTCACTCAATTTGACCTGTTTAGCATCTATTGCATTTTCCCAGTTCTCTGTGCCTTCTGGAAGACACTCTGATTCAGAATCTTCAGCCTCTGTGGGGAAAGCTGCTAATTCAGGCATGTGTTTGGGTCTTTGGCCAGGAAAGGGTGTACTACAACCCTGCCTGCCCTCGGCCCCTCCCTCCGGAATTTCTCTGGGCTGGTCCCCGCCCCCTGGTAGAGTTTCACTCATGCAGAGATTTCCCCCCCCCTGTCTAGGAGAGAGAGTTTCATCTCTTACAAGTGGGGTAAGAACAGCCTTTTTCAATGGGGTGCTCTGTACCCCTTTGGGCACCTCACTTTCTGTTTCCAACAGGTCAGCTGGATGGGCCCCCCCCTCCGGGAGACTTGACCCCCAGGTTTCCCTTAAAACCTGATCTACAAGAGAGGGAGCTGGCATTTTAAATGCAGGCTTTTCACCCTCCTCTTGGGNGATACAAGAGTGGTACATTTATACAAATAGGATGATCACTCTCAGTAGATTATAAGCTTTGTGATGATACCTTTTGCATGAAGCATATTTCAGTTACATTAAACTCACTTATGTTTTTATAAAACTATTCCAATTACATTATAGTCACTTATCATGTTTTTACAAAATCATATAGACTGCACAACGTCACAGAGGCATCCCAAATCACTCATCATTTTTTAAAATCTTGGTCTAAGATAACGATGCAATTCTGCCTGTCCCTATTCAAACAGAGAGCAAGCTCCTCACTTTTCCATTGCACTGCTGGGTAGGGGCCAGCCAGAATCTCACACAGCAGAGAGTAGGACAACACCCTAATCAAAAGGACAAGGTGGATGTTGTGCAGGTGGCTTTGGGGACGTTCAGGGAAGGGGCACTGTGGAATACCAAGGTGGAACGAGAACTCCCAGGCCCAAGGATGCTAAGGACTCATTTGCTTTTAACAAGAAAAGTCACTACTCACTTCTGTCTCACATTTAAAGTAGCTGCTGCCTGAAGGCTCTTCTGAAGTACCTACACTGTTAACTACACACAGGTCATATCCTGGCTTCCTATGCAGGCACGTGAGTGACACTGAAGTCTTTGCCTATCAATGTGACAAAGACAGATCTGCTTGGTTAGCAACTTCCCTTTGAAGTGCAGCAAGATTCAATGCCTTTTGCTTTGCTCCTGAGGATCCTTGCTGAAAACCTCTCTGTCTTGGAGCCGCAAGGGCTATATTCCGCTCTCAGTTACAATGGTGTACATCTGGAGTCACTACACGGAACCCAATTACTAGACTCCAGATTCACCCAGCTGTAACTAAGAGCAAAGTCAGGCTGCAAGAATCCACTTGTCTTGAAACACCAGAATCTTATGGTCCTTTGATAGTGTGTTTTCAATTATGCACAACAGTTACTGTGATGGAGTATATACCCCACCCTGGCAGAGGAAGAGTTAACGTCACAGAGCAATTAGTGTACCTGATTGCACCAGGCTTAGTTTAGAATTCAGCCCAGATGGGGAAGAACTGGCGGGCTGAACTGAGGATAATCCCAGCTCAGAAGAGGGGGGAGGGATAGCTCAGTGGTTTGCATATTGGCCTGCTAAACCCAGGGTTGTGAGTTCAATCCTTGAAGGGGCCATTTAGGGATCTAGGGCGAAAATCTGTCTGGGGATTGGTCCTGCTTTGAGCAGGGGGGTGGATTAGATGACCTCCTGAGGTCCCTTCCAACCCTGATAGTCTATGAAGATAGGCTGAGATAGCAGGTGGTTCAGGGAGAAACAAGAAATCTGAGGAAGCGGATCTTAGCTGTTTATGACAGGGTCCCTGGGCTAGACCCCAGAGAAGAAGAAGAAGGGGTTGAATTCCCCTCTGGGTGAGTGAGAAAGGTGGCATGAACACCCCACCCCTCCTGAAATAAGGAGTGTAAAGACCACTGAGCCAGAGTTGGGGGAGAGGGAAGACCTGGCCTAAGATCCCAGGACTGTTCTCTATTACCCCAGAAGTGTGTGGTGCAGGGGAACCATAAGTGACCTGGCCAAAGGCTTGAGCCATGAGAAGGAGCAGATCACCACCATGATGGAGTGGGTGCCAGGTGAGCACAACCTGCTATGCCTTGATTAGCCATGAGGGGGCATGCTGACCTGTGAGTCACTCTACTGCATTTCTATTACTGATGGGCTGACTGGATCCTAATTAGATTTAGGGGTAGAGGGATAGGGTTCAGAGTCTGGCTCTCGGGCCAGACAAGACCTACATTTCACTTACGTTGAAATTTACAAGCTGGTCTTGCAACCAGTTTTTAAAGGATCAGCTGTTCTTGTGAGATTTCTAAGCTTTTGGGCCGTATCTGAGCAGGACACAGGGAACAGGTCAGTGCTGTTACTCCAGATTCCCATGAGTTGTGACTGAGATCAGAGCCTGACTACAGATCCTCAGACAGTGTCAGTCTGTTTGGCTACATGGAAGTCAGCAGATCTGTGCTGATTTACACAGGCTAAGATTTTGTCATGGTTATTTTTAGTAAAAGACACGGACAGGTCACAGGAAGCTGTGATCTGTCTGTGACTTTTGCTGCTGCGGTTTCCCCTGCCACCTTGGTGGCTGGGAGCTGCTGGGAGCTGCAGGATTCTCCCCCTCCTCCCCAAGGCTGTCGCTTGTCACTGGAACCCTGAGGAGGGCCCCCTGAGGAGGCTGTCCCTGGAAACCTGCAGGGGGACCCTGAGGAGGCTGTCGCTTGTCACTGGAACCCTGCCGGGGCCCTGCTGGCTGCCAGCTCTGGTCAGGCAGCCCCAGGGGCTGAAGCAGGAAATGTCAGGAAGGTCTCTGGAAGTCAGGGCTCCCCTGACCTCTGTGACATAAACGGAGCCTTACTTATTACTGTTTAGTTTATCAATTTGTTCCAAAACCTCCTGTAACCATACCTCAATCTGGGGCAGTTCCTCAGATCTGTCACCTAAAAAGAATGGCTCAGGTTTGGGAATCTCCCTCACATCCTCAGCCATGAAGACAGATGCAAAAAATTCATTTAGTTTCTCCCCAATGGCCTTAAGTGCTCCCTTAGTATCTCCATTGTCCAGTGGCCCCACTGGTTGTTTAGCAGCTTCCTGCTTCTGATGTACTTTAAAAAAAAAAAAAGCTATTACTTTTTGAGTCTTTGGCTAGCTGTTCTTCAGATTCTTTTTTGGCCTTCCTAATTATATTTTTACACTTTACTTGCCAGAGTTTATGCTCCTTTGTTTTTTCCTCACTAGGATTTAACTTCTGCTTTTTAAAGGTTGTGTTTTTTGTCTCTCACAGCTTCTTTTACTTTGTTGTTTAGCCACGGTGGCACTTTTTTGGTTCTTTTAATATGTTTTTTTTTAATTTGGGGTGTACATTTAAGTTGAGCCTCTATTATGGTGTCTTTAAATAGTTTCCATGCAGCTTGCAGGGATTTCAATTTTGGCCTTTTAATTTCTGTTTAACTAACCTCCACGTTTTTGTGTAGTTCCCCTTTCTGAAAAGAAATGCTGCCATGTTGGGCTGCTGGGGTGTTTTTCCCGCCACAGGGATGTTCAATTTCATTATATTATGGTCACTATTACCAAGCGGTCCAGCTATATTCCCCTCTTGGACAGGGGTGGCGAGTTATATGGGTCCATGGTGCCCAGGCTCCAGGAATATTCAGGGCCGGGGGCCCGGCTCCACCAATGTTTGGAGCCGGGTCTCTCCCCTGGCCCTGCCCGGAGCATCCCCCGGGCCCCGGAGTGTCCCTGTCTGATGAAAAGTGGGCGGTTGCCCTGCCGCTCTGTGCTGCTCTCCCTCGCCTGCGCGGCCGGCTGCTGCTGCCCAAGGCTCGGCTACAGCACAAGAACAGCAGCCGGCTGGGGCGCTGGCTGCTGCTGCACTGGAGAAGGGGGAGAAGGCGCACACATGATTGGTAGCCCTCCCCCCCCTGTGATCCTGCCCCACACTGGGCAAGGGGCAGCCCCATCCCCCACCCCCAGTGAGGCTACGGAGAGGGGCAGCAGCAGGGGAGGAGGCCACACATGATGGCAGCCCCCCCCCCGGTACCCACCATAGGGGAGATGAGGGGGCTTCCTGGACCTGAGAGGGACCATGTGCAGTGACATAGGTGCAGGGTAAGTGTGCTGCCGGGGGGGGGGGGGAAGAGGTGGGGGGAGTCCTCCTCTCTGGCCCTAGCCCTGGGGCAGCCTGTCTGCACCCCAAGCTCCTCATCCCTGGCCCCGCTCTACCCCAGAGCCCGTGCCCCCAGGCACAGCCTTCACCCCCTGCCCCCCAGCCCAGACCCTGCACCCAAACTCCCTCCTAGAGCCTGTCCTCCACACCCACTCCTGCGCCCCAGCCTAGAGCCCGCACCCCGCACCCAAACACCCTCCCAGAGCCCACCCCTGCACCCTAACCCCCTGCCCCAGCCTAGAGCCTGCACCCCGCACCCAAACACCCTCCCAGAGCCCCGACCCCTCCGCCCTCCCACACCCAAACTCCCTTCCGGACCCTTAGGGAGGTGGGGGTGGGGGATGACTTGGACCCGTTCTGGGCACCACCAAAAATTATACAAACCTGATGCCACTGCTCTTGGACCAGATCCTGTGCTCCACTTAGGACTAAATCAAGAATTGCCTCTCCTCTGGTGGGTTCCAGGACTAGCGGCTCCAAGAAGCAGTCATTTAAGGTGTCAAGAAACTTTATCTCTGCATCCCATCCTGAGGTGACAGGTACCTAGACCATATGGGGATAGTTGAAATCCCCCATTATTATTGAGTTTATTTATTTGTATAGCCTCTCTAACCTCCCTGAGCATTTCGCAGTCACTATCACCATCCTGGTCAGGTGGTCGGTAATATATCCCCACTGCTATATTCTTATTATTAGTGCATGGAATTACTATCCATAGAGATTCTATGGTACAGTTTGGTTCAATTAAGATTTTTACTTCATTTGATTCTATGCTTTCTCTCACATATAGTGCTACTCCCCCACCAGCACGACCTGTTCTGTCTTTCCGATATCTTTTGTAAACTGGTATTACTGTGTCCCATTGATTATCCTCAATCTTTCAAGTTTCTGTGATGCCCATTATGTCAATATCCTCATTTAATACGAGACACTCTAGTCCACCCATCTTATTATTTAGACTGCTAGCATTTGTATATAAGCACTTTAAAAACTTTTCACTTTTTAGCTGTCTGCTATTACATGATATAATTGAATGGGACTCTTTTTCATTTGACTGTTTCTCATTAGATCCTACCCATATTTTATCACCTTCCATCCTCTCCTCCTTACTAGGACGTAGAGACTCTCCATTAAGAGATCCTCCCCTAAGAGATGTCTCTGTCCAAACCACGTGTTCCTCCACACCGGTCAGCTTTCCCCCAGCCCTTAGTTTAAAAACTGTTCTATGATCTTTTTGATTTTAAATGCCAGAAATCTGGTTCCATTTTGGTTTAGATGGAGCCCATCCTTCCTGTATAGGCTCCAACTTTCCCAAAAGTTTCCCCAGTTCCTAAGAAATCTAAACTGCTCCTCCCTACACCATCATCTCATCCATGCATCGAGACCCTGGAGTTCTGCCTGTCTAACTGGCCCTGCGCGTGGAACTGGAAGCATTTCAGAGAATGCTACCATCGAGGTCGTGGACTTCAATCTCTTACCTAGCAGCCTAAACTTTGCCTCCAGAACCTCTCTCCTATGCTTCCCTATGTCATTGGTACCTACATGTACCACAACCACCGGCTCCTCCCCAGCACTACACGTAAGTCTGTCTAGATGTCTTGAGAGATCCACAACCTTTGCACTGGGCATGCAAGTCACCATGTGGTTCTCCTGGTCATCGCAAGCCCAGCTATCTATGTTTCTAATGATGTAATCTCCCATAACTATTATCTGTCTCTTCCTAATAACTGGAGTTCCCTCTCCCGGAGAGGTATCCTCAGTGCGAGAGGAGACACCACAACATCATCTGGAAGGAGAGTCCCAACTATGGGATCGTTTCCCTCTGCTCCAGTTGGATGTTCTCCTTCCCTGTGACTTTCATCCTCCTCAACAGCACAGAGGCTGTCACACCGGGAGTCGGACCATACTACTGTGCCCCGGAAAGTCTCATCCTTGTACCTCTCTGTCTCCCTTAGCTCCTCCAGCTCAGCCACCCTGGTCTCCAAAGCCCGTACATGGTCTCTGAGGGCCAGGAGCTCCTTGCACTGGATGCACACATATGCAACCTGCCCATAGGGCATGTAATCATACATGCTGCATTGGATGCAATAAACTGGATAGTTCCCACTCTGTTGCTGGATTTCTGCCTGCATTCTCCTTTTACTCCTGCAGCTTGTTCTTTTCTTGAAGTTTTGTTTTTATCAGGGGGTGTTTTTGGCTTTAAGTTTAAAGAATGTTAAGTGTATTTAGCGCCTCCCCCCCCCCCCCCCCCCCCCCCCCCCCCCCCCCCCCCCCCCCCCCCCCCCCCCNCTCCTCTGGTTTTAGGAGCAGGCTTTTTAAAACCCTGGTCTTCCTGAATAGCCCCACCCCCTGGTTAAGGGGGCGTAGGTATCAAAGCCTCGTTAAGAAGCTCTCAGCTTTGCCTAGCAGGCGGCTAGGCTCAGCACACAGTCCCCCAAACAAACAGACCACATGGTATATTTCAGTCAAGCAGCAAGCACACCACAAACACACGCACACACACAACAGACAACAAACTTGCCCCAAAGGTCACGTAATCACTCCTCCTTAACCCGGAGAACTCCCTTGAAAAACTCCCGTTAGCTGCTCCTGTTCGCAGTGTAGACAGCTGAATTTTCATGATTAGATTCCTGGGTCAACACCCCATTAAACTCAGTAGAACTGTAAGCCGTCTCCTGGAGCTATTGTTTCATTCTCTATGGCTGCAGACTCAGTAAGAAGGAATTGGGTTGTGCTCAGAAAGTTGTCTTTGCTTCGAGAAGGACTGCACACTTAGTGCTAGATTGTGTGCTTGCATGCTGCTGATAGCTTAAGGATAAGTGCATAGGTGCATTGCACCAGGGAGAGCACCAGGAGCAATTGTGATTAGGTCCAGAAATAAGAAATATTCAGTAAATCACTTTCTGTGACATACACCCTTATCAACAGCACAAATAGACACATCCGATTATTTTTTTACTCAAGGCAGTAAAGTGGGGAGGAAAAACACACAGAGATCCAGGGAAGCTCTTTGTCACTCTGAAGGTAATAAATGTTTGGGATTGTCTACCTGGCAAGATTTCTGAGGGTAAAATACTAGGGTCATTCTAGAAACAAGCTGATACAATCCAAGAAAGAATGAGACATTTGGAGAGGTTAGCTATTGCGCACCAGATAGCTTTCCTCGATCCTAAATTTCTTATGCTTTTTATCGTGTTCAACAAAAGGGCTGTTCAACTGCGTCTTGTCTGACAGTTAAGGTACATAAAATGACCATTTTGTTTAAATGAATGGCAGTAACCTTTATACTGCATGAACAGCTAGTCCACCAGGGCAACAGTATGTTTTCTGCATTTCCACTACATTAACTCTTTGCTTGTTATGCTTGGATAAAAATCATACATTTTTCTCTTTTCCAATTTGCTACACTAATGATACACAGGAGTCAATGAAACAACACTGATGGACACCAGTTGATCACCTGGACTATATTTTGCAAATAAGGGGATAGGATTTTCAAAAGTATATAAAGGAATTAGGTAGCCAATGGGAACTGGGTCCTCACTCAGGAGCTATTGGATATGGTTATGAATTTAGGGCCTGATCCATAGTTCACTGAAGTCAATGGAAAGACTCCTATTGGCTTCAGATCAGGCCCTTAGTTCTCATGGAATGTGCTCAGCTGGCAACCATGTAGACTTTACTTATCTGTAGACCAAGAACATCCTTGTGGGGCAGCACAAGCCACTGCAGAATGGGGCTCTACTTTAACTCAGATGAACGATATGTGTGAGAAGTAGCTCATTCTCTGTCTCATCAGTCTGCAGTAACTTTGTCACGTAGGCACAATTAAAGTATGGTTTTGTTGTCATTTCCTTTCAGAACACTGCTGTTTCCCTTCCTTTTCCATGGTGCCTAACTAATCATCCAAATCCCAGACAGTTAGTCCCATCTGCCAGCTATCTCACTGAACTACTCCACATTGAAACCCACTCCTCTCTGTGACTTGTATTGTACCAATGTCATTGATTATACCTTTTACAATATCTAAAGCTGGATGTATTTCTTCCAATATTGGGATGTGATGTGTATGAGGTCTTTTCTGAGGACAAAACCCAGTAATTCATCCAAATATTCTTTGGAGCAGGGACTTGAAGAGGAATCTCTTACATCCCACGTGAGCATCCTCCCACCAGACTATAGAGTCGTTTTCACATTCGCTTCCCAACTAGGGTGACCAGATGTCCCGATTTTATAGGGACAGTCCCGATTTTTGGGTCTTTTTCTTATATAGGCTCCTATTACCCCCCACCCCCTGTCCCAATTGTTCACATTTGTTGTCTGGTCACCCTATTCCCAACCAATGAATATTTAATTATTTTCCAAGTGGAACAGCTTCAAAAAGAGAGATTGAGAGACCTGCTGTAGAATACCCTCTAGGCTTGGGCTTGCCCCTGGAATGTAGGACAACTAGTTTCGAGTCTGTGTTCCCAGTCAGGTAGAGTGGAGTGCCCCGGTATCAAGTGGAGTGCCCCACGGGTCGGTGCTGGGGCCGGTTTTATTCAATATCTTCATTAACGATCTGGAAGATGGTGTGGACTGCACCCTTAGCAAGTTTGCAGATGACACTAAACTGGGAGGAGTGGTTGATACGCTGGAGGGTAGGGATAGGATACAGAGGGACCTAGACAAATTAGAGGATTGGGCCAAAAGAAATATGATGAGGTTCAACAAGGACAAGTGCAGAGTCCTGCATTTAGGACGAAAGAATCCCATGCACTGCTATAGACTAGGGACCGAATGGCTGGGCAGCAGTTCTGCAGAAAAGGACCTAGGGGTTACGGTGGACGAAAAGCTGAATATGAGTCAACAGTGTGCCCTTGTTGCCAAGAAGGCTAATGGCATTTTGGGTTGTATAAGTAGGGGCATTTCCAGCAGATCGAGGGATGTGATCATTCCCCTCTACTCAGCACTGGTGAGGCCTCATTTGGAGTACTGTGTCCAGTTTTGGGCCCCACACTACAAGAAGGATGTGGATAAATTGGAGAGAGTCCAGCGGAGGGCAACAAAAATGATTAGGGGGCTGGAGCACATGACTTACGAGGAGAGGCTGAGGGAACTGGGATTGTTTAGTCTGCAGAAGAGAAGAATGAGGGGCGATTTGATAGCTGCTTTCAACTACCTGAAAGGGGGTTCCAAAGAGGATGGATCTAGACTGTTCTCAGTGATAGAAGATGACAGAACAAGGAGTAATGGTCTCAAGTTGCAGAGGGGGAGGTTTAGGTTGGACATTAGGAAAAACTTTTTCACTAGTAGGGTGGTGAAGAACTGGAATGGGTTACCTAGGGAGGTAGTGGAATCTCCTTCCTTAGAGGTTTTTAAGGTCAGGCTTGACAAAGCCCTGGCTGGGCTGATTTAGTTGGGTTTGGTCCTGCTTTGAGCAGGGGGTTGGACTAGATGACCTCCTGACGTCCCTTCCAACCCTGAGATTCTATGATTCTATGATTCTATGAAATTCAGACCCAGGTCCTGCACATCCCAGGTGAGTGACCCAACCACTGAACTGTTGGCTATAATGACACTCTCAAGGGGTGCGTGGGGGGAGAGGTTTGTGCATGCATGTGAGAGAAAGGGCAAACGTCTCTCCCAGAGATAGGCACTTGAGGTTTCATTGCTGAGTACTCTGTGCAGAGATTGGTGCCTCCTTCCAGCTTGTCACTCAGCTGCTTAAAGCCCAGATCAGCTCAGAATTGCAATACTTAAGTCCCCTTTGTGAATCTAACCCTATCTGCTTAAGTCACTTGAACATGGGACTGGCTCCTAAGTCACTTACATGCTTTTGAAAATTCTACCCTTTGTCCCTGAGTGTTTGTTTGGTGTGGTTTCCACCCTGGCTGTGGACCCATGCTAAATACATGAGCAAATAACTGTTTTATCAATAATTATCCCATGTTAAAATATTAATTGCACTTGGCATATGTTAGCAGTTCACATTTTATAGGAAACATATTTTTCAAAGATGTATCACTTTAATAACTAGTAAAGCCCTAAGTGATCAAAGTACTTGAAACAGGGAGGGACATCCCACTCTCATTGTGGTTAATGGAGTTCTTGAAAGCTAGTATACAAATTGATAGAAAACATTTGATTGAGATCAAGACCCATTTTTGACACCACTTTGTACATGAGAAGGGGCCTGAATCTCCATGGTCTAAGCCTGCTGGACTTTTAATATTGTCATAAATGCAACCAAAATGTAAACACAAAGCATTGTTTTAGTAACTACAGCATGATAAGCAAATGCTCTTGCAGTGAAAAAGGAAGAGCAAGATTTACACTGTGTTGGTTGGGCTTGGAGATGCTGATGCTCTGGCTAGGAAAAGCTCTGAATGCAGGATACTAAGATAAGTGACTTAATACAGCACCTTTGGAAGGACACTTTTCTCCAACATACTCCCTTCCAGTATTCCTGGACAATCTAAATACAACTGGTAAATTTTTGAAGAATATTTCCACTTCCCAAACAATTAGCTACATTAGGGGTTTCCATTCTTGTTCAATCTAAGACTATTATAAGGAAATCTTCCTAATCCATTTAAAAAATGCTATTGGATGTAGCTTTAAATTTCATCCTGGTTCAATAAATCCAGTTGCTGTAAGTGCCAAATAAATACATCTCACAAGACACTGTGATTATGTACCCAGGAATGATCAGAGTAATTCTCATTATTTTTAATACTCACCTTTTCTGAATAAGAACAGTGATACTATTTCTGAGCTCTCGGGCTGGTATTTGCTGGAGCCAGTAATAGTATATAAACATAAGCTATTGCCTTTCATCCTAAACATTGTCTGGGAACTACAACATAATACAACTTAATAGGAAGCACTTTTGCACTAACAAAGTGCAGTGGAACATAGCAGCACACCGAGACTCAGCACGGAATATGTAGGGAGTCCTACATCTGGGAAAATACATGTAAGGGAGAACTTTTCATTTTGGCTCCAACATTGGAGCCAAACTCAGATCAGAATCTGGCCTAAAGTAACTTCTTTAATTGCTCTGATTTTTTTTTTAAGCCTACAATGCTCTCATCTATTAAAAAGGTACAGGGCTATTGTCTATGAGTACAATATCTTTCCCTAGAGCTGTTTGATACATAGCTAGGGCCAGGTTCACAGCATTAGAGCCCTGTACAGATGGATGATAAGGAGGGGGCACAGTGCTTCTATGGAAGCTGACACAGGTTCTTTGCGGCGTTACCCTTACTGAACTGGCAGGAAGATTGGCACTTAGTAGGAGAGTTACAGGCTTGGAACAATGCTGAGCTGAGCTGTAGTTATAGCAACAGATTGCTGGGCCATGGGCTTAGAGCTTCTGTACTGGTATGTCTGAGTGGCTGGCCATTGCGGCTGCTTCTGCTCTCTTTTGTGCTCCCTGTGCAGCTGGCCCTGTCTGTAGGCAGGTACACCTTTCTGTCAGGCAAACAAGGGTTTTGGTGCTGGGAGGGACTTCGCCGCCGTAATGCAGGCACCCTTACGGAGTGGTGCATCCACTGTGCTCACTAGCAGTGTGGGCCGTAGCAAACAATTATGTGCAGGAACTGGCATTTCCTGAGTATGGCAGTGGTTCACCCACCGGCAACGCTGGGATTTTCAAAGCAGCCTAAGGGAGTGAGGCACCCAACACACATTGAATTTCAATGCACTTTGGGCCCCTAACCCTGTTCGATGCCTTTGGAAAATCTCTGCCTGAAGATGTGGGAATTTCATGTACCCTACAGACCAGAGCCCCCCTCTAGCAAAGAATAGGCTTAAAGTTGAACACATGCTTAATAGCTTTGCTGGACCAGGGCCCAAATGAGTTATCTGGCCACTTCAGGGTTTCTTGGTCACACTGACAATCAGATCACCTAGGAACATCTAAAACTGTGAATGCAGCCCATACATACAGGATGGGGGACTCTATCCTGAGAAGCAGTGACTCTGGAAAAAAGATGTGTGGGTTGTGGTGGAGAATCAGCTGAACATGAGCTCCCAGTGCGATGCTGTGGCCAAAAGACCTAATGAAATCCTGAGAAGCATAAACAGGGGGATCTTGAGTAGGAGCAGAGAGGTTATTTTACCCCTGTGTTTGGCACTGGTACAACCGCGGCTGGAATTCTGTGTCCAGTTCTGGTGTCCACAACTCAAGAAGGATGTTGATAAATTGGAGAGGGGTGGCGCCTCTCTGACAAGAATTATTAGAAAACATAGTAATAGACTTGAGGAGCTCAATCTATTTAGTTTAACAAAGTGAAGGTTCAGGGGTGACTTGATCGCCGTCCATAAGTACCTACCTGGGGAACAAATATTTAATAATGGGCTCTTCAGTCTAGCAGAGGAAGCTATACAACAATCCAACAGATGGAAGTTGAAGCTAGACAAATTCAGAGTGGAAACAAGGTGTAAACTGTTAGCAGTGAGAATAGTTAACCATTGGAACCCTTTATCAAAGGTCATGGTGGATTCTCCATCACTGACAATTATTAAATCAAGACGTTCTAAAAGATCTGCTCTAGGGATTATTTGGGGGAGGTTCTCTAGCCTGTGTTATGCAGGAGGACAGGCTAGATGATCACAATGCTCCCTTCTGGCCTGGTAATTTATACATCTATTTTAAACATTTTCTAGCTTAATTGTGTGGGGGGTGGGGTTCTATTTTTTTCTGATTTGTATCATTTTAAAAATTAAACAAACCCTTCTCCCCCGGTCACCATCTTCCACATTTTCACTCTGCTATGTGGCAGGACTGGCTGCAAGGGGAAGGTTGGACTATGCAGGTCTTCAGCAGCCGCCTTCCTAACAAACCATTTCATTTTTGCATGTCTCATCAGCCCTGTAAATATAGAGCACTTCTCTGCAGCTCAACCTGCCATCTGGGACTGAATTCCAGTAACAACTCGCCATAAGGAATAAGTAATGAATAAATGTGAGTCATCTCTGTTGTCAAAAAATACAGCTTTGCAAGTTCCCGCTATAAATTTAGAGGATTTTTTCCCCCTTCTCTTCTGAATAGAGATCTGCCAAATTACCAAGAAACAATTAGGGTAGTCTACAAACAGAGCCGTTCTCTGGATGGCACAGTTAAATTCCTAATAATTGAGGACACTTCTGCCTACAGAAACTTTTTGTTTGCTTGTTTGTTTTATTAACATGGGAGCCAAGAGATAAGAGCTCAAGCTGTCATTAGAGCTATACAGATATTGAAATGGACTCTAACCGTGCTGAGACCAGCATACTAAAGCAACCCCATAATAACAAGAACAAAAATAATACCTCTCTCTTACAGAGCTCTTTTCATCTTTAGAATATATTCCAAGCATTAACCACTTGGTAACCCTTCCAGAACTGGCAATCAGCCAATCAGGAATTTGAAATTTGGTATAGCTCCATTGACCTTGAATAGAGTAGTCTGAATTACTCACATGAATAAGTGTTTGCAGAAATGTGGCAGAATTGGGGTTTAATGTACAAAAAGAGGCACAGGAAGTGGTTACATAGCATGTTATTGGATCCATTGCAAATCAAGGTATAACAAACTACAGGAGGTGAGATATTGGAAACCCACTACAGAAAGCTAAATCCAACCGATATTTTGTGGAGAATTTGTCTGTGATATATACTGCTATGATCTGACAGTTATCCTTGGACATTTGGCACGCGAAAGACATAAGTAGGTGTGTGGAAAGCGTTTCCAAGCACCATGCAGTCTGAGACGTAGCTCACAACCTACATCCCACACACCAGCCACTACCATTTCCAGATGGCTTTTGCATACTTGGAATAATACCAACTTGTTTTATACAACTGAGGGGCAGGGGCCTGCTGAGAGCAAGTTACTGCTGGCCAACCAGTACAGTAATTCACAGTGACTTTTTCTGATAGCAAACTCCATTGTGTTTGCAGGTTTTCCTATGTTACTGTGTCTATCCCCTCTCATGTTTTTTCCAGTTTTCTGGAATAAATAATGATGTGCAGCTTCAACTTTTGAGGCAGGTTTTCATCCATTTTACTGTGATTTCCACTCACCTACGTCAGCTGGATGAATATTTGCAATTTCCCAAACTCAAACTGTAGTGCTATAAAACAGGTACAGCATAAGCAGGGACAATGCGGGCTCCTAACACTCCCTAATCGCTAACTTGCAGGTACCACCTCGAAGAATGAGAATGCAGCTCTATCCCACCAGAGCGCTGAGTTATTATTTGGGCCCACTGGAAACAGGGCTGAGATCACCCTCCTCACTCCACATAGCTACTAAACTTTAAACGTTTTTGGTTGCTACCAATCCTGGCTGAATTCAAACCAATAGCTTGGAAATGCAATTAAAGGCTCTGGAGACCATTATCAACTTCTTGAGCCATCTAGAACCACAACACATTTGTTTGCAATCAAAATTTAGATCATTGTGTTATATACAAAAAGTTCAGATAGCCCCTTATATACTGTGGTAGTCTGCAGTTTCATGTGAGAGGGGGCATTAATTCCCACAACTTGTACCCAAGAGGATTGGGGTTCGTAAATGTGAAGCTTCTATGTCTTGATCTGCTTTTCACTTCTCTCTGGCAAAGTTTGCAAATGAGATACACTTTTTTCTCATCTGAACAATTTTGCCTGGGGGTAGATACTCGTTTTAAGCTCTGGACACATGTGTTTGATGTTTGTTTCATTAGTATTTATTTTGAATGAGTAGCCACCATAGCTTATATG
Source organism: Platysternon megacephalum (assembly GCA_003942145.1). Classification (NCBI taxonomy): domain Eukaryota; kingdom Metazoa; phylum Chordata; order Testudines; family Platysternidae; genus Platysternon; species Platysternon megacephalum. Next base: position 834,022 of record QXTE01000227.1, read on the forward strand.
AATTATCTCCAAAGTAAACTAACCCACATCCCAACACACAGTGCCTTTGTGGGACTCATTCATCAAAGTACTATGAGAACCTCGGTAGGAGTTACCACTGTTTAGGCTGAACAGTCTTTCTTTTTCCCCAGTGCAAAGATGTATTTTTCTCCGGTTAGTACAGTAACTGTTCCTAAGACTGGTGCTTTATACAAGCCCATGAATTCATAATGAAAGAGGAGAGAGCTGCTGTATTTCTGCCTAACTGATGGGGTTAGCAAATAAGTTCAGCTATCCTTATTCTGCCTTCAACTCATTGTGCAGCAAGAAGTCATAATGTACATCTTTAAGTAGAATTTTCCATTGTTTGTGTTTTTAAGCACTGGGGCAGAGATGATCCATGCCGGCTGATAGTGGGGGGAGGGGGGAGGGGCAGAGTGAGGGCAGCTGGCTTCAGTAGATTACTGAGCATGCTCAGTACAAGCCAAGCAGCACATTGGGGGGGCACGTGACCTCGCATGCCCCCCTACGTGTCGCTTCTGCTGGGGGAGTTTATAAGAACATGCTACATGATATGGCCCTAGGTAAATGTCACAAGGGGTGTAACTAATTATAATAATTTAGAAGAAGGGAATGAAAGAGGGAGAAGCAGAAAGTAAAGATGAAGAAAGAAGAAAAGTGAAGAGGAAATAAATAAATATTAATAGTGACAACGATGGGTTCAAGCATTATATGGAATTATTCCAGACTTAGGGCTCACTGGGGGGGATAGATCATACGCAACTTCAGCTACAAGAATAGCATAGCTGAAGTCGACGTATCTTAGATCGACTTACCTCGCGTCCTCACGGTGCGGGATCAACGACTGCGGCTCCCCCGTCGACTCCGCTTCCACCTCTTGCCCTGGTGGAGTTCCGAAGTCGACGGGGAGTGCGTTCGGGGATCGATTGATCGCATCTAGATGAGACGCGATAAATCGATCCCCGATAGATCGATTACTACCCGCCAATCTGGCGGGTAGTGAAGACGTACCCTTACAGTGCTTTAAGTGGGAGCAGAATTCATTGTCATCCAGAACCAGTCTACTTGGCGTGTCTGCTGTGCTATATCCTGTCATGAAAACTGGAAGAGAGACAGAGCTTTCTCTGTCAAGGAGCTATGCTCTACAACACTCTTCCCTCTCTATTTGCCCAACTCTATCTATGGTGTCTCATGGGTTTTCTTGTCAATATACTGGTAGCATTTTTATTCCTGCTCTTGAATTTGTTGGGTAAGTTCCCAGCTAACTGTGGCCAGAACAAAACATATTCAGAATTGGAGATCTAGAGATGGGTTTGAAAGACAGTCACTTTTATACTCTTATTTTGGAGCCGAAATGTAGATTTAAGTGCCCTCACTTCAGAAACCTTCATTAGGGTATTTAAAAAGTACAATTTATGAATGCATTTAAACACACTATACACTGACTCTGGTCAAATTTTTCAAAAATCCGTGCCTCAGTTTAGGACAGATTTTCAAACACCCAGCTTCAACAATGGGGCTGAGTTTTCAGAAGAGCTCAGCTATAGTTTAGACACCTATGTGAATTGACTAGACTTTCAACAGGCTTCCGCACCCAGCAGCTCTCATTTTTCACAATGATGTTTTTAGTGGGAGCTGCTTGGAACTTTCTTTAAAAAAAAAAAATAATAGCCCTTAAATCCGTATATAGTCTTCTCAATAAATGGCCTTATTTAGAAAATTACTGAGTCCCCTGAAGTTCCCAGTGAAGTCAATGGGAACAGCTAGGTGCTCAACAATTTTGAAAACTGGATTACTTTTTTGAATTACTTTTAGTTTCCTATCTTTGAAAATAAGAACATAAGAACAGCCATACTGGGTCAGACCAAAGTCCATCTAGACTAGTATCCTGTCTTCTGACAGTGGCCAATGCCAGGTGCCCCAGACAGAATGAACAGAACAGGTAATCATCAAGTGATCCATCCCCTGTCGCTCATTCCCAGCTTCTAGCAAACAGAGGCTAGGGACACCATTCCTGCCCATCTTGGCTAATAGCCATTCATGGACCTATCCTCTATGAACTTGTCTAGTTCTTTTTTGAACCCTGTGATAGTCTTGGCCTTCACAGCATCCTCTGGCAAGGAGTTCCACAGGTTGACTGTGCATTGTGTAAAACAATACTTCCTTTTGTTTGTTTTAAACCTGCTGCCTATTAATTTCATTGGTGACCCCTAGTTCTTGTGTTATGAGAAGAAGTAAATAACACTTCCTTATTTACTTTCTCCACATCAGTCATGATTTTATAGACCTCTATCATACCCCGCTTTGTCATCTCTTTTTCAAGCTGAAAAGTCCCAGTCTTATTAATCTTTCCTCCTACGGAATCTGCTCCATTCCTCTCATCATTTTTGTTGCCTTTTTCTGAACCTTTTTCAGTTCCAATATAAACCATTTTTGAGATGAGGCAACCACATCTGCATGCAGTATTCAAGAAGTGGGCATAATATCTATTTAATAGAGGTGATAGGATATTTTCTGTCTTATTATCTTTCCCTTTCTTAATGATTCCCAACATTCTGTTAACTTTTTTGACAGCCACTGCACACTGAGTAGATGTTATCAGAGAACTATCCACAATGACTCCAAGATCTCTTTCTTGAGTGGTAACAGCTAATTTAGACCCCATCATTTTATATGTATAGTTGGGATTATGTTTTCCAATGTGCATTACTTTGTATTTGTAACCCTTCTGCCCATCTGAGTTGGCAGCAACAAGGGCCGGGTTCAGTATCTAGGGGTTCCGTTTCAATAACACAATGCAAAACCGGCTCGAGCCCCCACCCAGTGACCTGGGACACTTACATACCACCCCCCGGGCGCCTCTAAGAGGCAATACTTCCCCTCTCGCAAGCACAGAGTCCGAGTGTAGCAAAATCCTTTTAAGAAAGGAGGGAAACAATGCGGCATTATATTGGGGAAACACCACAAACAGGATTCATAATACAAACCATGAGCAAAAGACCCACCCCCAAGTAAGTTTGGCAGTATCCTTTTCCCCTCAAGGTCTTAAGTCCAACAACCCAAAAGATCACCCCAAAGTCCCAAAAGTCCAACACCTCTAAAGTCTCTTGAGTCCAACAACCCAAAAGTCTCTGTCCTTGGTCAGTGCAGCCCCAGAGTTCAAAAGTTTATCTGCAGAGTTTTACCCCGCCAGCTTGGGTGGAAGGGGGGAGGGGAAGAAAAGGTACGCAGGGTGTTAAGGGGCACCTTACATGGTCCGAGGCCGACTGCCCCGCCTCTCTGTGGGGTTCTGCTGCCGCCTTCACCCACGAGCCGCTCCACTCCACCAGCCGTCCCATGAGCTGCACCAGCCGTCCCATGAACTGCTCTGCTCCGCTCCACTCTGCTCGCTGTCTCGCAGGCCGCGCCAACCGTCCCGCAAACTGCTCCGCTCCGCTCGCCATTCTGTGGGCCGCGCCAACCATCCCACAAACTGCTCCGCTCTGCCAGCCGCTTCGCAAACTGCTCCGCTCGCCACGCCAACCGTCCCACAAACTGCTCCACTCCAGCTGGACACTGCCAAACTTACTTGGGGGTGGGTCTTTTGCTCATGGTTTGTGTTATGAATCCTGTTTGTGGTATTTCCCCAATATAATGCCGCAGTGTGTCCCTCCTTTATTAAAAGGATTTTGCTACACTCAGACTCCGTGCTTGCGAGAGGGGAAGTATTGCCTCTTAGAGGTGTCCGGGGGGTGGTATGAAATTGTCCCAGGTCACTGGGTGGGGGCTCGAGCTGGTTTTGCTTTGTAGTATTGAAACAGAACCCCTAGATACCGAACCCGGCCCTTGTTGCTGCCAACTCAGATGGGCAGAAGGGTTACATTTTTGGGGGCTCGTCCCTCTGTCATAAAACAGTTCCACTGGCCTTGATTCACATAACCATGGTAACAACACTTTATTCTTCCTGCCCCAATAACAGAGAAACTGGGGATCCTACAGCAGCCAAAGTGACCATTTTGGGATGCTGTGGGCTCATGCTAGGTGGGGTGGGTGTGCCTATGCAAACAAGATCAGCCCCCGAAGTTCTTTTCCACAACTCGCCACAATTCACCACCAGATGTCAGGGTAGAGCTCATCCTGACTCTGCTTACATATTTATCAACATTGAATTTCATCTGCCATTTTGTTGCCCAGTCACCCAGTTTTGTGAGATCCTTTTGTAGCTCTTTGCATTCTGATTGGGACTTAACTGTCTTGAGTAGTTTTGTATCATCTGCAAATGTTGCCACCTCACTGTTTACCCCTTTTTCCAGATCATGTATGAATATGTTAAATAGGACTGGTCCCAGTACAGACCCACCACTGTTTACCTCTTTCCATTCTGAAAACTGACCATTTCTTCCTACCCTTTGTTTCCTATCTTTTCACCAGTTATTGATCCATGAGAGGATCTTCCTTTCTGCCTCAGTGCCCACTGGCATGCACAGTGTGGAATCTATGCGTGCAAATGTGTGAATACACAATCTGCATGCGCGGTCTCTTCAAGTCTACTTTAAAAATGTGCCTCAGGCCCAATATTTTCTTACGAGTAGGGATTTCAGGCTGCTGTGTCCTTTACCAAGTAACGACGTTCTTAGCATATGGATAGTGGTGCAGATGTAGAGGAACTCACTGGGAATAACCGAAAGCCCATTGAATTCCCAGCGATGGCAGCAAAACCAAGAGTGAAATGTGAAGCTGATTAGGCATGGAGTGGTCTGTGATAACACCTAGGGTGTGCTCTGTAAATCCACAAAGGTCCTCAACTGAATTACTGATTTATTTATTTTCCATTCTATCTCCAACTACTGTTTATCAGCTTCTGCAAATCTTCTGCCACTTATCTGTCCTCCTGCTCTGGGAACAGCAAAATATAGACAGAAGATGGGGAAGGGGAGGCAAAGTGTCTACACAGGTATTCATATTCGGGTTTGAGTTTGATTTGGGAAGCTGATGGGCAGCAGCATAGGTCTGAGACCTTTCTCTGGACTTCCCCTGGGGCTGTTCCACTCCCACAATCTCTTTGTTTGATCCTATCCAATGGGAAACATCTGTCTTTAGCTTTCTACAGGCACATGTAGGGTGTAGAACCCTTGGACGCCCAGGGAAGGTGGTGAGAGCTGTGAATAACAATGCCATGAGTAATTTATTTGATACTTATGATCCATGTTATTGTTCAGAACAATATGATGTTCAAGTGACTTGGTGCTGTGACTGGTATCTTTGAAGCTGCATATGGGGAATGGAAAAGGCAGGACAGGATTAAGGAAAGAGTAGTGTTGGAGTGAGGGTGTGTGTAGGGGAAATAAATGATGGAAAGACTAAGGAGGAATACAGTTGTGTGGCCTCTTAGCAGCCCATGGTGGGAGAGGGGGTACAGCACAAAGAGAGAGAGAATGCAACTCTTGCAAAAAAAAAAAAAAAAGGATACTTTGTCACATGTCTAGCACACCTACAAATTAAAATGTGCTCTCATGCTGGACAAACTTCTCCAGTGTAATAGAAGCATGTCTGCAACAGCCTTCCACTTATGCTCCCAACAGTAGTTTCTTCAATTACTCTGCACTGCAGAGCTCTTCGTAGTCACAGTGAGCCATAATTCATACAAAACCCTTTCCGCTCTCTTAATCCTCCCATGCAACAAAATTGGCCAGAATAGAACCCCGAGGAAAGTTAGGCAGCCAGCAGAGCCCCATCCATCAATGCAGCTGAGGCCTTTTAAAAAGAATCATTGCATTCCAGGCAGCCCTAATTGGAGAGAACTGGTAATGTAGGGCCCATTGCTGCAGCCCCATCAAAGTCAACCCCCCAGAGAAGTATTGCCTGCAGGGCTGGTGCCTAAAATAGCCAGCTGGGTTACAATATTTTTGTAACCGAATATAGTCTCAAAGTTACCTGTAGCAGATGAATATACATTCATCAGTTCAAAGAAGAAGGCTGAGGTTTCCAAAAGGGCCAATGGGATAACTTACCCAACTGCTTTGAAAATCCTAGTGGAGATTTTTGGATTAAGATCCTGACTTTTGAATTCTTTGTCCCACCACATTCAAATACTGGGAGGACACTAGATAAAAGAGAGAAGCTAAAGACTCAGTTTTCCAAAGGGATGACCACTCAGCAGTTGTCACTGGGAATAATAGAGACATCTCCACTTTGCTGAGAACATGGGAGGCTGCAGGATACTGGAAAATTGGCCACTGCACTTAAGTACCTAAGTGGATGCTTTGGGTAATTTGACTCCAAGCATCCATCTGTACATCATAAGGGTTTTTTAGGTCCCACTCCCACCAGAGCAATCTCATATTACGTATGTCATTTCACTTACTGCAATCAATCAGCGGAAAGAGAAACACACTCAGAGATTTCCTCTCATGTCTTCATTTTGGAAACACTTATTCAAGAAAACATACAAAGGCCAATTCAAAACATTCATTTCAGTCTTCTAACCTTCATCAAAATGGTCCTTATTCCTGCCACATGCTATTTTTTAAATCAATTTATTCCACAAGTTTCAAACATCAATTCCACAATGGGGAGGCAGTGTGGCCTAATGGACAATGCAATAGACAAGGTCTCAGGAGATTAGGGTTTCATTCCCATTTACACCACTGGCCTCCTGGATGACCATGGGCAAGTCACTTTGCCTCAGTTTTCCTACCTGTAAAATAGGGATATTAATACTGACTCTCCTTGGTAAATTGCTTTCAGCTCTACTGATGTAAAGTGCTATTATTATCTATAGTTTTCTACTGTATTTTTTTTTAATTAGGCCAGTCCTGTATTTGTGGGATGTGGGTTTTTTTAATAAGTATTCTAGGAAATTCTTGGATCACTGGCTAAGGAGGCGAATGGATCCCAGTGCTGAGTACTGGACATCTTACCGGTATGTAATACAGTGTGATTGATGTGCATTTCTGGTTCTGTCTTCCATTCTCTGCAGCGTCTCACTGCACTTTCTGTGCAGCGGGGGCACTCTCGGAAGTGCTGTCAGGAGCTTGATTCCCAGCTAATGTAAAGTAAAGTGGCCCCACTGAAGTTAAAGCAACCATGCCAATTTACACAGTGCATCCCCTTCACAGGCCAATGCCGCCTGCTGGCCGCCATCTCCCTAGAGCTGCTCAGTAGTGGGGTTTCATTGCTGGTGATTTCACACCGGGAGCAGTTTTGGCAGTGGGTGCTGCCCAAGGTGTCGTGTGTGAGTGGACATGCAGATCAGGCCCTGAGGCTCCCTGTAGCAGGGTGCTGGTGCAAAAGCACCTAATTATCCCCTGCCCAGTCAGCTCCAATCAAGGGAAGCAGATTGGGGCTGATGGAAAAGGCCTGATGCCGGCCTGAGGATTGACAACACCTGCTGGTCTGACAAGCCAAGGGCTATAAATGCTGGGAGGGGGCCAGAAGGCAGGGGACAGCCAGGGAGGAGTCAGCCAGGGAGGGAACTGGAGGCCTCCTCGCTGAAGGCTGGCTCTGCCTGTAAAGGAGGAGATTAATCCTGTAAAGTTGTATATAGATAGACACTGGTGGTGGGAGAACCTTTAGTAAATAAAGACACGGATGTTGCACAACCCTGAAGCCTCTCTGAGTCTTATTGGGGGCAGCAAGCGGGCCCAGGAAGAGGGGCTGGTTGTTGACCCTGTTACACTCCCAAATTTCTGGATGGAAATGGAGGTTGGTTTTGGTAAAAGCAGCAGTTAAGGCGAGTTAAAGGAAATATTTCTCCTCCCTACAGGTCTTTCTATATGCACGGGGGAGGCTGTGCACTACAAAAGAGCCCCTTTGTGCCACTCCAGTGGGACCAGATAGCTTTCTTAAATACCCATCTAGAAAATCCCAAGGGGCATAAAGATGGAAGAGCCAACTGCAAGCCATCCTGTCCTGACCTTCCCTGGGTGGCGGGGAGAGGAGGAGGTGGCCAAATGGCAATTGCGGCTCTTTGGGGGCAGAAAGAGGCATAAGTAATACTAAGATTTTACTATGAAGTGACGGAAATCATGAATTTGAATAAAACCTGTGAAATCTTGGGAATGGCTGTAAACACACAGGACTGTAAACACAAATATCCAACCGAGTGGCATTGCCACCTGGCACGTGAGTTTTGCAGCGCCCCTCAGGTTTGGACCATCTCCATAGGAGCAGACAAGCCAAACCTGAATGGCACTGTGACCTTGTGTGCCAGGTCACAACTGCTGGAACAAGGATCTTGGCCCAGTCCCAGAGCACAGGAGCTGCCACTGCGGGTGGACTCGCTCTCCAACACCTTCTCCCTGACCCCGTTTCCATGACTTATTTTCTTTCTTGCACATGTGCTGTGAAATTTACTAAAAAATTCTGTACCAAAATCATAGCCTTAGTTCTAACTCCTGGAGCTGGTCAAAGACTTTTGGGCAAAAGTTTTCCATCCAAAAATGCAGTTTTATCATTCGAAACATTTTGTGGGAACATGTCACTTACTTTTGACAATTTTTAATTCAGGGGGAGGGGGAGTCGATACAAATCTCTTCAGCTTTCTCATTTTGTTTCAGCAATGTCAAAATAATTCCTTTTGGTAAGGTAAAAATACACCACTTCAACATGACATTTAGTTCCAGCTTTATTGTTTGCATTTATTTGGTTTTGACTTTTAAATGTAATTAAAATACGCATTTTAATATATTTAATATCATATAAAAGTGAAAAACAAGTGGCTCACGATGATAGTCAAAAGGAAACATCTTTGAAATGATACCGTTCAGCATTATCAAAATGAAATGTTCTGATGGTCCCAAATTGATTTTTTTTTTCTGAATTGGAATGCAAAAAGAAATTCAAAATGTTGAATTTCCTGAGGAACAGACATTCTGTTTTCCCAGCAACTCTAGTAATGACACTTCTCTCCCCAACAAACCGGAGGCTGCAGACCACCTAATTAATTCAGTTCTAGTGATGATAATGTAACAGAACAACTGAGCTCAGCACACAGACTGGCACTGGTGCTGGTCCATGGAAAGAGAGGGGATAAGCTGATCATCCCTGCGGAATGCGGGAAACTTCATATTCTTAGGTCCTTTGTACATGCTCATCTACGGGGTAAAAATAGGGCCAGGGTAACTTCCTTCCTGGTCTCTTTCTGCGTTAGTAAAGTGATGAGCTGCCCCTCCTTACACCCTTACCCAAGCTCAGAGACTGGGGCAGATGAGGGCTATTGCTGCTGCTCATGCTAACCTCTAAAGGGAGAAGTGAGAGGATGTGAAAGTGGGGTGGGTGGGGATAATAGATCAAGTATGGAAAAGTAGGAGAGAAATGAAGTATGAGGAAGGCAGAAAGACATGAGCTTAGCAGCTAGAAGCAGAAAGCCCTGATCAGATGCCTGAATGCAAGACATAGTCCCCATTAGAGGATGAGCCATATATTAAATTGCTCCTACTTGATCTCAGTCAACACGCAGAGAAGAAGGGAGCATGTGAGCTAGTTATCATTATGTATATTACAGTAGAGAGCCATGAATTTAAACTAGAATCCTAGTCCAGAATCTTAAACACAAGAAAAATAACTGCAAAGGGCCAGGTAAGCTTTGATGAGTGCCACAGTTTGGGAACGTACTCATACCAAACCCTAGGTCAGCTGCGGTTACAAATCCAATCCACCCTATACCTTTACAAGGGGCAGTTTGGTCCATGTCACATTTTTTCTAACCATGTGTGTTAGCCTTAACCAGGAGAAATAAAATTATATTTTGTTCATTTTTAAAGCCAGTAAATTCATGTGTTAGAGTCCAACTTTTTTTTTTTTCTGGTTACAATCTCTCTCATTCCTTTAACAAAATGTTCCCAATAGAGTTTTAGCATTTTCTTTGCTTCTTTATTGGCTGTTAGATTCATGCAATGGCTAATGACTTTGCCCTACTTTCCTTCATTTTTTCTCCATTATACGAGTCCTATAAGTCATCACAACAAACCGTGAAATATATCCTTTCCTTTTTCTAAAAGTTACTGGGCAGAAAGGAGAGAGAGTTTAAAAAGGGAGAGATAATAAAAGACACTATAAAACAGGGACAGGAACTAGCCAAATGTCTTGGAAACATTGAACATTGAACCAAAAAAAAAAATCTATAAGCATTATTCTATTCCAGTCATACTGTGGGACAAATTGGGTATAAGACCTGACCCAAAGCCGCCCACTAAAGTCAATGGGACACCTATCATTGACTGCAGTGGACACTGGATGGGGACCTAAATGAAGACAGAACCTGCCCATTTTCTCCTACATAGCAACTTTTATCTGAGGATCTCATGGTGCTTTGTAAACATCAATTAAACCTCCCACCTGAAGCTAATGATTATTATACCCATACAAGAGATGGGCAATTGAAGCACAGAGAAAGTGTCTTCCAAAATTTCCCTTCTTGAATTACTGATAGAGTTGCAAACAGAACCCAGGAGTGCCAGATCCCAACCCTGACTCTCTCCATTAGACCACATTCCCTCCCCTTGGGAATGTTCTTCTCCATGTTTCATTTCACAGCACTCAATCTGGTTATGACAAACTTACAGTATACTGGACAAACATGGAAGTAAGATAAACTTTACTGAATTTGGTTCAATACCTTTGGGGTCCGTTGTATTAAAAATGCAATTGTTTCTGTGTTACTGTAGGATTGTATGTCACTTTTCTAGGGAACTGATTAATGTAAATGATGGGAACTTCAAAGGACTTTTGGAGACAATGCATGTAAAGTGGATTTATTAAGAGATACCTGGGGAATGAGGGGAATGTAAATGACCCACTTTGAATTCATCCTTTTGGAGTTACGCGCCGGGGAGAGAAACCTGTTCACCTGTTTCAGGAAGCTCCAGCTCAAAGACCCCTGAACTGTATAAAGGGTGGACTAAACATGTCATGAGGGTGCTTGTTCTGAGATGAAACTGATGAACTTAAGAATCAGAGGGGTAGCCGTGTTAGTCTGGATCTGTAAAAAGCAACAGAGAGTCCTGTGGCACCTTTAAGACTAACATGTATTGGAGCATAAGCTTTCGTGGGTGAATACCCACTTTGTCAGACGCATGCGAAAGCTTATGCTCCAATACATCTGTTAGTCTTAAAGGTACCACAAGACTCTCTGTTGTTTTGTGATGAACTTGAAACCACAAGGAAGCTCCTTGGGTGGCGTTTTGAAGGACTGCTCCTGCCCATCGCAGGGTTGAGGTGATCTCTGGTAAGTGTATTAGCATGCATGTAGGGGACTTTTTATTTTATTTTAATAGGTTTTATCTTCTTAATGTACCTTAAGAACAAAAGGGCCTTGCATAGTAAATGCTACGTGGTACCTTATAACTCTGGGCAGTCACACTGTTAACTCTCTCCAAAGAGAAACAGCAGTGAAGGCGGAGAACTGTTCCGCCTGGAAATAAGTCTCTCTTGGTTCTGACCAAGGTGTTTCCACCCAAGAGGTGACGGCCAGGGGAGCCTGAAGCCTAAAAGTGGGTATCCTGGGTGTACCACAGGGGGGAATACAAGTGCAGTTGCCCCGAACCGTGCCCATTGTCCTAGCCTCAAAGAAGCAGGAGTCTCAAGTTTAGGAGAAATCCTATTATCTGTTTTATCAACCATGTACCAGATGAAACCAGATCCAGTATCTTACCTGCAGAAGCCCTAAACTCATATCTCTTCAATCATGCCTCTTTAATCTCATGCCTCTGCAGTTCCTGACAGATCCCTGCAGTGTGCACAAGTTGGTGTTTTGCCACCCCATGACATGTCACTGATCAAACCAGTGTTTTTAATCCGAAATGAGAAAATTTCACCCTGGGTCAAATTTCAAACCCTAAAAAAACCTTGTACTTCGAACATTGCTATGACAAGGGAAAAGTGGACATTTTGAACAACTTTATTGTTCAGAGAATTTCTGTAGAACTTAATGATAAACTTTCTGTAGAATATCTAAGTAAATACTTATTCTGTAGGTTGCTTTCAACATTCAATAGGGAAGATGCATTTCTCTATTAAATGTAATAGCTTTTTAGAGTACACGCTATAATCCTATTTCATTTGTATAGAACCCTACTGCTTTCATCCCTATTATATTTTATATGACGGTTCCATAAGGAATATATTCAGAGGCATGAGCAAGAGGGAGCAATTAGGAAATTAGGTTAATATTCATCAGCAAAGAGACTGAGAGGACATGATTAAAGTGTATAAATGTTGTGGTATAGAAAAAGTGCATGATGTAACTATCTAAGAGGTAACTGACTCCAAAATAGCAGGTCAGCCAATTAACCCCCCAGCTCCTGCACATATGCACATGAGTGAATAAAATGCATGTGAATAGGCCCCTTGAACTCAGTGGGTGGGATTTTCAAAAGGACTCAGCAATATCTCTGCATGGAAGTCAATGGGAGCAGAGTTAGGGCACCAAAAGGAACACTCACGTATGCGGAGTTACTCGTTTTAGACGGGCTGACTGGCTTATTCATGTCCCCACCTTACCATGTTGTTGCGATTTTAAATAAAGCAATTAAAATAATCAATGAAGTAATGATCAAATGGATAATGAACATCATAAACTATATACATTAAACAGAGCTGCTAATTCTCTGCACTTCACAACGACAGAGGAGTAACAATTGCTCCCTCGATGGCCCTGCAGCCTAAATATGACAAGATGCAGAAGAGCAGCTCAGAGAGGGTGGGTGTGGAGATTGCCAGGAGGAAAATGAAGAAAGGACGGCAAGAAGAGGTGAGTTGTAAGAAGAGATTCAGAACGGCGAGGCTTGCTGGATGTGCACAGGCAGAGGGGATGTGCAGAGTGGCCGGACCAAGGAGAGCCATAGAAGGGAGCAGACCAGGAAAAGGAACGGGATGCGTTTGAGGAGCAGGCGGCTGGAAATGAGAGCTGAGATGTTAGAGGAGACAAGACAGGGTCTTCTAGGTGAAGATGAGGTGCTAGGTGCAATAAGAGACAAGGAACCAATGGATGTATTCAGGCTCTGATTCAATGTACATTGAAGTCAACAAGAGTCTTTGCATTGACCGAATTGGGTATTGGATCTAGGCCTGAAAGAGGACGTGATGCGGCTGGGAGAGCTGGAGATGAAGATGATTTTGGCAGCAGCGTTTTGGAAAGATAGGAGTCACGGGGAGGGGAGTGGCAGGGCAGCTAGAAAGGAGGAAGTTGCAACTGTAATCCCAACCCAGTCAGTATTACTTTCTGTCCCCCTCTAGTGGTGGCTGGGTCCCACAAAGAGGCTGATGAGCCTGCTACAGCCTTGTCTTGCAGAGGAAGGTCTTTTAGCTTAGGCAGCTGAGGTTCATATTTTACAATCCATGTATCCTAGATTTGATTCTTGCTGTTGATGACACAACCAGGAGTGTGATGCAACACAGTCGGGCTCGAGACAGACCAGACAAGAGCAAGGGAGCCGGCAGTGGAGATGTTTTTATAGTGGAAAAAAATCCAGTACCGTTTCATAATTCAACTGAAACGTGCACTCATTTTCCCCTCCCCCACTCCTCTCTCCACACTTGGCTGCACATACTTACTGACCCCAACCCAGCGTTCAATGTAGTCTGCACAGCGTTACCAGGAGTGGCCCGGTGTATCTTTCTCTCCCACCACGTGAACATTTCTCTCTCTGCCTCCCAGGATCAGTATTCATGTGTGGATATTCTGGAGGGGCATTATAGATAATAATTAATGAGGTGCCAGGCATGAGCATTTATCATCTTCAAGAATACAACCCTAGAACTCCATAGTTCTCAAGCCATCCCTACCTTTATGAGACAGGACACATAAGTTATCCCCAAATCAATCCTGTTAAATTGCCAGTAATATTTTAAAGCAGAGGTTAGAGGAGACTGAAACTGAACAGCATTTGCCTGTCAGAATATAGGTGGGCGAGAAGACAGAACTTAGTGGAGGGAATGGGGCAAATACACAGTATTTCCTATATCTAAATCAGCATTACAAAACTGAAACTCAGATGACTGGTGCAGATGTGCGTATAGTGGGAAATGGAAAACTTTGTGTATTGTGTTGCTCTGATTTCCTTCTGGTTAAACGTGTTTCAGTAGGTATATTAATGCCTTAAGTATCCTTCCATACAGGGGAATATCTACGTAATATGCTGTTAGAAAAAGCAAGTAGGATCTTACTGTAATTTAGTGATCAAATGAAAATCAGTCATAGATCGTGCAAAATGTATTTACACATTAAAAGTTATGAGCTGCATGAATTCTGCCAGTGCCATAATTCCCTCCCAACAGCCCCTGAGGTGCTTAAGAACAAAGGAATTATGTGTGATCAAGCTAGTTTAGTATTCTGGTTGGAAAATGCCCTGTACCTAGAGCTTGTTGAAATTTTGGAGGCTTCTTTACATGTTGAAACATTAAAAACATTTTAAATTTCTCTTAACTCGTCATATTTTTCCCCAGTGAAAAAAAGGAGGATGGGAAGAAAAGGACTGAAGGAAAGTGGGAATCTCTCCATTATTTTGAATGAAACAATTTCAGAAAGTTAGAAAAATTTCAACATTTTTGTTTTGGAATTTTTTAAAACATGTTTTTTTTTTGCAAAACCAAAGTCATTAAAATATTTTTTTGCAGAAATTTTTATTTTCAAACATATCATTTTTTGGAAGAAAAAACCTTTCCACCCCCCCAAATTTTAAACAGTCCTTCCTGTCTGTACTACATATTTCAGAGGAAGATTCAAAAATTGTACTTTGAGTTGATTTGGGGAATAGGGACACAATAGGGGCCTGGTCTCCGTTGGAAGTCTGAGGTGTTACTGTAATAATAATCATTTTTATTAACCACCACCAGGTCCTGTTCCTAGATCTCAGGTGGAAAAGACATACCTCCGCTAAAAATGGAAAAGGGAGGAGGTCTCAAAATCAAAATAAATCTGAGTCAGTTAAGGCTGAAAGGGAAAAGAGAAGGTGGCATGAAATCAGCATGTGTTAAAAACAGCTCATGGGATTATAGGGGAATAAGATTGTTTTTATAAACATGTTTTAGGCAAAAGGACTACTAAGGGAAAGATGGGTCCATGAGTGAATGAGGAGTGGGGAAGAAAAAGATGCCTCAGAGAGAGAAAGAGAAAGATGCCTCAGAAATAGATCAATTTTCCAGTAAGATAAATGGTAGAGCTCAGAGAATTGGGAAGTGAGGAAGATTTTATGAAAATAATCATTGATGAAGCTCAGGCAAGGGAATATTTGAAAAAAGTTCAACATCAACCAAGGCACTGACTTGGAGGTTGTGTGTGGTATGCTCAGGCCTGGTATAAATATGTGCTGCTCCACTGAAGGCAACTTGACTGAAATGAGTGTGAAGTCTATAAAATCATGACTGGTGTGAAGAAAGTGAATAGGGAAGCGTTATTAATCCCTTTATGTAACACAGGAACCAGGGCTCACCCAATGAAATTAATAGCAACACGTCTAAAGCAAACAATAGGAAGTACTTCACCCAGCTCTGTCAGGAGTAAGGCCCTTGTCTGTGCCTGCTCAGTACTCCTGACACCCTAATGAGCCAGCTAGGCTGCCGGATGGACTGCCCTCCCTGATTGGCTGAGGAAGCCAGCAGGCCAGTTCTTAAGCTCAGCAGCAGCAGTAGCTGACTGCTCAACACACCCACCCGTGGACTCTGCCTCCCTGTGCGCCTCTCTCCAAGTCCTGCTCCTCCACAGCGCCATCACAGATCCTGCCCTGCACCCATCCTGTCCCAGCCTTGCTTCTGCCTTCCCTAACTCCTGGTAATCTGGTGCTGGCACTCAGGTCTGAGTCCTGACTCCCACTCTGTCTCAACCCTTGGCTCTGGCATTTCGACTTGGACTCTGTCATAGGTTTCACCCCCACTCTGAACTTTAGGGTACAGATGTGAGGACCTGCATGAGAACTCCTAAGCTTAATTACCAGCTTAGATCAGTATGCTGCCACCACCCAAATATTGGAGTCATTTGGGAAACTCAGTCTTCTCCCCCAAAATCTTTTCCTCCCAAGTACTGCAACCCTTCCCTGGGTAGTTTTGAGAAACTCCTCCACCAATTCCCTGGTGAACACCGATCCAAAACCCTTGGATCTTAAAACAAGGAAAAATCAATCAGGTTTCTAAAAAGAAGGCTTTTAATTAAAGAAAAGAAAGGCAAAAGAAAAACCTCTGGGAGATAGCATACAAGCTGATCTCACAGACAACAGATTTAAAACACAGAGGATGTTCCCCTGGGCAAAACCCTTAGTACATCAAGCAATAGCCAATTTGATTATTCCTATAATGCCCAAGACAAGTTACAAAAAGAAAATAACCATAAGCTAATTCCTTTACTAAATACTCACTACCCTGTTTGATTCCTGATTCCTTTTCCTCTCCGGCCAGAACTGAAACTGACCCAAGACAAAGGGAACTTCCCTCCTTCCTTTTGAAACATCTTGTCCCCCCATTGGTTCCTTTGGTCAGGTGTCAGCTAGGCTAGGTGAACTTCTTAACCCTTTACAGGTAAAAGAGGCATTAACCCTTAACTATCTGTTTATGACAGACTCCAATTCTGACTTTCGGCCCTGCTTCCTGGATCTGGCCATGGCTCGACTTTCGGCTCTGCCGCTCAGACTCTGATCAGTAGGCCTGACTCCCACTGTGACCTGGTCTCCTGACAAACGCACAGTTAACCTGTCAAACTTGTTGCCAGGGGATGTTGTGAAGGCCAGAAGTATAACTGGTTTTAAAAAAAAGAGTTAGGTAAGTTCCTGGAGGACAGATTCATCAATGGCTATTAGCCAGAATGGCCAGGGAAGCAACCACATGTTCTGAATGTCCTTATACCTCCAATTGCCAGAAGATGGAACTTGATGACAGGGGATAGATCACTCAAAATTTCCCTGTTCCATTCACTTCCTCGGAAGCACCTGGCACTGGCCATTGTCAGAAGACACGATACTGAGCTAGATGGACCATTGGTCTGATCCAGCCTGAACATTCTTATGTGGTTATTCAGTACATTACAGAAATCCATGAAGTGTTTTCATAGTACCTTTCCATAATGCGGATAAATCAAAGTGGTGTGCCAACATTGTCAATAATAATTAAACTATTCGTTTCACAGTAACTCAGAAAGAGTTTATTGGAATTTGGGAAACCTGAGAATCTTAGAAATGAAGAAAATAAAAATATACCCAGGGTGAAATCCTATCCCACTGAAGTTAATGGGGGTTTTGATGTTGACTTCAATGAGACCAATTTTTTACCCCTGTTTCTTTAGGAACAAGAGAAAATCCCCAGGAATGAAAATCAGCTGCAGGAGAAGAGGAGTCTGTGACGGGTTGGATCACAGAAACCCCCTTGGGCACTGCCACCTGATGTACCAAGACTACTTCTATTCCTGTTTTCCCTGCCAGCTCAGTGGCTTCAGCACCCTGTCTTGCTGAAGCCAGACACCCCCGTCTGCTCCAACACAGACCCAGGGTCTGAATTACCTGCCCCAAAGCTGCATGTTTACCTGAAAACAGCTCACAGAAGTGTGCTTGTCTTTAGCACTCAGATGCCCAACTCCCAATGGGGTCTAAACCCAAATAAATCCGTTTTACCCTGTATAAAGCTTATACGGGGTAAACTCATAAATTGTTCGCCCTCTATAACACTGATAGAGAGATATGCACAGCTGTTTGCTCCCCCAGGTATTAATACATACTCTCAGTTAATTAATAAGTAAAAAGTGATTTTATTTAAATACAGAAAGTAGGATTTATGTGATTTCAAGTAGTAACAGACAGAACAAAGTAAGTTACCCAGCAAAATAAAATAAAATGCGCAAATCTATGTCTAATTGCACTAAATACAGATAAGATCCTCACCAGTTCCAAAATGTTCCCTTTTACAGGCTAATCTTCTTTTAGCCTGGGTCCAGCAATCACTCACACCCCCGGTAGTTACTTTCCTTTGTTCCAGTTTCCTTCGAGTACCCTGGGGGGATGGAGAGGCTCCTTCTTTAGCCAGCTGAAGACAAAATGGAGGGGTCTCCCACAGGTTTAAATAGACTTTCTCTTGTGGGTGGAGACCCCCTTCTCACCCTCTGTAGAATCCAGTTACAAAATGGAGATTCGGAATCACATGGGCAGGCCACATGCCCATGCATGACTCAGCACTTGCAGGTAGCAGCCCTTACCCACGTGCTACCTTGAATGTCCTCAGGTAGACTTCTTATGTGGATTGGGGTCTTCCAAGCTCTTTTGTCTGTTAAGTGCTCCCTGATTGAACACTTAATTTGCACATTCCTTTCCCAAGAAGTGATCAAATGTTCTAACTAAGGCCACTTAGCAATCAAGCAATTATATAGCCAATGTTCATAACTTTGAACACACAAATGGTGCCTGCATACAACTAGGATGAACATAACCAGTAGATCATAACCTTTACATAGATATGTTACATGGCCTATGTAGCAAAACCCTATTCCAGTTATATCATACATACATTTATGACCCCACCCCCATAAAGCCTTATGGGGTACACTGTCACAGAGTCAATCAGCTCTTTGTAAGCAAATAGTCCTCAGAGTGATCTTATAGTTATACAAACACCACACAACATGATTTTCTCAAGCAATCCCTACATTTCTGTCCCCATATGCCAATCAACAACCCAGTTGTGGGATAGGTTTTATAGAAAAGTTCCTTGTTTGGACAAAATAAAGAAAAGAAAGAGAAAAAAAAAAGCCCAAACAAGTCTAATACCTTACACAGAACTCTATGTAGCACATAAGAATGAGGACAGTGTATCATTTCCTACCTCAGATATTGTGTTGGTGTTTTTGACTGTTCCTTTTCTTCAATTAAGATATTGTTATGGTAGGAGTCAGTAGGTGTCACTGTTACACATAGTTTTACAAATTCGGATTCTTAGCATGCAGTACAGTTCTTTCTTTGAAGAAATGCTGTATTGTCATTAGTCTGGTGATCCACTTTCTTTTTGGGGAACTGTTGCAAACAGCAAAGGTGTTTGCTCATCTGCCTTAATCTCTCTCTAGCTAGAGTCAATTAAATATAAATATACCTATCTCATAGAACTAGAAGGGAACCTGAAAGGTCATTGAGTCCAGCCCCCTGCCTTCACTAGCAGGACCAAGTACTGATTTTGCCTCAGATCTCTAAGTGGCCCCCTTGAGGATTGAACTCACAACTGTGGATCTAGGAGGCCAATGCTGCAACACTGAGCTATCCCTCCCCCATTCTTGGTGCAGCAGTGCTCCCTGGGAACTGAGCATTGGTATTGGGTTGAGATTTCTACAGCGGGTATTGGCTGAGTGCTACTTGTGACCACAGTGTAAATAAACAAGTTACACCAGCAGTATACCCAGACTTCCTGTCACTAATGTTCAGTCCAACGGGAAACCAATCTATAAAGCCCCAACATCTGCTACTGCTCATCAGAAGGCAGATATGCAATAAGCACAGAGGTAGTGGTTAGGGACGGGTACCGGCCTGGGCTTCAGCAGACCTGGGTGCTGCTCCCAGCTCTTTCGCTGACCTGCTGTGTGACTTTGAACAAATCCCTGCCCCCTCTTTGGCTGTCCTGCATACTCTAAGTTATAAGCTCTTAAGAGCAGGGCCTGTCTCTTGCTGTGTTTGCACAGCACCTAGTATGAAGAAGTTCACATCTCAGCTGGAGCCTCCAGATGCTAGTGCAATTCAAATAATAATGATACATGTAGGACCTTTTTAAAAAAAATTCAAATCCTCTGTATTCAGTATGGAACATACCACACACTTCTAACATCAAAAATAAACCTACAATCAGATGGAACTCTAATGAAAGTGTGAAATCTTCCCCCACCAGAGCAGGGTATTGATCATTTTGCCAGATCTATAAAGCAAAAAGAATTTAGCTGAAAAATAACAGGATGCTAAAGGAAGGAGATCTTGGCTCCAGCACGGATGGAACATATAGCATCTTTGTGGGCATGTGGATAACAATAGCCTCAGAACTGAGGATGTACCTCAAGGCAACAGAAGGGTGATTAATTATAATTGAAAAGGACCCAACGGGTATCTAAGAACAGAATTTGTGATTTGTCACAAGCTGCGACTGAAAAACAATAAAAAAATCAGTAAACAGGAACAGTATATGTAGCACATTGGATGTAAGACATTCATTTTTTTTTTCACAGCATCTTTATCTATACCTGTAACAGCTACTGTAGATATGAAAATATATGGGCTGTTGGTATCATTCGGGGTTGCTCATGTAAAACTGATAATGCCTCCTGAGACATTAGAGTTTTATCTGCAAAATTTGTTCCACCTGTTTTTCTTTTAGAGTCATTTTGGCTTTAAGGGGCTTTAGCAGTAAATATGATCAAAATGAATGAATCTTGGTTTACAGCACAATCCTAATATATGGGGAAATTTTTTTTATTATTTTTTAATGCGAAAAGCATAAAACTCCACACATACCCCCCACCCACACTCCAGTTATGTTTTGTCTAGTATAGGGAAGAGACGCCTTCATGTATTGTTTGAATTTTTTCTCGAAAAGGTCAGATCGCTGTAGAATTGATATTAGTAATTTGTGCAAAAGCATAGCTGGCCCTTCAAAACATCTTTCTTCCAGCACTATCCGTTCTTGGACCAAATTAGTCTGAAATAAAAGTGCTTGAGCTGATCTCTGTATTTGAGAGACGTTCATGCCGAGTGGTTGCAGGGACAGCTGTACCCATTTGGCGGGCCCCAGCACTTGGGAAGTGTTGTGAAGTCGGAAGCGCTTCCCAGCCCTGTCACAACCTTGAATCCCATTTGTCCACTAAAGTTAAAATTGGTGTTTTTAAAGAGCTCCTTCCCTGCTCCCCTCTGGCAGCTGCCATCTTGCTCGGAACAGAACTGCATCTGCCATCCTTTGTGACACCCTCAGTGGGGGGACCTCTGAGAGCATTCTGGTCTGTATGTTGCCATAGCACTAATTTAACAATCAAAGGGGCAGCTTTAATGTTTAACAAACAATATAAAAATAGAGTCAGTGTTTTGTGCCTAGGGGAAGGCTGTGGGATGAGAGACCGGTGCACTCACATACCTTGTTTGCTCAAGAGCCATTAGCTGCACACCAGAACTGTACAGTTTGTAATAATCTGATAGCACAGATGGAACTGGGCTGTGATCTGTACTGCACCAGGTCGGTGGAGAGGGCATCATGTGCGCCACATATCCCTCACCACCTCACACAAGGTTGTCTGTCTCTCTAAAAGATCGGTGATAGCTCAAGTAGAAATTATGGGCTTGAGGCATGGGGCGAGGGGTTCTCTGAGCTGTGCTGTGCAGGAGGTCGGGCTAGATGAGCAGAATGCTCCTTTCTGGCCTTAAAATCTATGGACAATCTATGTGCAAGAGCAGAACTCAATAGCAGTCTCTGGTAGCAGGGGCTGCTTAGTTCTTGTATAACCCATTGTTCAGTATGTGTTTTACACACACACCAATTGTTCCTGATTCACAGTAGATATGAGTCTGTTTATAGCTTTTAATGCCAGAACCTGCCTCTTTAACTCAAGCTGTAGATACCTCTGTATTCATCTCTAGAGGTGCTTCATTCAGTCCTTGGTGTATCAACTTGGGTTAGTTTGCATGACCCCCAGGGAGTAAATCGTCCAGAAAGGTTTGGGCAGGAGGTGGAGGCCATGGAGCAAAACAGATACACAAGGAGGAGTAAGAAATGCCCTGCTACTGGCAGGTACAATGCGTATGCTCCAGGATTGTGCTTGCCAACCTGCCTGCAACATCCAACCAAGCAGCTCCCTTTAATTATAAAGCCTCAGAGACCATTGGTTGGAGGTGAAATAATGCAAGTTGGTCTGTCCAGACTCCACAATGCTGCTAAAAATGGTTAATCCCATGACAAATAAATACACCACAGGGATGTGAGATGAAACTCAAAGAGACTTGCCTGCTGATAGCCACTGGCTAAATAGCCTGCTGAAAGGAGTGACTGACCCAACCACCATGGCTTTAACAGTGATCAACAGTCAGCATGCAGTAGCTAAGGTCCTCTCAGGAGTCAGTGCTAGACAGAACAATAGCACATATTGTTTCATAACAATGCTAAGCAGAAAGGAGGCCATCTGTCATGTTAGCTAGCATGACTGTAGCAAAGGATTTGGGGATTAACTCTTTGAAGTATGGTTTCCTGACTCAGTTTGTCACTGCAAAGAGACTCCTTTGTTTCTAATGCTCAAGAGTGAACAGATTATTTCAGCTGCAAACTGAAGTCGATTCAGGACTTTTCTGGGCTCTTCTGAACACAGCTGTGTACAATGAAAAATCACAGATTCCTTTCTTGGGCTTTTGTTCCTTTGGCCGCCTGCCAAAACAAGGGCTGAACATGACCATTGTAAGGTCAGGCTCGGATCACTGCCAAAGCAGCATTAGCATAGGAATCAGCATCGGAACCGTGAAGTGCTCTGGGAACAGTTGGGGGCAGCTGTGAAGAATGGGGAGTAGAGAATGGGGCTGCCCCTTTACCACACCATCACCCACTGGGCCCAACGCACAGAGTCAGTATTGCCAACCCCGAAAGCTAAAAAATCAAGAGTTTTACCCCCAAAATGTATGAGACTGGCCCAACATACTTGAGGGTTTTTTATCTTTTTGTTTAGATGTTGGCTCCCACATAAGTTCTGCCCCCATATCTGCCTGTCTCCTTTTGCCCTGCCTCTGCTCCTCGAGGAGTTCTTCACCCACCTCTACCAGGCCTGAGCTGGGCAGCTGGGCCACCTTCTGCCCCTTCCCAGGCCTGAGGGGGAGGATGGGGAGACTGACACTTTTCTCACCAGGGAGGGAGGAGTGGAGATGCCCTGAGCTGATGGGCTGGTTCTGCTCCCTCTCCCCTGAGTGGAGCAGGGAGAGCTCTGCCTCCTCCTGCAGCAGCCCTGGCTGGCTGCTCTACCTCAGGAGGCGGGACAGTGGGGAAAGCAACCAATCAGAGAGGGGTTTCCCATGGGCAGGCTTGAAAATGCATATGAGAGCTGGAGATTTTTGCGTTGTCATGGACAAGTTCCAGCAGGGGCTGAAATCCTGTCAATAGTGATGGTATCACGAGGGTTGGCAGCACTGTGACCCCACCTGGGTGCATCACATGGGGCAGGACTCCCCACCTCCTGACGGTGGAGGGAGAGAAGAGAAACAGAGAGCGATGGATTGGGCTCCTGGACCCAGCACCTGACCCCAGCAACCCCTTCCTCCCGTCTCCTCCCCACCCAATTTTGAGGCACCACATGGGGCCAGGGCTCTTCTGATGGAGGAAGTGAGAGCTCGACCAGACTATCCTAATG
Organism: Platysternon megacephalum; assembly: GCA_003942145.1. NCBI lineage: Eukaryota > Metazoa > Chordata > Testudines > Platysternidae > Platysternon > Platysternon megacephalum. The sequence goes on from QXTE01000227.1 coordinate 857,321, forward strand.
CCATGCCCAGGACCATGCCTCATTCAGCAGATAGCATGGATGGCACAAGTTGCACAGGCACCTGTAACACTGGCATTTCCCAGTGTTGGCATGCTTGAGGTTGCAACCTTAATAATGTTCTTTTAACATAATGTTTTGTATGTATTATTCATATTGTTTGATACAAGCCTGCATAATATTTTTTTCATTGCCTCTGTTTTCTGAAAGTTCTTCTACGCTTGGGTTTATCTGACCTCCTTGTAGACGGGATCTGATAATGAACGTACTGCAAACCCCTGCAGTCCTAGGATGTTCAACAAGGCATTTAAGCACATGCCTAAGAGCTGCAGTGAATCGTGACCCTAACCTGCACACAACATGCCCCTTGACTTCAGTGGACGTTATGCACACGGAGCAAGTGAAGGCGTGGCCTTAGGTATCTGCATTTTTGGTTTAGGGCCCCAGTCTTCAAGGTGCAAAGTACCTTGAACTCCTGTTGACACCAGTAAGATTTGATGGTGCTCACTCCTCAAGTGGTGCTCAACAGTTGCAAATTCAGGCTTTTGGGGCCAAAGTTTTGAGGGCCTCAGACTGAGAATAATGAGCAGCTGCTGAATGCTCAGGGACAGATTTGTAAAGGTATTTAGGTGTCTAAAACTACATAGGAACCTAGTGGGATTTTCAAAAGCACTGCCTAGGCATCTGTCTGCATTTTAGACAACTAAATACCGTTACCGATCTGGCCTTTGGCCTTTTGGGAAATCTGGCAAACTTCGTTGAGGTGGCTCCATGGCAGCTGAGCAATTTTTGAAAATATGGTGTCAACTGTAGGTGCTGAGCACTGTTAAAAATCTGTCTTAGTGCATAATTATCTCATTTGAAGCATATTTATAATTAAGACACATAATTTCTATGTGCTTAACATTTTTATGTATTTAACACTTAATCTATTTATATTGATTGCGCTTGGGTTTAATCAGGATGCAGGAAAACAGATGGTATAAAAATGACTCCACTAATAATTCAATTTCAAATTGTCCGTTCAGAAGGGTAAGAGATTTTACAATCTTAGAATGCACTTTCAGTTGGTGAAAAATTCTGCTCTTATGGAGGAGGGCATTTTTTTAGCTACGTTGTGTCTGCAAAAAGTGGAGCTTGCTGGTTGAATTATTTATTGCAAGGAACATTAACTGTGAATTAAGCCTTAGCTTCTATTCAAGATTGGTCATGAACTGACCTGATTCCTTCTGCAAATTCACCTGGTATTCATAACAGTTTGCCAAATAACTGGGATGAATTATCAGCCTATGGGCTGTCCTATACAGCTATTTGTTGTTCATGGAGTGTGATTGTTCATCAAAATCACATGGTTTCATTTCTTCTCTCTCATTGGATAAATAAGTTTTAAAATAACACATATACTAGTTGATGAATACACATATTATCATGCAGTTACAGACGTTTGTATGAAGAACATCCATTCCCCAACCTTTAGTGCAAACAAAGTCATGCAAATAATCACAAACTGTTCAGATAACATGAGCCATGAACATAGCTGAATTGAACAGAGTTTTAGTATCAAAATGGATACTTGTGAACTCTGTGTATAAACATCCTGAAACATGGCTCTTAACGTAGGTGCCAGTCCTGCAGTCCTTAGTCACCTGAATGCAGTGTCTTCATTGGGACCACTCACTTGAATAAGGTTCACGCCAATGGGCAAAATTTTCAAAAGTGCCCAAATTACTTAGGACCCTAAATTTCATTGAAGGTCAATGGGAATTAGACTCCTAAGTGATAAGGCATTTTTGAAAATGGGACTTAGGTTCCTAAATGACTTAAGTGCCTTTTAAAATTTTACCCAACATCTGGAAAAGGTGAGAGAATATTTTGATGAACGAATTTTGCCCCTTATAAGCAAAATAGCTGATGATGATTCCACTGTGAAATGATGTCTGGTTACTGAGATTTTGGCGGATCAGATGTGTCACTAGCGTAAAATACGGTAGCTTTGTTTTAGAAAAATCCATTAAGAATTAGTAGTGGTTTGCTTGACTTTTCTTAACATGGATGAAAATAAGCATCTTCTAACAGCAAGTTCAGTTCCCTCCAAGCTACATTGAGAAGATTGTTTGGTTTTTATATCTCATCTGTAAGCAATTCTAAGGAAAAGCTTAATATTCCATTTTGATTTGCATGATACTCTAAACTCCCAAGTTTTAGTAAAGTCTCTGCAGACATTTTGCCTTAAATCAGTTATGAAGCTAACACTTTCCTGCCAGTAATTAAGTCTGCTTCAGTGTCATAACATGGGTCCCAGAAGTTGCATTTCCTGTATGAAGTTATTCAACTTAGTAAACTGCTAATAAACCCATAATGCATGGTGAATATCAGTACTATGCAATTAACACTGACGTTTAAACCTTAATTAGACCTCTCCTTTGAAGGCAGAGGATTTCAATGCAATTTAATGGTTTGTTTGTTCAACGGTGCTCTACTTCCATCAGGCTTCTGTAAATTTTATGGCATGCTTTTAAAATAATTTCCAGTATTGAAACAGAAAGGAAAGGCTGAAATGGGTTGCAAGCTTGTTCAGCAGTGAAAAAGACAGATGAGGAGATCATTATTTCAGGTATCTGGGATGCCTGACTTGAGCTATATTGATTATGCACAATTCTGCAGCTTAACCATAGTACCACAACGACGAGGTTTGCCTGTGAAAGCTATGGAGATTGATTAGAAAGTGTCGGCTTTTGGAGTCCTTTAAACTCTTGTCAATGAATTAAACCTCAATTCTTCTTCCAGTATGTGTCAATATGGATGCAGGTGCACCTGAGCTTCCTGCATGCGCAATTGTTTTTTTTTTAATAACCCTGTCTGTTGGGGTCATCCAGGCAGCCTCCACATCCTGATGCTTTTCTGCATAAAGGGCAGAGTGGCCACCCCCTCCTTGGTTCCTTCTTACAACTCATTGGATTCAAGACAGAACCCTGTAAGTGCCAGACCCACTCCCTTTGTCCTAGCTTCAAACTCATCCCTTAGGAATAGTTCGAAGAAATACATCTTCGTCCTGTTCATTCTCTAATCTGGACATTTCAAAAACAAAACGCCACACCCCCTGGACAGCTGGGTGAGTTGTGTCACACCGACTGCCCTGATGGATTCTAAACCGTCAGGGATTAAGCCCTGCCCTAACCCCCATGGACTCACCCTCTGGTTGATGGGCTTACTCAATGCCTCTTCTGTCTGAGGGAGAGCTGCATCCCTGATAAGGGCTCAGTATGTAAATCCTTCTTGCTGAGAACTCAAAGGTCGAGGGACATGGTTAAATCTCTATCTGCTTGAACAATTGGTGTACATCACCTCAGACCTGGAGAAGACATCCATCTCACAGGATCCCAAAGGGTTCTCCTCTGTGAGTGCGCCTCCAGGCAGACATCACTCTCTGAAGTTTAGCAGCAAAAGGGAAGGCAGGGAAGAAACCTGTGTCAAAACTGCCCCATGTCACCTCAGTGCTGATTGTCCTGGCATACAGGGTGCTCCCTACTGGTTCAGAGTAGGAATATACCTACTGGACGGACATACGTACTCATCTAAATGGAAGAGGTTCTCAATATGGGCAGCCCAGCATGGTCTGGCTCTAACTCAGGCCTGGATATTAAAGATCCTTTACTTACTGTTAAACTTAAAGCAGATTTTTATTAAGCTCTATTAAAATCCATAGCTTTGCATCACTCTGTATGGTCGTGCTCAGTCTTTTCACACTTCATGGTATCAAAATTTCTCAAGGGGCTCTTACACGCTTACCCAATGGTCAGAGAACCTACTTCTGGTGGGGATGTCAATCTGGTCCTCCTGGATCTTAAGGAACTTCTACTTGAGCCTTTTTCCAAATGTTCCCTACATCATCTCTCTCTGAGGTTGATCTTCCTGGTGACTATCACATTACAATATAACAATCACCAGACTGGGTCAGCCCAATGTTCTATCTATCCCAGTATCCTGTCTTCTAACAGTGGCTGGTGCCAGATGCTTCAGAGGGAATGAACAGAACAGGGCAATTATCAAGTGTCCACTCCCACCTTCAGAGGTTAGGGACACTCAGAGCATGGGTTTGTATTCCTGACAATCTTGGCTAACAGCCATTGATGGATCTATCCTCTATGAATTTATAAAATTATTTTTTTAACCCAGTCATACTTTTGGCCTTCACAACATCCCCTGGCAATGATTTCCACAGGTTGACTATGCATTACACAAAGAAGTACTTCCTTTTGTTTGTTTTAAACCTGCTGCCTATTAATTTCATTGGGTGACCCCTGGTGCTTGTGGTATGTGAAGGAGTAAATAACACTTCCTTATTCACTTTCTCCACAACATTCATGATTTTATAGACCTCTATCATATCCCCCTTAGTCAGCTCTCTTCTAAACTGAACACTCCAAGTCTTTTAATTTCTCCTCATATGGAAGCTGTTCCATATCCCTAATCATTTTTGTTGCCCTTCTCTGTACTTTTTGCAATTCTAATACATCTTTTTTTGAGATGGGACAATCAGAACTGCAAACAGCATTCAAGGTGTGGGGAGTACCGTGGATTTATATAGTGGTATTATGATATTTAGTGTCTTATCTATCCTTTTCTGAATGGTTCTAACATTCTTCTATCTTAGTTGACTGCCGCTACACATCGAGCATATGTTTTCAAAGAACTATCCATGATGACTCCAAGATCTCTTTCTTGAATGGTAACAGATAATTTAGACTCCATCATTTTATATGTATAGTTGGGATTATTTTTTCCAATGTACATTACTTTGCATTTATGAAAACTGAATTTCATCTGCCATTTTCTTAGCCAGTCATCCAGTTTTGTGAGATCCATTTATAACTCTTTGCAATCTGCTTTAGACTTAATTATCTTCAGTAATTTCATATAATCTGCAAACTTTGTCACCTTACTGTTTACCCCCTTTTTCCAGATCACTTATGAATAAATTGAACAGCACTAGACCCAGTAGTGGTCCTTGGGCACCTGACTATTTACCTCTCTCTGCTGTGAAAACTGACCATTTATTCCTACCCTTTGTTTTCTATCTTTTAATCAGTTACTGATCCACGAGAGGATCTTCCCTCTTATACCATGACTGCTTAAGGGATTTGCGTGACAGTCAGAGTACACTATTTCCATTAGATCACCCTTGTCCCCCTGTTTGTTTACCCCTCCAAAGAATTCTAATAGATTAGTGAGGAATGATTTCCCTTTACAGAAGTCATGCTGACTCTTCCCCATCAAATGGTATTCATCTCTGTGTCTGATAATTCTGTTCTTCACTGTAGTTTCAACCAGTTTGCCTGGTACTGAAATTAGGTTTATTGGCCTGTAATTGCCAGGATCGCCTTTGGACCTTTTTTGAAAATTAGTGTTACATGAGTTATCCGCCAGTCATCTGGTACAGAGGTTGATTTAAGGTACCATTCTGCAATTTATGGAATTTCATATTTGAGTTCCTTCAGAACTCTTGGGTGATACCATCTGGTCCTGGTGACTTATTTCAGTTTAATTTATCAATCTGTTCCGAAAGCTCTTCTACTGACACCTCAGTCTGGGACATTTCCTCAGATTTGTCACCTAAAAAGGGTGGCTCAGGTGTGGGGATCTCCCTCACATTCTCTGAAGTGAAGACCAATGCAAAGAATTAATTTAGCTTCTTCACAATGGCCTTGTCATCTTTGAGTGCTCCTTTAGCATCTGAATAATCTTGTGGCCCCATTGATTGTTTGGCAGGATTCCTGCTTCTTATGTACTTTAAAAAAAATGCTGTTTAGTTTTTGTGTCTCTTGCTAGTTGCTCTTAAAATTCCTTTTTGGCCTGCCTGATTATACTTTTATATTAGACTTCCAGGGGCTGGTCGGGGAGGAGGGCAGGTTATGTGTTTATTTGAAAACACCAAAACAGGCTCAAATTAGTCTCCATGCAGTTTGCAGTCATTTCATCCTTGAGAGTGTTCCTTGTAATTTTCATTTAACTAACTTCCTCACTTTTGTATAGTTCCCCTTTTTGAACTTAAATGCTGGTGGGCTTCCTTGGTATTTTTCCCATACAAGGTTGTTAAATTTAATTACATTATGGTTGCTGTTACCGAGCAGTTCAGCTATAGTCACCTCTTGGTCCAGATCCTGTGCTCCACTTAGTATTAAATGAAGAATTGCCTCTCCCCTTGTGGCTTCCAGGACAAGCTGCTCCAAGAAGCAGTCGCTAGCAGTGTTTAGAACTTTTCTCTCTGCATCCCGTCCTGAGGTGACATGTACCCAGTTAATATGGAGATAATTGAAAGCCCATATTATTATTGGGTTTTCTGTTTCTGTAGCCTCTCTAATCTCCCTGAGCATTTCACAGTCAACATCACCATCCTAGTCAGATGTTTAGTAGGATATTTCTACTGCTGTACTCTTATGATTCAAGCATGGAATTTCTATCCATAGAGATTCTATGGTACTGTTTCATTCATTTAAGATTTTTAGTATATATGACACTGTGCTGTCTTTCATATATAGTGCCACTCCACCACCAGTGCAACCTCCTCTGTCAATCCTATATATTTTGTATCTTGGTATAACCATTTCCTATTGATTATCATTATTTCACCAAGTTTTTGTGACACCTATTATATCAATATCCCCATTTAATAATAGGCACTCAAGTTCACCCATCTTAGTATTTAAACTTCTTCCATTTGTATTTAAGCATTTCAAACATGTCTATTTACTTGTCTGCCTTGATGTGATGTAATTGAATGGGACTCTTTTTCATTTGACTATTTCTCTTCAGCCCCTACCTGTACTTTATCAACTTCTATCCTTTCATCTTTACTAGGATCTAGAGTATCCCCTTTAATAAATCCTCCCCTAAGGGATGTCTCCATCCAAACTATGTGTTCCTCCACACCTTTCGGCTTTCCCCCAGCCCTTACTTTAAAAACGACTCTACAACCTCTTCAATTTTACATGCCAGCAATCTGGTTCCATTTTGGTTTAGATGGATCCTATCTTTCCTATATGGGCTCCTCCGTTCCCAAAAGGCTCCCCAGTTCCTAATAAACCTACCCCCCCCCCCCAACACCATTGTGTCATCCACTTATTGAGACCCTGCAGTCTAACTGGCCCTGCGTGTGGAACTTGAAGCATTTCAGAGATTGCTGCCATGGAGGTCTGGGACTTCAAACTCTTACCTAGCAGCCTAAATTTGGGCTGCTAGACCTCTCTCTTATGCTTCCCAATGTCATTGGTACCTACATGTGCCATCAACCAAAAGAGTGAGTGAGCTTCAGGTGCTTATGATCAAACCAGCCTATCCAACATTCCCTAGGGACAAGGTCGTGCTCAGACCTCACCCAAACTTCATTGTTAAAGTGGTCTCACATTTTCATCTAAACCAAATGATCACTTTACTTTTTAATCTATACACCACGGATATACCAGCGATGGAGACAAGGAAATTCATCTGAGTGGATGACTTTGCCCTAGCTGTTCAGCATTCAGGCCTTCATCCCATCAGCTGCACCCTAACCTGAGATTTTAGCACAATGGCTGATTATTTCCGATGCTGGAAACTTAGGCCTAACCCCCAAAATACCCATGGTAACAACTTTCCATCTGAATAATAAATTGGCTAATACGAAACTTGATGTGCAGTTCTGTGGTCAGAGTGTCAGCCACGAGGTAACCCAAAGTATCCTGGAGTTACACTTTGACCTTTTGACAACACCTCGAGAACACCTGCAATAAGCTCAGGTCTCCTGTCCGGCTTATCAGAAAATTGGCCGGAACATCATGGGGCTCCAGTCCACGGACCTTACGAATCGCAACAATTGCCTTGGTACATTCTGCAGCTGAATATTGTGTGCCGGTGTGGTCTCACAGAAGTCACACTAAACTCCTTGACACTCAACTTAATAACACTATGCGCATAGTGTCAGGGATGCTCAAATCTACTCCAGTCAACTGGCTCCTAGTCCTATCACACATCCAGCCTCCACAGATTAAAGAGCATCTCATTTTCTTAACCATGTCAATGCAAACACGAGGATCCTGCTGCACGATGACCTGTAGAACCCGCCAAAGACAAGATTAAAATCCCGCAACCTTCTATGGAGCTGCATCAAGACCCTTACACCCAGCTTCGATGTTGAGGCTCAATGGAGAGCCACATGGAGCATTTTGATTGCTCAAAACAAACAGCTCATCATTGACCGTGCTAAGGAACGACTGGGTTTTGGTTTATGTCGGAAAGACTGGTGCAGATTGAATCGCATCAGGACCTCTCATGGGAGATGTGGACAAACCCTCTTTAAATGGAAAATGAGGCAAACACCTGTATGTGACTGTGGTCACCAGTCATAAATGATGGAGCACATCATATCTGAGTGTTCCCTTCATTCTTTTGCCAGGGGCCTGATGGACATTCACCAGTTCACTGCTGCGGCAATGTGCTGGCTCTCAAACTTAGATATAAATTTGTAGTTGTTGCCACTTACCCAAACCATATGAAAGAAGAAGAATGTACTGGTCTTCTTCCTGTATCTCACTGTGCTACCAGCTGCCTGGTGCACCTGTCCTACCAAATACCAAGACTCACTTCACCGGAACGCAAGCAACATCCTCTATCTGCTTCATGCCAGTATCACATCTGCAGGGTGGTGACATGGAGTAACCCACTGATCTCTTTCAAGGATCTAGGTTGGATGCTGAGTGCTGGAGATCCATATTACATTCCTTGTTTGATTGGTGCAGCTGGAACCCTTCACTTCCACCATCCTGAAGGGATACTGATTGCCATTCACCTGCCATGGGGTCCACATTGACACTCTCAAAGAGAGAACAGTTACTTACCCTATAGAAACTGTGGCTCTTCAAGATGTTGTTGTCAGTGTGGATTCCAGAACCCACCCTCCATCCCTGTGTTTTGGAGTCCTCAGACCACCACTGGCTTCAAGTTGTGTGAGAACTGAGGGAGGGTCATGGCCATCCCACCCTTTATGCCTTCATTTGGGAACCCAATGAGGCACAGGGTGCAGGCCCCGAGAGACACTGCTATTCAAAGGAACCTGATCTTGGGAGCATATGCTCCAAGAGTGGGATCAATATTGACTACATCTCGATGAACAACAGTTACTGTAAGGGTATGTGACCATTCTTTATAAACTGGGACTCTGAGTATGGAACTCTGGTCCGGCCTTCCCATGTCCAACTAAATCAACACTCCTAGCAAAATCTCTCTCTCTCTCTCTCTCTCTCTCTCTCTCTCTCTCTCAAAGAAGCTGTGTCTTCTGCACCTTCCAAAAGGGGTGGGGGAAGATCCCAGGCACTGTAATAACCTATGTGTATTTGTACGGGNCTGTGTCTTCTGCATCTTCCAAAAGGGGTGGGGGAAGATCCCAGGCACTGTAATAACCTATGTGTATTTGTACGGGTTTGCCCATATGTTAATAAGAGTACTCAGAGTGGGAAATGTTACCTATCAACAGCATTTTAAACTGACCACAGTTATTTCTGGAGCAGAATCAAATCTCATAGACTCAGACTTTAAAACTTTGCAGAAATGTCAAAGCAAGGAATGGAGACAATTGCACCAAAAGGAGCATGGTAGAGGAGGGAGAGGAATAGAATTAGATGGTTCAAAAAAGGTCTGTTTGTTAAACTGCACCTGGGGGAGTTGTTTCATCTCTGAGTAGAGAGGAGTGGAGTGGCCAGTGCTGTAAGGGCTGGAATTTCAAAAGGGGTCAGCTCCCATTCTTCTCGGGGGGTGGATGGAGCATATTTCTCCAGTGTTCTCATTAGCAGTTGCTGGGTCCTCAAGTCTTTTGAAACAGTTGTGGGTGATGGAGTTGGATTCAGGATGACATAGAATGAGCAATTAGACCTCAAAAGACGTTAGGCTTGAACAAAAAGCAAACAGCTTCAGGTGTGGAAAAGGTCATTTGGAAATAAGATGTGAAGGGAAAAAAATGATTGTGTGTGTGCACTTTCCAGATAGCTTTGAAAGCTGTCACACAGATGGAGGGAAAACAGAAACTGAAACCGTTTGTCCAGAGCAAAGAATCCAATGGTGTATGGATTGGAAACACAGACAATGGGCATCTGATGAGTGACTGTCGTCTCCTCCTGAGTGGGCCTGATGTCGCAGGGGAGCAGACTATAGTGGCCTGAGAGGTATAGCAGAGGGATCTCAGGGAGGGAGAGACAGTCCGACACAAGGTACCTGAGAATGGAGGTTGCAACTCTCCCATGCCGCTTGCCATGAAGGGTGAGACGGGAGTGAAATACATGCTCTAGCATTGTAAGATACTGTTTCTTCACCTGGAATGGCATAAAGGGGATGTGGCCAAGCTGGTTCTGTAGAGTGTAACACTACAGGTGCTGTGCATACCCTTCTGTTGTGGGGTAGGTACACTCTGTCCTGGGTGCTGGGTCACGTATGGTGAGAAGAAGGGGAAAAAAACTTCATAGCAGCCAATTAGGTCCCTGCGTTCATGACCCTGACTATAAAACATGGTAGTACGGCCTAGTGGCTGGAGTCAATAAAGCAGCCCTTCCTCTCAGGGCAGCATTGCCCAATAGCCAGAGACAATAAAGCAGCCCTTCCACCAGGGCAGCGTGGCTTAATGGCCTGAGTCATTAAAATAACCCACCTCTGTGGGATTGCATGGCCCATTGTCCCGTTGGGGAAGTGGGGCACCACTTAGGGCTGTGTGGCACCCAGGGTAGGGGGACTCGGGCCCTCCCTGCTCCTCCGAGTCCCAGACCAGGGCCCTGGTGATGGTGGGGGTGCTCACCCAAAGTCAGCGGGGATCCTCCCGTAACACGCTGACTGGCTCCCTGGTTCACTCACTGGAGAAAAGTCTAAGTCCCCTGGGCTGCTTCCTACCCTTTCTCCCTCGGCGATGCTCCACGGTTCCCCAGTGGCGTAGCTCCTGCTGGCACGGTCCCTTCTCCGGGCTCCTCAGGAAGCCTGGAGTCCGTCTGGACCTCTGTGTGCCATGGCTCTGTAATCAGGGCCTGTAGCAGCTCCCTGGAGAGGGTCTGCATCCTCCCCCTTCATCAGTCTGCCCAGACTGAGTTGGGCTGCTTCCTTTTATACTCTGTCGGAGAGGTGGGGCTTCCTTGGCCTGCAAAGCACAGTTAACTCTTTCAGGGCTGGTGCGGGGTAGGCACACCCTGTCACAACTGCCTTTTGTTTTAATCTCATTTTTGTCTCTTAACAAATGTCATTTCACTACAAGGTGGGTTTAGATTCTTTGGGAGTTTCACATAGACCACCCTTCAGCCTCTATGAAGGGCTGGGGAAGGAAGGGTGTCTGGAATCTACACTGTTTAGGATTCTTGGTCCAACGATGGAGGCTGAAAAGTCCTGTCCCATTTGAGTGTGTTGCTTGCAGGTCGGTGGCCCTAGCGGTGTGCTGTGAGAAATGGATAACCATAGAGAAGAACCAAGTTTAAAGGGCCAGAGATGACACCATTTGGTCAATTGTTTCTTTGGCATAAATTCCAGCCAGTCGTAATGTTCCAAGTCGGAGTCAGGGAAGCCCTTGGGCTGTACTGCAGTGTGCCCAAAATAGCAAGGAGCAAGAGAGAGACCAGGTGGCTGAGGTAGTATCTTGTATTGGACCAACTTCCGCTGGTGAGAGAGACAAGCTTTCAGACTACACAGAGCTCTTCTTCAGGTTTGGGCTGTGTGTGAGCTCAAAAGCTTGTCTCTCTCACCAATTGAAATTGGACCAGTAAAAAGATATTACCTCACCCACTTTCTCTCTCTAACATCCTGGGGTGGCCACAACAACACTGCAAGGAGCAACAGTGAAACTCAAAGCCTCTGTGTAAAGTGCCCTGCCCTCCAGCAGATGGCTTGGGGTCAGCATAGATCTGGGAGGGCTCTCAGGATTTGGAGACTGAATCATTTGCTTTTTCGATGGGTGGACAATCTGGTCCTCCTGGATTGATGCCAGGAAAACTGCAAGGTTCACCAGTTTCCTGTCCCCTACATAGGCTACTATTATTATATATATGATAGATTCCAAGACCAGAATGGACCATTATGATCATCTAGTCTGACCTTCTGTATAACACAGGCCATATGTTTTCACTGAATTAATTCCTGTTTGAACGAGAGCAGATCTTTTAGGGGGGAAGACAGAGAGGAGGAGCAGAGAGGAGGAGCAGATCTGTTAGAGGAGAAGACAGAGAGGAGGAGGGAAAAATACAGAAGAGGGGATTAGAAGGTGAGACCATAGCAGAGGGCAGGGCCAGACACAGGTTTTGGGGGGCCCAAAGCAAAATCTGATATTGAGCCCCCCCACCCTTCCAAAATAATTACCATAGAGGGGAGGCTTGGTGGGGGAGGGTTGGGGAATGAGACCGCACCTAACCTGCAGCTCCTGTCTCGTGGGCCTGACTTACCCACTCTGGGCATTGTGACGTGGTGCACAGGGTCAGAGCACCACTCAGGTTTGGCTGCAATGCCACTTGGTTTGGGGGTCCTCTCAAACGGAGTCTGGGGCAAACTGCCCCTTTAGCCCTGTCCCCCACTCTCCTCTGGGCAGCCATTGCAGAGGGCAGAAAACACAATACAGAGCCTAAAAGAGAAGAATGTAGACCAAGGACAAATGATGGGAGGCCCATTGTCATGTACAGTAGGCCAAAGACATTCTTCCCCCATCTCCCTCCAGATGGGCATAGGGCCTTGGATCAAATTACAGTTACTGGAGGACCAAAGAAATTCAGAGCCTTGAGAACCATTGAGAAGACAAATGAAGAAGCTAGATGAGTCAACTTCAGCACTGGTACCAAACAACTTCTTTGGTCTTCCAAAGCCAGAGGATAGAAACAATTAGACTGGAGAGATCCAAAGTCACCTCCTTTACGAATCACTTTGCATTCTGGAGACTCCACTGCCCTTCTGCAATGGTACTTACAAATAAACGAACAAGCATTCCGTTCACTGCACAGTGGCTGCTATCAGATGCTAAGATGACACACTATTAAAAAGCCTGTCTGTAGTACATCCTTTCTGTAGTATGTCCTCAGGCAGCTCTCCAACAAGTCCTGCAATTGCTCCCTACCTGGAGCGAGGAGGGAGGCAGTTCAGTAGCAAAACTGTTAATGTGGGCAAGGATCAGTGTGAAAAATGTGGACAGGGCTGAGCACAGCTGAGAGAATAATGAGAGAAATGATTGTGAGCTTAGGATTTGAAAAAGGTCACCGAATTCGAACGTATTCACAAATTGTCACAAATTATTCACCCAGGAAAAAAATAGTGGAACAATTTTTGGCAACTATCACAACAGTGGACTATTGGGCTCAGCAGGCCAGCTGTTTGTCTGTCTTGTCCTAATGTCTTTAGCTCGATCTATCTGTCTCTGACTGTTTGAGGCTCTTGCCTGCCCCCTCTCCCCATTACCACAGTACATGGGAACCTCACAATCTTTAGGTGGTGTCATTTAGGTCTTTAGAATGCTTAGAAAATTGGATGTTGTGTTTCATATAGATAGCTAAATATCTTAATTAAAGGAAGTGTAACTGGGGTTACCCAACATTGGGTGTTCCCCCTCACTAATTTTATTAATTTATGTAGGTTATTTTGCACAATAGTCAAGAACACCCTTTATGTTTTACTTAATTCTGAAGTGTAAAAATTATGTATTTGAAAACACAACTCTGGTACTCTGCCGAACTGAGAGGAAGCCTAGATATGTAAACCGAGTGTGTGTGGGATAAGAGTAGCCATTAGTAGAAAGGAAGGTTAATGAATCGCCAAAGTATCGTATATACTCATTCATTAGCCTGCTCGTTTATAAGCTGACCCCCCAAGATGGATAGGTAAAAATGGCAAAAACTGTATGACCCTTTCGTAAGCTGACCCTATATGTCAGGGGTTGTCAAACTTTGGCTCCCAGCCCGTCAGACTAAGCTGCTGTCAGGTCTGGACGTTTTGTTTACCTGGAGTGTCCGCAGGCACAGAGCCCATCAGCTCCCAGTGGCCGTGGTTTGCTGTTCCCAGCCAATGGGAGCTGCAGGAAGCAGTGCGGGCTGGGGGACGTGCTGGCCGCCACTTTCTGCAGCCCCCATTGGCTGGGAATGGCGAACCGTGGCCACTGGGAGCTGAGGGCCTCTGTGCCTGCGAACACTCCAGGTAAACAAAACGACAATGTATTAGATATTCAATTCAATAATTCAATAGAGCTTAAAATCGTCAAATTTTGGTGTAGACCCATTGATAAGCCAACCCCCGCTCTTTGATGCTTCCCTTTTTTACCAAAAAAAATCAGCTTATGAACGAGTATAAATGGTACATGTTTGCTGTGGGAATGCAAGTTCAGTGCTTCCACTGAATTAAGTACATGTGAAATCTTGAATGGGGTGCACCTTGGTAAATAAATGGTGAGCTCTATTTCAGGAGTTTCATACAATTAGAGTGCATATTGTTTAGCACTGAGAATGGAATGAACTCATCAGTTATTCATTACACTTCTGTAAATGTCCCTCTACAATTTATAATAGTTAGTGGGCAATCACAATACATGATTTCTGTATTTGCTTTCCAATTATATCAATTATGATTGCCTTGCCTTGGTGCTGCTGCCTTTACATTACAATGGGCTATGGATGAGGCTGTGCGGTAGGGTAGTAACCTACTCTGTGCTTTTCCTCATGTAATTGGACTGATGTGTCTTTTCCATCTATACAGCTGTAATGCCTTTCTTCTGCAAACCTAGATTTCCCTCCAGCCCTGGGCAGTCTTTCCACATGGGGTCACCCAACAGCAACTCCTGCGGCTATTAAACTCCATTTTAGATACCTGCATTCATAGCCAAAAAAGCCTTCACTGACTTTCCTCATTGCAACAGTGCAGAGCACCAGTTAATTCCCCCTCCCCGTCTCTCCGTGCCTCGTTTGGAAACCAGCTATTCACTTCTTCCAGTGTTATTGCCAACCTAAATAACATTTATAGAAGAATCCGTCTTTCCACAGTCATGTCCACAGGGGCTACATCTGCAATTATGTCCCTCAAACATGAAACAGTTTCTGTTATTTAAACCCCCTTTTTTACCCCTTGTTTCTGAAATCTCATCAGCTTATAAAACACCCTGGCATGTAGACATGCATTTTTCTTGCTTATGAATTTCAGTCAATCCCTTTTATTCTCCAATCTATTATAATAATCCCTTTCTCACTCAGCATGCCTACCAAAGAACACTGTTTATATTCAAGGGCACACCTGGAATAAATTTTAGGTGGGCACCAAAATACAGCCTGCAATATGCCTGCAGACAAAAAGTAGACAGGCCAGGGGCTCGCTTTTCCATCAAGGCAGAGGATAACTGGACCCAGATTTCTGTACCTGACTGTATGCCCTTGGGACGTCTTGCATCACTCTTTGTTCCTTAGCTGATGTTAGACCAGATCTTTAAAAGTGCTCAGCTCCCATTTAGATACTTGGATGAAGTGGCCAGACTTAAAATAAAAGCCAAACTCAGCACGCCACAGTTCCTGTTGAGAACAATGGGGACTGAGGCTGGGGATTCTCCATTGTTCTCGATGGGAACTGCTGGGTGCTGAGCTCTTTTGAAAGTGTGGCTTGTTCTTTCTCTCTTCCAACTCACACACACTTACAACCACTATCGGACTCACCGTATTTGTTATATTGTTGGTTACAGGTAGTAATATTTGGCAATAACCGTGCTTGATTAAAGTGCTGTGTTATCTCACACATCCTTTGGCTTTAACTTTGTAATGACCCGATTCTGTATTAGACTTCACATCCTCTGACACTTTGTTATGACCTAATTCTCAGAGTCCCCTTTATTTTAAATGTAGTTGAATCTAATAGAGAAACCTGAGCTAAACTGTTCAGATTCTAAACAGATAAGACAGTTTGGAGTGGCCATGAATTGGTCAGACATTTGGAAGATGTGAAACGGGTAAATAATCTCTGCATATCCCCATATACCATTGCTCTGGAATAGTTACTACAGTAACTCCCCACTTAACGTCCTCTCACTTAACGTTATTTCGATCTTACGTCCCTGCTCAATTACAGAACATGCTCCATTTAAAGTTGTGCGATGCTTCGCTATAACGTCGTTTGGCTGCCTGCTTTGTCCACAGCTGGCAGCCCCCATATCAGCTCCCCTACGCCCCCCGCCAGCACCTCCTTCCCGCCGGCAGACCCCACGGATCAGCACCTTCCCCCTCTTCCCCCCGCCTCCTGCCCGCGGCAATCAGCTGGCTTGTGACATGCAGGAGGGAGGGGGGAGGAGCGAGGACTCGGCGTGCAGGCGCCCCCTCCCTCCCCTGCCTCCCGAACGCCGCAAACCAGCTGATTGCCATGGGCAGGAGGCAGGGGAGGGAGGGGGGAGCCTGCGCACCGAGTCCTCGCTCCCCCCCCCTCCCTCCTGCCGCCTGAACGTTGCAAGCCAGCTGATTGCCGCGGGCAGGGGGGTGGGGAGGAGAGAGGACGCGGTGCACCTCCCCCCTCCCTCCCCTGCCTCCTGCCGCAGCAATCAGCTGGCTTGCAGTGTTCAGGAGGCAGGGGAGGGAGAGAGGAGCCTGCGCGCCGTGTCCTCGCTCCTACCCCCTCCCTGCTGCCTCCTGAATGCTGCAAGCCAGCTGATTGCCGCGGGCAGGAGGCAGGGGAGAGGAGCGAGGACACGGCATGTGGAGTAAGGGGGAGGAGGGGGGAAGAAGCGGTGGATTAAGGGTGGGGGCTTGGGGGAAGGGCTGGCGTGGTCAGGCTGAGGGTTGAGCCACCCCCCTCCCCTGGCCGCCCCTGGTGCTTGCAGAGTAGGGGAAGCTGCCGCTGCGCAACCTGCTTCTCCGAGCCTACAGCACCTTCAGCCTCCTTGCCTGCCTCATTGTCTCCAGTGCCAGTGGGCTGTGCCTGTGTGGGGTAAGGCGGGGGCACCTCCCAACTATAGTACTGTGCTGTATGGCAAAAAAAACACAATTCCCTGGAACCTAAACCCCCCCTCTCCCCATTTACATTCATTCTTATGGGGACATTGGATTCACTTAACATCGTTTCACTTAAAGTCGCATTTTTCAGGAACGGAACTACAACGTTAAGTGAGGAGTTACTGTACTTTAAGTTTCTTCTTTGAATGACTATTTTAAGTTTCTTGATGAACAATTACCTGTAATTCTGTTTATAGTTATTGGTTTCTGCTTTGCATTGCATTTACCCTAGTGTGTAATATGTCCCTGCTTAGAACTGTTCAATAATCTGGTCACCATAACCACGGGCTTCATAGGGGACGATAATACAGCAAGTGGATATTCATGGAAAGAATGATCATGTCTCATCCAAATTGTGATGTAATGGGGAAGGAAATAACATTAATAATTACCTTGGTTATGGACACATTAAGAGGATTTTCTGAAAAGCTGATCACACAAGGTGCAGTAGGCTTCACTGATACTTTGCAGGGAGAAATTTAAGAGTCTAAGAACTACTGCTCTCCCTTTTTCTGATAACCGTACACTGACAGTCCTTGAGTAAATAAGTTAGGCCAGAGCTCACTCTGAATGCCTCCAGCTGGGTGTTCTGCAGTCAATGACCAAGCACTCTCGGTGCTAGGTCAGTCTCTGGTTCTGATTGTTCCACCCTGAGCAATAATTCCATGGTCCCTGGTGAATTCAATTTTTATGGGTTATGAATAGAGAGGTGGACTCTAAGGTAGCCTCTTCCCTTACCATTCAGAACCTGGGAAACTAGGATCAGGATCTTCAATTAGACCCAGAAGCAGATTTTGAGCCATCAGAGGCACAGCACGTTGGTTTGGTGTGCTCTTGATACACCTCTACCCCAATATAACGCTGTCCTCGGGAGCCAAAAAATCTTACCGCGTTATAGGTGAAACCGTGTTATATCGAACTGGTTTTGATCCGCTGGAGTGTGCAGCCCCGCCCTCCCGGAGCACTGCTTTACCGCGTTATATCCGAATTCGTGTTATATTGGGTTATGTTACATCGGGGTAGAGGTGTAGTTAGCCCTTCATGGACTGTCCCATGTTGCAGAGCTTGGAATTTGCCGGGGTCTGACTGTCAGCTCCTATGTAGAGGAAGTTACTGTAATCCAGGCCTGAGGTGGCAAGTGCATAGATCACAGTTGCTAGGTACTTGTCCTAGTTAGAGGAATAGGAAAGCTAGAGGCTGAAGAAGACTTGACTTGCTACTATTCACACCCGGTCAGGGCCGGCTCCAGGCACCAAGCAGGTGCTTGAGGCCGCCCCTCGGGAGAGAGGCGGCACGTCCAGCGATTCGGCGGCAATTCGGCGGAGGGTCCCTGACTCCCGCTCGGAGCGAAGGACCTCCCGCCGAATTGCCGCCGCAGATCGCGATCGCGGCTTTTTTTTTTTTTTTTTTTTTTTTTTGCTGCCTGGGGCAGCAAAAACCCTGGAGCCAGCGCTGCACCCGGTTATCAAAAAGTGGAAATTCATCTGGTAAAACCATGAAGTTTTGTACAGTTTTCACAGCTGGGGAGTAGAAAGGTGGTGGGAGGAAGACTGTGGAGGGCGAAGTCTGGCTCTTCCTCAAAGTGTCCTAGTGGTTAGAGCACAGGACTGGGCTCAGGAGACGTGGGTTCTCTTCCTGACTTTGCCACTGGCATGCTAGGTGACCTTGAGCAAGTTCATTTCAGCTTCTCTATGCCTCTTTCCCCAGCTGTAAAATGGGAATAATGACACTGATCTCCTTGGTACTGCGCTTAGAGACCAGCTGATGAAAAGCGCTATGTAAGCACTGTGGTATTATAATATTCCCACCAGCAATGCTTCGAACTTCCTTGGATTTAGCTTCCACAGCTATCTCTGGAGCTAACAAAAAATAATCATGTATCAGAGGGGTAGCCGTGTTAGTCTGGATCTGTAAAAAGCAACAGAGTCCTGTGGCACCTTTAAGACTAACAGACGTATTGGAGCATAAGCTTTCGTGGGTGAATACCCACTTCGTCAGACGCATGCGTCTGACAAAGTGGGTATTCACCCATGAAAGCTTATGCCTGACGAAGTGGGTATTCACCCACGAAAGCTTATGCTCCAATACATCTGTTAGTCTTAAAGGTGCCACAGGACTCTCTGTTGCTTTTTACAAAAAATAATCATGGTTCCAATATTCCCTTTGAGCTCTTGGTGCTCTTAGAGATAGAAGAGGGACTAAGTGGCTCCTGTTTTGCCTTACCCCAGTAACTCTGAGTTTTTAATGACTTTAAATCTCATAAATTACACCCTTTCCCCTTCTAGAGGTGATACATCCTGAAATTACCTCAGAAGCTGTTGAGTGCTTATTATAACCATACCTCTCTATGACCTTAGGTTTCCCCAACACTAACAGCGAAGCAGTCTCACAGTTCACTCCAAATGCATGCCTGCATTTTGTATCCCCCATCCAAAGCACCACTTAGTATTTCATTAATGCTCTGCAGAAGTGCTTTTCTATTCATGGAAATTAAATTGATTTTCTTCATTTTTATTGAAGGAAAATCCATAGAGGGCCCCATTTTTAGCCACCGCTTGAGAGTGGATCCTGGTGACGTAGCAGAGGATGCAGAGTGGGGATAAAGGCCATCAGTAAGAGCAGTCTGTGGTGACAATTCACAGACACGGTGTGGATGGTAATACCTCCCTGAGGGAGTGAGTTGCTCCTGTTAAGACTAGGGATGGACAAGAGGGTGAATTTGTTTTGCTGCCTCTTGCACAGTTTACTTTCAGCTGTTAAAATCATTCGCAAGTAGACTCTATCTGACTTAACCACCCTCCTGTGTGTTCCTCACACATTATGGGGCTCATTTCTAGCGACTATTAGTGACTTTTGCCTGATGTTTCCTGCTCTGTCAATCTTCAGTTAAACCAGTAACGGGGAATGGCCACCAGGGACTCATACAGGTGTAAGTAATTTCTGAGTCAGCAGCTGAACACACAAGTGAGGCCCGAGTTCAGCAAGACACTTAGGCACATACTTACGACCATTCCTGTCCTGTGTTTATGTGCTTTCCTGAGCAGAGATGCTTTCCTGTGTGAGGGCCGACATTCTGGTTTACAGCGAGCACTCACCAGTGAACCAATTTTGACACCTGACGTTAACAATTTTCCTCCTCCTCTATGCTGAATAGAACCCAGCACCTCCACGTGAGGCCACAAAGATCACAATCCCTGAACGTTTATGACCGTGCTGAGTTCAGGCAGATGACATCCCCTTTTGGTATCCCAGCTCGGAAATGATTTCTCTTCGTTGCAGTGTTATTTTGGCTCTCAAGTGAAGGGAACTGTTGGACCTGTAACCCAGGTCTCTCTCTGTCCCTGTGCTGTGATGACCCTCAAGCACTTTAAATTATGCTCCAGGCTAGCCACTATTCTCTGGAACTGCATCTCCCCAGTCCCCTTGGTTATTGCAGCAACATCAGCACTGCAGAGCATGGGACTCCTGGGTGCTTTCAGCCAGTCTAGTTACCAAACCCGCTGGGTGAGCTTCTGTACTGCACCTCGAAGAGAGGGGTTTAGTGACCTCTCTGCCCTGCTGACCCTGGGCTGTTCTGGGGGCTGGAGCGGCCCCTGAGGTAACTGATACAGCCCTGGGGGCTTGTCTAAGTTATGACAGATTCCCTGGTCTGCCCAGAATTTCTGCAGCACTGCATGCTGTGGCCCTGCTCTGGCAGGCCCCTCCTGTCCCTGGAACATCCCATAGAGCACAGCTTCTGAGGGGGTCCCCTGAAAGCAGCCTTATGTCTGTCCTCCACAGTGCTGGCACCAGGGGAATCCTCCCCCAGCCAGAACCAGAGCTGCTGTGTTCACACAGCATCTAGCACAAGGGCACCCTGGTCCATAGCTGGGGTTCCTAGACTCCATGGTAATACTACTAATAATAATAATTTTAGGGTCTCTTTCTGCTGCCCTGGCTCTTTTGCCCAGTGAAAAGGGGCTGGAGTGGGGGCGAGGATCATACCCTCAGTCTACACAGGCCAAACACTGGGGGATTTAAGTCTCCTGACGTGCAACCACACATCTGCACAGCCTGATTAGTAGTAGTAGTAGTATAACTAGGTGAAAGCCCACCTATCACATGGGTGCCATTCGTAAAGTGTAAAAGCCAAAAATGGCTGAGAATTTAAAAAAACTGGGCAGTGACAGACCACAAATCCCAGTGCTGAGTGAATCTGGTGATATTCTGACCAGAAGGAGCTATCAGCCATCCTTGTAGCTGTTTCCATCATTTCACGCTGACCGTACAGATATTCGAGGCCTCACAGCAACACACAGCGTGACCGTCATGTATATAGATTGTTACTGAGCCAGATCCTCAGCTGGTGACTTCACTGACTTCAGAGGAGCTGTGCTGGTTTATACTAGCAAGGGTTCTGGCCCATTGACTCCAGTGGAACTATGCTGGTTCCAGCAGCTGGCCCAATAGGTACGTAGCACATTGCCCGTGTTAGGTGCTTTTTACACACACACACACACACACACACACACACATGTTCGGTCACACTTTAGGCCTGGGCAGCACATCTCCCTGCCCGGTGCTCTAGTCTACTGCATAAAAAAGGGGGTATAGTGCCCTATGCAGCTAGTCAGTAAGGGGCTGTTACTATGCTAGTTCTGGCTGCTGCCTCTCCTCACACGCCCCCATAGCCATATTTGTGGCGATGGTTCGGGTGGATTTGTAGATGGCATATCCTTATCTTGCCACAGCAGCTGTTCCCCTCCCTGACCGGGGCTCACTCTGTCAGCTTTGGAGAGGAGATGGGTAGCCTGCACATCACTGTGCCTGTGTAGTTGTACATGCATTTCCCCCCGTCACAGCCTCTGGAATGCTACGGGAGAGGGAGCAGCATTTGTCTGTTATCGTTTCTCTCAGAGTGGGTCAGACTCTTGAAGCGAGGGGCACACTTTGCTTATGCACGTAGGTGCGCTGCCCAACACGGGTGAGCAAATGTGGGAGCTGCACACACAAAGCCAGTGTTTAGCTACACTTCTCGTTAGTCAGACACCTTCCTGACCTGTCCAGACCCATCAAATTAACTTTATTGTCCTGTTCTCGGCCTAGTTTTTAAGTGTCAATTCAGCCTTGAAAGACCACAAAGTATGGTGCCAAAAGATGCCTATGTAGAGTTAGTGAAACAAAGGCTGTCAAACAAGAGTCAGACTAATGACAACATTCCTTTCCCTTGGTGCTATTGATCTCTAGGCAGAGATGAATAAGGGATTGTAATGTAGCACCTCACAGGTTTATAATAAAGTTCAAATGATTACTTTAAAGGATGATGCAAGATTAGAAGATTCCTGGATAGAGATTGCTCTGATTTGCTCTTTACACCTATTTGAGTTCTGCATTTCCAGTTAAGATGATAAATAGGAAGCAGACACACTGAATTAGACTTGAAAATAGCTGGCAAATCTTGCTGGTGTCTCACCACTGAGTTACTCCGTGGATTAATTGGGAGCTGCTGTAAATAATTTAGTAATAGAAAGGACCAAATCCTCAGCTGGTGTAAAGCAGCACAACTGCATTTGAAGTCCATGAAACCGGCCTTTCAATTATATACAATACTTTAAGGATTGTTTCCAATAGTCATCTGCTTTAGGGTATGTCTGCACTGCAAATGCTGCGACTGCACCGCTGTAGTGTAGACACTTACAACAGCAACAGAAGGGGCTTTTCCTTCGCTGTAATAAATCAGTTTGTCCAAGAGGCAGCAGCTGGGTTGGTGGAAGAATCCTCCTATTTAAGGAGATACTACCCAATTCCTACACAGCACAAAGCCTAGGGTGACCAGACAGCAAGTGTGAAAAATCGGAACGGGGTGGGGGGTAATAGGAGCCTATATCAGAAAAAGCCCCAAATATCAGGACTGTCCCTATAAAATCAGAACATCGGGTCACCCTAACAAAGCCTGAGCACCACGCAAGTCCCACTCAAATGGGATTTAAAGGGAACTTGTGCTGGCTCCCTGCACAGGGGTGAAGTTCAGCCTACAAACATAGAAAAGAGAAGGAAAGAGGAAATAGTCAGAACTCTCTTGAGACCCTGGAGAACTGTTATCACAGAGAGAAATGTGTGTGTGTGTATTGTACTGATTTACAGCTCAGTTCTGCTCTGGGAGCTGCAGCTGTGCACTACTGTGGATCTCAGAAATTCGACCGCTGTGTTTGTGTGCACCAGTGCACTGGTAGATTTTTTAACATAAGCCTCCTTGGATGCTCACATAGCTAGAGGTCAGATCTGAGCAATCTGTAAACAGCTTCAACTCCTACCACCAGGGTTAAGTTCCTCTCTTGAGGGATAGGAGCAGCATTAGATACATTTTTTTTTGCAATAAAATCAAATCACTGTAGACAAGCACAAGAGCATTTCAATGTGCATTTATATTAATAGTATGATTATAAAAAAAATCTTAGAGAAGTAAACAATTGAAGTGTTATTGTATTCATAGAATCATAGAATATCAGGATTGGAAGGGACCTCAGAAGGTCATCTAGTCCAACCCCCTGCTCAAAGCAGGACCTAATCCCAATAAATCATCACAGCCAGGGCTTTGTCAAGCCTGACCTTAAAAACCTCTAAGGAAGGAGATTCCACCATCTCCCTAGGTAACCCATTCCAGTGCTTCACCACCCTTCTAGTGAAAAAGTTTTTCCTAATCTCCAATCTAAACCTCCCCCAGTGCAACTTGAGAACATTGCTCCTTGTTCTGTCATCTGGTACCACTGTGAACAGTTTAGATCCATCCTCTTTGGAACCCCCTTTCAGGTAGTTGAAAGCAGCTATCAAATCCCCCCTCATTCTTCTCTTCTGCAGACTAAACAATCCCAGTTCCCTCAGCCTCTCCTCATAACTCATGTGTTCCAGCCCCCTAATCATTTTTGTTGCCCTCCACTGGACTCTTTTCAATTTTTCCACATCCTTCTTGTAGTGTGGGGCCCAAAACTGGACACAGTACTCCAGGTGAGGCCTCACCAATGTCGAATAGAGGGGAACGATCACGTCCCTCGATCTGCTGGCAATGCCCCTACTTATACAGCCCAAAATGCCGTTAGCCTTCTTGGCAACAAGGGCACACTGTTGACTCATATCCAGCTTCTCGTCCACCGTAACCCCTAGGTCCTTTTCTGCAGAACTGCTGCCTAGCCACTCGGTCCCTAGTCTGTAACAGTGCATGGGATTCTTCCGTCCTAAGTGCAGGACTCTGCACTTGTCCTTGTTGAACCTCATCAGGTTTCTTTTGGCCCAATCCTCTAATTTGTCTAGGTCCCTCTGTATCCTATCCCTACCCTCCAGCGTATCTACCACTCCTCCCAGTTTAGTGTCATCTGCAAATTTGCTGAGAGTGCAGTCCACGCCATCCTCCAGATCATTAATGAAGATATTGAACAAAACCGGCCCCAGGACCGACCCTTGGGGCACTCCACTTGAAACCGGCTGCCAACTAGACATGGAGCCGTTGATCACTACCCGTTGAGCCCGACGATCTAGCCAGCTTTCTATCCACCTTATAGTCCATTCATCCAGCCCATACTTCTTTAACTTGCCGGCAAGAATACTGTGGGAGACCGTATCAAAAGCTTTGCTAAAGTCAAGGAATAACACATCCACTGCTTTCCCCTCATCCACAGACCCAGTTATCTCCTCATAGAAGGCAATTAGGTTAGTCAGGCATGACTTGCCCTTGGTGAATCCATGCTGACTGTTCCTGATCACTTTCCTCTCCTCTAAGTGCTTCAGAATTGATTCCTTGAGGACCTGCTCCATGATTTTTCCAGGGACTGAGGTGAGGCTGACTGGCCTGTAGTTCCCCGGATCCTCCTTCTTCCCTTTTTTAAAGATGGGCACTACATTAGCCTTTTTCCAGTCATCCGGGACCTCCCCCGATCGCCATGAGTTTTCAAAGATAATGGCCAATGGCTCTGCAATCACATCCGCCAACTCCTTTAGCACCCTCGGATGCAGCGCATCCGGCCCCATGGACTTGTGCTCGTCCAGTTTTTCTAAATAGTCCCGAACCACTTCTTTCTCCACAGAGGGCTGGTCACCTTCTCCCCATACTGTGCTGCCCAGTGCAGCAGTCTGGGAGCTGACCTTGTTCGTGAAGACAGAGGCAAAAAAAGCATTGAGTACATTAGCTTTTTCCACATCCTCGGTCACTAGGTTGCCTCCCTCATTCAGTAAGGGGCCCACACTTTCCTTGACTTTCTTCTTGTTGCTAACATACCTGAAGAAACCCTTCTTGTTACTCTTAACATCTCTTGCTAGCTGCAACTCCAAGTGTGATTTGGCCTTCCTGATTTCACTCCTGCATGCCTGAGCAATATTTTTATACTCCTCCCTGGTCATTTGTCCAATCTTCCACTTCTTGTAAGCTTCTTTTTTGCGTTTAAGATCAGCAAGGATTTCACTGTTTAGCCAAGCTGGTCGCCTGCCATATTTACTATTCTTTCTACACATCGGGATGGTTTTTTCCTGCAACCTCAATAAGGATTCTTTAAAATACAGCCAGCTCTCCTGGACTCCTTTCCCCCTCATGTTATTCTCCCAGGGGATCCTGCCCATCAGTTCCCTGAGGGAGTCAAAGTCTGCTTTTCTGAAGTCCAGGGTCCGTATTCTGCTGCTTTCCTTTCTTCCTTGTGTCAGGATCCTGAACTCGACCATCTCATGGTCACTGCCTCCCAGGTTCCCATCCACTTTTGCTTCCCCTACTAATTCTTCCCGGTTTGTGAGCAGCAGGTCTAGAAGAGCTCTGCCCCTAGTTGGTTCCTCCAGCACTTGCACCAGGAAATTGTCCCCTACACTTTCCAAAAACTTCCTGGATTGTCTGTGCACCGCTGTATTGCTCTCCCAGCAGATATCAGGGTGATTAAAGTCTCCCATGAGAACCAGGGCCTGCGATCTAGTAACTTGTGCTAGTTGCCGGAAGAAAGCCTCGTCCACCTCATCCCCCTGGTCTGGTGGTCTATAGCAGACTCCCACCACGACATCACCCTTGTTGTTCACACTTCTAAACTTAATCCAGAGACTCTCAGGTTTTTCTGCAGTTTCATACCGGAGCTCTGAGCAGTCATACTCCTCTCTTACATACAATGCAACTCCCCCACCTTTTCTGCCCTGCCTGTCCTTCCTGAACAGTTTATATCCATCCATGACAGTACTCCAGTCATGTGAGTTATCCCACCAAGTCTCTGTTATTCCAATGACATCATAGTTCCTTGACTGTGCCAGGACTTCCAGTTCTCCCTGCTTGTTTCCCAGGCTTCTTGCATTTGTGTATAGGCACTTAAGATAACTCGCTGATTGTCCCGCTTTCTCAGTCTGAGACAGGAGTCCTCCCCTCTTGCACTCTCCTGCTCGTGCTTCCTCCCGGTATCCCATTTCCCCACTTACCTCAGGGCTTTGGTCTCCTTCCCCCGGTGAACCTAGTTTAAAGCCCTCCTCACTAGGTTAGCCAGCCTGCTTGCGAAGATGTTCTTCCCTCTCTTCGTTAGGTGGAGCCCGTCTCTGCCTAGCACTCCTCCTTCTTGGAACACCATCCCATGGTCGAAGAATCCAAAGCCTTCTCTCCGACACCACCTGCGTAGCCATTCGTTGACTTCCACAATTCGACGGTCTCTACCCAGGCCTTTTCCCTGCACAGGGAGGATGGACGAGAACACCACTTGCGCCTCAAACTCCTTTATCCTTCTTCCCAGAGCCACGTAGTCTGCAGTGATCCGCTCAAGGTCATTCTTGGCAGTATCATTGGTGCCCACGTGGAGAAGCAGGAAGGGGTAGCGATCCGAGGGCTTGATGAGTCTCGGCAGTCTCTCCGTCACATCGTGAATCCTAGCTCCTGGCAAGCAGCAGACCTCTCGGTTTTCTCGGTCGGGGCGGCAGATAGATGACTCAGTCCCCCTGAGGAGGGAGTCCCCGACCACCACCACCCTCCTCCTTCTCTTGGGAGCGGTGGTCGTGGAACCCCCATCCCTAGGACAGTGCATCTCATGCCTTCCAATCGGTGGAGTCTCCTTCTGCTCCCTTCCCTCAGATGTATCATCTACTCCACTCTCCGCATTAGTACCTGTGGAGAGAACATGAAAACGGTTGCTCACCTGTATCTCCATTGCTGGTACATGGACGCTCCTCCTCCTTCTTCTGGAGGTCACATGCTGCCAATTTTCTTCACTGTCCCTCAGTCCCCTCTGCGCAACCTGCTCCGATTCTTCAGAACGTTGTGCCCGTAGAAGCATATCCTGACGTCTGTCCAGGAAATCTTCATTTTCTCATATGCAACGCAGGGTCGATACTTGTTTCTCCAGACCTCAAACCTTCTCTTCCAATATGGAGATCAGCTTGCACTTTGTACAGAAAAAGCCGCTTCTGTCCTGTGGAAGAAATACAAACATGGCACAACCTGTGCAGGTTACAACAACTGAATGCTCACCTTCCATATCACCTTCCTTCTAAGAGCTTCCTCAGCTGTTGCAGCAACTCACAGAAGCCCGCGAGATGTAAGCCTCATTTAATTCATTTAATTTCAGCAGGCATAACATGCTACAGACCACATAACAGGTTTCGGAGTTTTTTTCAGAAGTGCCTCAGGGATTTAGGAACCCATTCAATGGGACTTCTGCATCTAACCCCCCTGGGCTCTATTAAAAAATGTCCCCTTTGAGTCCATCTCTTGAAGTCTTCGGAGTGCCATTGAGTGCCTTTCTGGAAGATACGCTTTAGTCAAATGTAAGTGATTGGACTCAATGCAGGAGTAGCTGGGTAAAGTTCTAAGGTATGTGTTATACAGGAGGTCAGGCTGGATGATCTAATGACCTAAGAACCCAGTGATTAATTTTGTCTGGGGAATTTTCTGTCTCCCACAAGGAGCCCTGGAGATATCCCAATTTCCCCACACTCTTCTGCTCCCACTCTGCCACAGCCTGAGACCTAGGGAGCGTTGATTGGGAATCCCTTCAAAATTCAGGGATGCTTTTTTCAATCTGCTGTAGGGGTCACTGTTGAATGACAGATGGAATTGTCATGATCCATGTTAACTTCCCACTAGCACTGTCTCCACTAGAGCTGGTTGGTTATTTTCAGAGAAAATGTGTTTTCTTTTTGTCAAAATGGAAACCGGAAAGGGTCAGTTTTGACAAATCATCCCATTAAAAAAAACATTTGGAAGAAAGTTTCAAAATGTCCCATTCTGACTTTTTTTTTTTTTTGAAAGAAATATTTTGGGGCTTTTCCAGTTCAAAACAACTTTTCATTTACAGATTTTAGTTAATGTATACTAAAAAAGGTTTAAAAATATTAAAAAGGCTGAAATAAAAAACAAAATGTTTTAAAGTGATCAGAACTAAACATTGAGACAAGCCTGAGCTGAATTATTAATTATTATTATTATTATTGATTCATGAGCATTTTTCAGATTTTGACTGCGTCCCAATTCAGTATGGAAAAATATTTTGAATCTTGAAAATTCTTGTGGTGCCGGGAAACCACACCAGCTATCAAACTTACCTTTCCCACATGGAACTGCGGCTATCCAGCACTTCAAGTTACCAATCCTTGAAGGATCCTTGCCTAATTGTAATGGGAACTGTGCATCCACATTCCTTAAGTGACTGAAAATCTCAGCTGTAGCCTTTAATATGTCGACAAATCATTCCCAAAGTGACGCTTATAGCTGTGGCTATATTTGTAGTTCACAATGACATTATTGTCAAACCCAGACATTCAAAATTATGAGTCAGGCTTCCAAATATCATGAGACTTAAAATAAATAAATACATTGTGGGTTCTTTATATTTGCCCTCTGGCTTCTGAGCATTTATGGGTGCACTTGGGCCATATTTTCAAACTTTTTTCTACAACCATAAAGGCTAAAAACTTACTTTAAAAAAAAAATGAAAACTGGAATTTTCCTGTAATCAGAGGACTCCAGGAATTGGGGCTTTAAGGAAAACATCAAATATTGCAAGACTTGTGAGAGTTGCCAACATGAATGATTTGCGGAATAGTTTATGTGGACAAATTTCAGCCAGTGAAATACAGTAACTCCTCATTTAACGTCGTAGTTCTGTTCCTGAAAAATGCGACTTTAAGTGAAACGATGTTAAGTGAATCCAATGTCCCCATAAGAATGAATGTAAATGGGGCGGGGGGGTTAGGTTCCAGGGAATTGTTTTTTTTTGCCATACAGCACAGTACTATAGTTGGGAGGTGCCCCCGCCTTACCCCACACAGGCACAGCCCACTGGCACTGAGACAATGAGGCAGGCAAGGAGGCTGAAGGTGCTGTAGGCTCGGAGAAGCACATTGTGCAGCAGCAGCGGCAGCTTCCCCTACTCTGCAAGCACCAGGGGTGGGGGAAGGGGGGGCTCAACCCTCAGCCCGTCCACGCCAGCCCTTCCCCCAAGCCCCCATCCTTAACCCACCTCTTCTTCCCTCCTCCTCCCCCTTACTCCGCATCCTCCCTCCTCTCCCCTGCCTGCTGCCCGCGGCAATCAGCTGGCTTGCAGCATTCAGGAGGCAGCAGGGAGCGGGGAGGAGCGAGGACACGGCGCACAGGCTCCTCTCTCCCTCCCCTGCCTCCCGAACACTGCAAGCCAGCTCATTGCCGCGGCAGGAGGCAGGGGAGGGAGGGGGGAGGTGCACCGCGTCCTCTCTCCTCCCCACCCCCCTGCCCGCGGCAATCAGCTGGCGTGCAACGTTCAGGGGGCAAGAAGGAGGGGGGAGGAGTGAGAACTCGGCGCGCAGGCTCCCCCCTCCCTCCCCTGCCTCCTGCCCGTGGCAATCAGCTGGTTTGCGGCGTTCGGGAGGCAGGGGAGGGNCCGCGTCCTCTCTCCTCCCCACCCCCCTGCCCGCGGCAATCAGCTGGCGTGCAACGTTCAGGGGGCAAGAAGGAGGGGGGAGGAGTGAGGACTTGGCGCGCAGGCTCCCCCCTCCCTCCCCAGCCTCCTGTCCATGGCAATCAGCTGGTTTGCGGCATTCGGGAGGCAGGGGAGGGAGGGGGCGCCTGCACGCCGAGTCCTCGCTCCTCCCCCCTCCCTCCTGAATGCCACAAGCCAGCTGATTGCTGCGGGCAGGAGATGGGGGGAAGAGGGGGAAGGTGCTGATCCGTGGGGTCTGCTGGCGGGCAGGAGGCGCTGTGGGGGGGTGTAGGGGAGCTGATAGGGGGGCTGCCAGCTGTGGACAAAGCAGGCCACCAAATGACGTTATAGCGAAGCATTGCACAACTTTAAATGGAGCATGTTCTGTAATTGAGCAGGGACGTAAGATTGAAACAACGTTAAGCGAGAGGACGTTAAGTGGGCAGTTATGTATTTGTGAAATGATCATTTCAACCACTCACTCTTAGTTACTCTTGATGTGTGATTGCTCAGTAGACCTGGGCAGGATATGGTTTTTCCTGCCCCAGGAAAATGTTCAAGATATCAAAAAAATGTCCGGTCCCAAATCAGGACGAAAGATCAAAATCTCAAAAAAATGTATGAACTATAAATCTGAAAAACTGGTCAGTTCAGGTCAGTTGAAACCTTTTGTTTTGTTAATTTGGAAAGGTTTTGTTTCAATGTCGACTTTTTTTTTTACTTATTTTAAATGTTGCTTTGAGACAAAACCAGATTTTTTTTTTCATTTCAAAGATATCAAAATAAATGTATTGACAATTTCAGATTATTTTTTTTTGAGCTAGAAAATTTGTCAAAAGTAACCCCTTCCCATAACAAGTTTTAGTTTCAATGAATTAGCATTTGCTGACAAAAAAATGTTTTGTCAAATAATTCCTGACTACCCTTATTGCTTACTGTAGCGCTCCGGCCCTGGAAGGGTACAAGCAGTAACTAAACTGACACTAAACTGGGAGGAGTGGTAGATATGCTGGAGGGTAGGGATAGGATACAGAGGGACCTAAACAAATTAGAGGATTGGGCCAAAAGGAATCTGATGAGGTTCAACAAGGACAAGTGCAGAGTCCTGCACTTAGGACGGAAGAATCCCATGCACTGTTACAGACTAGGGACCAAGTGGCTAGGCAGCAGTTCTGCAGAAAAGGACCTAGGGGTTACGGTGGACGAGAAGCTGGCTATGAGTCAACAGTGTGCCCTTGTTGCCAAGAAGGCTAACGGCATTTTGGGCTGTATGAGTAGGGGCATTGCCAGCAGATCGAGGGACGTGATCGTTCCCGTCTATTCAACATTGGTGAGGCCTCACCTGGAGTACTGTGTCCAGTTTTGGGCCCCACACTACAAGAAGGATGTGGAAAAATTGGAAAGAGTCCAGCGGAGGGCAACAAAAATGATTAGGGGGCTGGAGCACATGAGTTATGAGGAGAGGCTGAGGGAACTGGGATTGTTTAGTCTGCAGAAGAGAAGAATGAGGGGGGATTTGATAGCTGCTTTCAACTACCTGAAAGGGGGTTCCAAAGAGGATGGATCTAGACTGTTCTCAGTGGTAGCAGATGACAGAACAAGGAGTAATGGTCTCAAGTTGCAGTGGGGGAGGTTTACATTGGATATTAGGAAAAACTTTTTCACTAGGAGGGTGGTGAAGCACTGGATTGGGTTACCTAGGGAGGTGGTGGAATCTCCTTCCTTAGAGGTTTTTAAGATCAGGCTTGACAAAGCCCTGGCTGGGATGATTTAGTTGGGGATTGGTCCTGCTTTGAGCAGGGGGTTGGACTAGATGACCTTCTGAGGTCCCTTCCAACCCTGATATTCTATGATTCTAAGCAGCCCTGAAAGCTGGGCTGATTGGGGGAGC
The DNA here is from genome assembly GCA_003942145.1 of Platysternon megacephalum. NCBI lineage: Eukaryota > Metazoa > Chordata > Testudines > Platysternidae > Platysternon > Platysternon megacephalum. The sequence goes on from QXTE01000227.1 coordinate 889,075, forward strand.
AGCCACAGCTGTCGCTGGCTTAATAAGGGCCCAACTGGCCCTTATAAGAGGGCCGTGGGCCAGGACCAGACAGGCTCCCTCTAGCTGAGGAGGGAGATGGACCTAGCTGCCTGAGTGCTAAAGGTACTGGAGTGAAGCAGGGCTGGGGAAAGGCCAGAGGAGCTGGGGAGCTCCGGGCCAGCAACTCCCCAGGCTGCAGGGCCATGTACAAAGCCCCTGGAGGTACTGTGTTGCAGGGAAAGGCAGCAGGTCAAAACCTCCCTTGCCTATGATGACTGGCTTATACAGACTGCAGTCGGCCCCACTGAAAGGGAGCTAGATGGTGACTGGCAGTAGCCCATAGGCTGAGGCAAGGTGGGAATAGAGGGTGGGGGTTCCCCGGGGAGACCCAGATCTGTGGGGTATTGCCTGGAGGGGCAGCACCCCAGGTAAAAGGGCACTGGGGTCCTGGGATGGACGTGGGGGCCAGTGGCAGCAGGCCACCGGCCTGCAGAGGATGCTCTGAGAGCTGGAAAAAGAGCTAATTCCCTGAGACGACCAGCAGGAGGTGCCGCGAGGTGAGTCCCACACCTTTACACTTACCCAAGTCACATTCCATTACCTCATCTCTCTGACTGGATAAATGATTTTTTTGGAACTGGAGAATAATGAATGAATAGTGACTATTGGAAAATGCATTGTTTTGGAGTAACTTTAATTGGTGCTACAATTCTCAAAACTTTCAGAATTTGCAATCAATTACAAAACAAGCAAGCAAACAAACAAACAAACTTGGCAGGCTTCCAAAGATGTGCAAATAATACAAAATGTAACCCCATAAAGAACAGTAAACTGAACTCATCCCCCCAGTCCCCACCCATGAATAAAACCAGTACTTGCTCATGAATAATTCTACTGATTTCAGTGAGATTATTTGTGTAAAGATTAGTTACATGAGTTCGCTGGATTGGGCACTTTATTACTGGTCCAACTATGATGGTTAGAGATGGGTTGAAACTGAAAAAAATTGGCTCTATAGTCAATTTAGGTACACCTCAGGGGAGTCTGGATCTGGGTTTTTGTTTGAGCCATTACAGAGGTAGGAGCCAGATTAGAGCTGTCTGAGTAAAAAATGTTCAGGTCACTGGCTGATCTCCCTTGTTCCCCACTCCAAAAAAAAAAATAGTTTGGGTTGAATCAAAACAATTAAAAAAAAAATTAACACATTTTTGGTAAACAAATACGTTTTAAATAGCTTGAACTGAAACAATGTTTTTAAAATAAAACTGAAGCAAATCTTGAAATGAAAAGCCATTTTGAATTGAAAACTCAAAATGTTTCCTCTAAAAATATTGAAATAAAACATTGCAATTCTTTTTTGTTTTTGAATTTTCTTGTTTTGACTAAAATAATTTGGATTCAAAACAAATGTGTGAAATGTTGCAGTCAATGTGAATCTGCACTTTACCGCAAAAAAAATTGTATGAAAAATCTTGACCAGTTCTAAGCTATATGCAAAGTTTGGATGTGGGTTCAAACTTCCCCAAAGTTTGGGGTGGTTAGATGGGAAATTTTGGTTCAAGTTTGCCTTTAATGATAAAAATTACTATTAGTTGTAACTCTAGTTCAGGGGTAGACAACCTATGGCACGGTGCTGAAGGCGGCACGCGAGCTGATTTTCAGTGGCACTCATGCTGCCCGGGTCCTGGCCACCGGTCTAGGGGGCTCTGCATTTTAATTTAATTTTAAATGAAGCTTCTTAAACATTTTAAAAACCTTATTTACTTGACATACAATAGTTTAGTTATATATTATAGACTTATAGAAAGAGACCTTCTAAAAACAGTAAAATGTATTACTGGCACGCGAAACCTTAAATCAGAGTGAATAAATGAAGACTCGGCACACCACTTCTGAAAGGTTGCCGACCCCTGCTCTAGCTCATTCTATGAGTTCTACAGCATATCAACAGAGGTCAGAGTTCAAGTTGTAAGCCATGACGGGAAGTGGAAAAAGGCACTTATAAGAAGCAGAAGGAGGAAGAGAAGTGAAGAACTTATTTTGGAGAGATCTCTGGTTCAGACTTGCAAAAGAGTTCAGCATTCAACAGTTTATACTTATTTAGTTGCCTAAGTGGAAGCTTTTGGGTCTTTGTCCTTTTTGAGCATCTGGCCCCTCCATATTTAAGGGTCCAGTCAATGTTCCATTAAAGGACCAAAATTAATTTCCCCACAACTTGTAATTATATTTTCACATTTTCAAGGTTCATTTAAGGGTCATTCTCCAGGTTAAATAGATTTTTTCCTTAACATTTCTCGGAAACTGAGCAAACATATTTGACAGTTGAAGTCATTTTAAAAAGAGGAGAATTCCTGGTTAAACAATTACTGCAAATGACTGCAGAAAGCTAGTCCATGAACAGGGAAGGAGTGGCTGTGTATGGAAAAGGGTGATCCATGCTTTTTCACAAGACACTTACATGGAGCACCTGGCCTCCGACAATCAGGCCTTTTTAAAGTGTCTCAAGTTGTGCAAAGAAAAGTTGAGGCACCCAAAATCACCAATTATGTTTTAAAATATAGGCCTCCAATTATTATTCTATTGACTGAGAACATCCTGAAGCTGAAGTTTCATTATGGTGAAAAAGCATGCTAAGCACACTTTTAAAAACCACAAACAACAATAGTTCATTGTGTTGGTTCTGTGGTTTATAACTGTTTTGAATCCAGCTCTTAGCTTCACTGGAATTTCAATGAAACTTTGATTTACAGAAAAACCTTTAAAATTGGCTGAGTGCTCATTTACATTTGGTAGGCAGTTAAAATTCTAAATACAAAATTATCATCTGACCAGACATGAAACATGACACATTACAGATAACAGGGGGTCGGGAGGGAAAGGTATAATCTCAAGTAAGAGGTATAAAAGATAACAGGATATTATAACAAATTGCAAAAATTCTATAAGCTAGACCTGAATAGCGAGAAAGCATTTCACAACAGGCATTGATTGTAGTAGAAAGACTACATTTGAAATTAAGATAGTGTGATGCTGTTACAACAAGCAGAAGATGATTTGAAGATATGATAGACAGAAACATATTGACAGCAAGACAGTGCAGCAGAAAATTAAAATGCATAAATATGTAGTGATTAAAGTTCAGATCCTGAAAATAACTGCCCACGTGTTTATCTTCACATATGGCTTCAGGAGGGCTTCTCATGTGTGTTGAGACAGGCACATGCATAAATGACAGAAGATACCAGGGGAATGTTATTGTTACACTATATTCTGAAAGAAGTAAGAAGACTAAAGATGGCAATGCAATTATACCTATAGAATACGTAAGTACAAACTTCTCTCAGACAACAATCCAGATATAATATACATGCCAAAAAAGAGCACTGGACAATTGAAATCACACAATCACATTATACACATCCACAAACTTCAAGTGAAGTCTGTGGCATAGAAGATAACATATCAGCAATGTTCCTTCAGCTGTGTTTAAGCCATCAATAAGTCATTCTCCCAGTAGGCTAAAAGTTCAAACCAAGCAGGAGGTTCTACCAACTTTCTCTGAGACACAAGCTAACCAAAGACAAATACAACACAGTATTTGTCTGTGATTTGGGCTCCTAACTCTCTTATGCTACTTTGTAAGTCCCAGCCTTAGGCACATACTCCTCTTTAAGCATGTGAGTAGCCACTGAACTGAGTTACTTTTGCATGATCTAATGACAGTCTCTGGGTTGTACAACTTCATTGACAGTCCCATAATACATAGAGAAAATTACTCTATGTCATAAGCAGAGATTCTTGAATTTTAATGTGTAAATGTAGCATTAGGTACAGAGGATGTTTAAAAACGAACAAACAAACAAAACAAAAGAATCCAGAAAAACAAAACTAACCCCCCACTATTGTTTCATGCAGACCAACCTTTGCCATCTATAAAAAGGAGAGTTACTCTTATGCAAATTGATTCTTCAGTTCCAACTAACATGGGTGGAGAATCAAGTATAGATGACTATCTGCATTATAGATAGATACTGGATAATAACCTAGGCTATGATCTGTACAGGTATAGAGGTCTACCTCTACAGATCTTAATGCAAGTTCAAGACTCTAGACTGTAAGGGATGGACTGTCTTTTAATAGCTGCCTATGGAACACACTGGTCAGTGTGTGTTATGTATGCCCCTTGGTGCCCAGTGCCGAGGATATGGCTCTATTGCAACTCTTAGTTTCAGAGGGTGACACTTTAGATCAAACTCTGGAGGCTTACGCTGTCAGTTCTGGAGGTCTAAGGTTCAGTTTCTGGTGTTGGCCAAGATGATGGCTGTCAGGTTTGTACAGCACCTAGCATAATATGGCTCTAAAACCTGAGTGAAGCCCTGGAGTGCTACTATAATATACACAGGTAATTTCCATTTTTTCTCCCCATACAACTTTTTATCTATTCCCTCGTCTTTCCGCACTTTTATTTAAAATGAAGAAAGTAGCAGCTGCAAGAGAGAGGGAGAGAAGGGGAAAAGAGGGTTTTGTATTATAAGATTTACATTATAGTCTTGGAGCAGTGAGATCATAGTTAAGGCTGCATCAAGTTTTCTCACTGTTTTTCGAAACCCTTTTTTGTAAATGTGCCATGGGGCATTTGAATGAAATTTCCACCACTGATTAGTGTGTATGTGGAGTGATTTCCAGTGTGTGTTTTAGGTTTGTATGTTGTGATTTTTTTTTAGGACATTTGGGAAAACTGGAACTTTGAAACCCTGATTTCTTCTCCCCCGCCCAGTGAACATTTTCTAACCCCAGGCTCCTGTGCGAGCAATAACATTGGGACATCAGAAATAATCAGCCACTTACTCCTTTTAGTTTATTTGCATACTTGGAGAGTCACTATTGCTCTGGTTGTCATGGCAATGGCTGCCTTTGATAGCTGATTTCCCCCAGACAACCGTAACGTTATTATAGAGCAGGGTCCCAGGAGGTGCAGTCAGGAAAGCAGACTGGATTTGGATAAGCTCCTGCTGTGCTTCCTTGGGTTTGTCCTGGGAGTAGGTTACCTTTGTTCCTCTTCAAAGGGTCATGGTTTGTTACTTTCATCAAAACGTGGTTACATGAAAATAAGATACAAACTTCCAGCTACGTTTCATGTAGATTTTATGCAGACTGCTGCTTACAAATTGGGGGCTGTGACTTTGAATATTACCTTTTTAAAAAAGCAGAACATTATAGATCAGAGTACCCTACCCTGTTACACAATTTTTTTTAGAAAAGATGTCATTTAGAATTTGCAGTGAAACTTATCCAACGTGGCATAACTGGTGAAATATGGAGCGTCACAAAGATAACCATGGCAATAAATACACATTCATTGTCTTCAATGTATAAGTGTTTCATGATTTAAATCAGGGGTCAGCAACCTTTCAGAAGTGGTGTGCCGAGTCTTCATTAATTCACTCTAATTTAAGGTTTTGCATGCCAGTAATACATTTTAATGTTTTTAGAAGGTCTCTTTCTATAAGTCTATAATATATAACAAAACTATTGTTGTATTTAAAGTAAATAAGGTTTTTAAAATGTTTAAGAAGCTTCATTTAAAATTAAATTAAAATGCAGAGCCCCCCGGACCGGTGGCCAGGACCCGGGCAGTGTGATTGCCACTGAAAATCAGCTCGTGTGCCGCCTTCGGCACGTGTGCCATAGGTTGCCTACCCCTGATTTAAATAATACACACACAAAATATTTTTTTCTGTTAAACTAAGGAAATTCACAAACAAAAATTGTGTTTGGTGTTACGTTTAATGTTAGTTAAGGTTGCTCTTATCAATAAATGAACAATTAGGAAATACAAAGTTAAGGAGTAACTTAACTCCAGTTAGGAAGTGCCAGAAAGAGCATTGCCCATTGAAACACAGAGGCTTTTGGTGGTTGACTACTCTGTGTCAGCAGCTCGTGCCAGCCAGACATACTCACTACACCTAACACAGTGTTGTCAGGATATTTACCTAAAAGGTGGCATGTAATATATCATTGGAAAATTAATAACTCCCTGATCATTGATATTCTTGTGTGACGTATGTACGGTCAACCCACAAGGGATTATACAGATGTGCTGGAATTCTGACTAAAATGTTTTTAAATCAGGCACATCAGGGGGAGTTTATCAACAGGATTTTTTTCCTGACAAAGGAATGAGGTTCTGCTTGCTTGAATGTGCCTCCGATGTAAATTGAGCAAGGTGTGACCACAGACAAAGAAAAGCACATTTGCATCCAAGGCAAACGAAGCCTTCAGGACAGAAAGTGGGGAGTGGGGAAGTGATCACTTAACAATCTCTTTGGGTGTGGAGACTGCACCCCCAGGGAGCCTTCCTGCCTCTTGAATGAACTTTGAGAGAGGTACTTTTCAAAAACAGCAAAGAATCCTGTGGCACCTTATAGACTAACAGACGTTTTGCAGCATGAGCTTTCGTGGGTGAATACCCACTTCTTCGGATGCAAGTAGTGGAAATTTCCAGCACTTGCATCCGAAGAATTGGGTATTCACCCACGAAAGCTCATGCTGCAAAATGTCTGTTAGTCTATAAGGTGCCACAGGATTCTTTGCTGCTTTTACAGATCCAGACTAACACGGCTCCCCCTCTGGTACTTTTCAAAGATTCACTGGACTATAAAGAGAAGGGCAGAGAACCCCTAAGTTACCCACCACCTGAGGAGACAAGGAAGTCCAGCACCTGGGTCTCTGTGGGGATCCTGGCTAAGAGCTCGTCAGCCATTGCTGGAAAAGGAAGATTGGTGAGGAAAATACCTCGAACGAGGACTGAAGCTTGTTAAGTTGGGACTTAGCCATTAGAAAGCGAATTTTCACTTTTTTTTGTTTGTAACCCTTCCTATCTTTATCCCTTTACTTGAACTCATTTAAAACCTCTCTTTCTAACTGAATAACCTTGTTTTACTTTTTATCTATACCAGCCCAGTGCTTGGATTTACTAAGCAATTAGTAATGCCGGTCAAGATAACAAGCTGCTGTTCCCGTCTCTTTAAAGGGGCAGTGAATCTCACAACTTCTCAGAGTGCTCCAGGACCAGGCTGGACACGGCAGGGAGACACCTTTTGGGGAAATTCAAACTGGGAGGGTGCTGGGGCCACTTGGCAATAGTCACTGAGCGGTGGAAGCCAGGGTGTGACCCGCATGCTTGTCTGCTGGCTGTCGGTGTGCAAGCTGTGAGCCATAGAAACATAGCATTGAAGGCAGGCAGTGACACAACCCCTCACTGATCTGGTTTGAATCCCCAAAATGTCACACCTATGCTACCTTCATTCAGCCCCTTTATGCATTATGAGACAGACTTTACTTACATGGTCCCATGTTCTTTTTTTTACAAAGGACTCCTGTTTCATTCAGTGCACAGGGTGAGTCTGCTCTGGGGATGAATCAGGGCTGTGTGGTAAAGGAGTCTGTTGTCTGTAGGACCCTTGCTTCATTTGTTGCAGAAGCTGGAAGGTTTGTACCTAATGAGGCAGGGACTACCGGAAGCAAAAGGATAGCCTTGTGTTTAGGGCAGTTGAATGCTGGAGAATTGGATTCTGGCCCTGTATCCGCCACAGAGTTCCTATGTGATACAGGGCAAGTCACGGATACCCAATTTTTCACAGGTGGCCACTTCTGCATGTGATTAAAGGCTCTATCATAATGCATATGCACTAGGGGGCTGAGTGAAGGTTGCATGGGTGTGACATTTTGGGGTTCAAAATGGGCCTCATTTATTCTGGCTTTTCCTAACTGGAGAGTGCTTGACTGTGCAATCTTTTAATCCTTAACATTTTATTTCCTGGGCGGAGTTTTGTGTTTTTATGGTATAGTCGACTGATGAAAGCAACTGTAACTGTAAAAGAAGGGGGGTTATTCATGAATTATCAATTGTCACTGAAATGAACATCAGAGTGTGGCTTTTTCATCTATACCTGATTAAACATTGTCCGTGGTTACTTTTGAATGACAGAAATACCACTGAGATTTGCCAATGAACTGATAGATTTAAGAGCTACCAGGACTAACCCTCAAGTGAAATCTTGACGTGAAGAAAATCCCATGGGCTGAATCGCCACTTTCTACACTAGCACCCACTGGCAGAGGATTACATAGAAGAAATCTCTGTGGGCATCTCTGCCCATGGGAACCCTGCCACTCCCTAGAGATTTGCATGAAGGCTGGAGAATCAGCACAAGACAACAGGCAGCCGTGCAGAAATCTGCCTGAACTAGGCTTGGTGCAGGCCCTAAAAAGGTGCAAAGATGGATTCCTGGGCTGGTTTGATCCCTAAAGGGCCATTAGGGGATTGCTAGAGCCCATCATTGCCCTGTTCCCCAACCCTCACGCCAGGATGTGAACAGTCCACCAAAGCACAGGGATTCCCTAACACTAAAAGAAGCTTCAGCAGATCAGTCAGCAAAGTTTTATGGCAATTGGGCAAAGCCAGAGCAGTGCAGCTGTTTCTTGTAGCGACTCAGACTGGCCCACTTTCCACACACACAAAATAAAATCACTGTACAGTCCAATGTGTACAACAATGAGTGACAGGCGCTGTAATTTGCCAAAGACACTATATTCCACTCCAGAAGTTCAGCAAAGTTATCAGTGAAGACAGATCACAATTAAAGAGATATTGCTGAATACAATGATGTTTACAAGACCCTTAGGACACAAATCAGAAAAGGCACATGTCTACATGGTCCATGCTAATTCCGAGCAGAACTAGAACAGGGAGACGCAGCTGGTGTTGGCCATCACAGATGTTTTCCCTAAAGGGCAGTGACGGAACAGCAATCACAAACAGACGTGGCATCCCTCAAGGAGCATATTTATTTTTACAAGCTTTTCCACAGGAATATATTTAAACAAATAGGAAGCATCCATGTTTTTAATATCGTTAAGGATCCTGCATGTAAAGAGAGAAATGGCATCTTCCATGTGCTAAGCATAGAGTCAGGGCAGGCAATAAAAGAAGCCATATGGGAATAGCCCCTTGTCAAATAAGATTCTATTGTCACACTGGACTACTGTTCCCATTAATATCTCAATACAGAAATAAGGAAATCTCTGAGAATTTAACACCATGGATGCAAGGTAGAAGTACATTCCCCAGTCCGCACACGTTTCTGGTGATAACTATTCAGTGTACCTCGTCTGCCAAGGGGTTAGAAATATTATGAATATTCAACTTCTAAAAGCTGGCAAAAAAAAATTGCACAGTACTACGCCTTAATTAGCTTCCTACCTTCCATTTACAAAGATTACATGTCATTAGGCATGCTGGATTTTGTCTAACCAGAAGAATCAAATGCTTTTAAATCAGAATATAATTTAAAATTGTCCAAAGCCAAAACCATTGATTATCCGATAGCTTACTGTGCAGCAGAGCTAGGCACTGCATAAAAAATTCTGGGCTAACACCATCAGNTACACAGGACTCCTGTTTCATTCAATGCACAGGGTGAGTCTGCTCTGGGGATGAATCAGGGCTGTGTGGTAAAGGGGTCTGTTGTCTGTAGGACCCTTGCTTCATTTGTTGCAGAAGCTGGAAGGTTTGTACCTAATGAGGCAGGGATTACCGGAAGCAAAAGGATAGCCTTGTGTTTAGGGCAGTTGAATGCTGGAGAATTGGATTCTGGCCCTGTATCCGCCACAGAGTTCCTATGTGATACAGGGCAAGTCACGGATACCTAATTTTTCACAGGTGGCCACTTCTGCATGTGATTAAAGGCTCTATCATAATGCATATGCACTAGGGGGCTGAGTGAAGGTTGCATGGGTGTGACATTTTGGGGTTCAAAATGGGCCTCATTTATTCTGGCTTTTCCTAACTGGAGAGTGCTTGACGGTGCAATCTTTTAATCCTTAACATTTTATTTCCTGGGCGGGGGGTTGTTTGTTTTGTGTTTCTATGGTATAGTCGACTGATGAAAGCAACTGTAACTTTAAAAGAAGGGGGGTTATTCATGAATTATCAATTGTCACTGAAATGAACATCAGAGTGTGGCTTTTTCATCTATACCTGATTAAACATTGTCCGTGGTTACTTTTGAATGACAGAAATACCACTGAGATTTGCCAATGAACTGATAGATATAAGAGCGACCAGGACTAACCCTCAAGTGAAATCTTGACGTGAAGAAAATCCCATGGGCTGAATCGCCCCTTTCTACACTAGCACCCACTGGCAGAGGATTACATAGAAGAAATCTCTGCGGGCATCTCTGCCCATGGGAACCCTGCCACTCCCTAGAGATTTGCATGAAGGCTGGAGAATCAGCACAAGACAACAGGCAGCCCTGCAGAAATCTGCCTGAACTAGGCTTGGTGCAGGCCCTAAAAAGGTGCAAAGATGGATTCCTGGGCTGGTTTGATCCCTAAAGGGCCATTAGGGGATTGCTAGAGCCCATCATTGCCCTGTTCCCCAACCCTCACGCCAGGGTGTGAACAGTCCACCAAAGCACAGGGATTCCCTAACACTAAAAGAAGCTTCAGCAGATCAGTCAGCCAAGTTTTATGGCAATTGGGCAAAGCCAGAGCAGTGCAGCTGTTTCTTGTAGCGACTCAGACTGGCCCACTTTCCACACACACAAAATAAAATCACTGTACAGTCCAATGTGTACAACAATGAGTGACAGGCGCTGTAATTTGCCAAAGACACTATATTCCACTCCAGAAGTTCAGCAAAGTTATCAGTGAAGACAGATCACAATTAAAGAGATATTGCTGAATACAATGATGTTTACAAGACCCTTAGGACACAAATCAGAAAAGGCACATGTCTACATGGTCCATGCTAATTCCGAGCAGAACTAGAACAGGGAGACGCAGCTGGTGTTGGCCATCACAGATGTTTTCCCTAAAGGGCAGTGACGGAACAGCAATCACAAACAGACGTGGCATCCCTCAAGGAGCATATTTATTTTTACAAGCTTTTCCACAGGAATATATTTAAACAAATAGGAAGCATCCATGTTTTTAATATCGTTAAGGATCCTGCATGTAAAGAGAGAAATGGCATCTTCCATGTGCTAAGCATAGAGTCAGGGCAGGCAATAAAAGAAGCCATATGGGAATAGCCCCTTGTCAAATAAGATTCTATTGTCACACTGGACTACTGTTCCCATTAATATCTCAATACAGAAATAAGGAAATCTCTGAGAATTTAACACCATGGATGCAAGGTAGAAGTACATTCCCCAGTCCGCACACGTTTCTGGTGATAACTATTCAGTGTACCTCGTCTGCCAAGGGGTTAGAAATATTATGAATATTCAACTTCTAAAAGCTGGCAAAAAAAAATTGCACAGTACTACGCCTTAATTAGCTTCCTACCTTCCATTTACAAAGATTACATGTCATTAGGCATGCTGGATTTTGTCTAACCAGAAGAATCAAATGCTTTTAAATCAGAATATAATTTAAAATTGTCCAAAGCCAAAACCATTGATTATCCGATAGCTTACTGTGCAGCAGAGCTAGGCACTGCATAAAAAATTCTGGGCTAACACCATCAGTAAAGGTTATATTTGTTATTAAGAAATTTGTGAAAATTATACTTCATTTATAAGCCTGTGTCATGAAATGCAAATGAGTAACATAAGGAAAGGGTACAAAATTGGAATGGGAATTGATATCCCATACTGTTATCTTGGTAGTATGCTACAAGAGTTGATAGAAGACCTCCACCATAACAAATCATGGGACCAAATTCAGAGATGAGTCTAAGTGAGTCTTACATTAATGTCATGTAAATGCTGTATTTACACTTTCTCCACTACCAAGTGTATAAATCATAATAAAAGAGACTCAACGTCTCCTGGACTATCACCCACTCCCTAGCATATAGCTTAACACCTCATTACACATTACCTCTGAATTTGGTCCACTGAGTCTGAATCTAAGACAGTCTAAATTATGTAATTTACAGGCCAAGGAAAAGCAGAAGAGGTGGAAGAAGCAGGAAGTGCAAGTAACAGAATGTTACCTCCTACCTCGGTTTGGGTTTAAATTAGACAGGCTTAGATTCTCATAATCTCATTTATACTCATCTCTGAACACAGCCTATATCCTACCTCAGTTTGGGTTTAAATTAGACAGGCTTAGATTCTCATAATCTCATTTATACTCATCTCTGAACACAGCCTATATCCTACCTCAGTTTGGGTTTAAATTAGACAGGCTTAGATTCTCATAATCTCATTTATACTCATCTCTGAACACAGCCTATAGAGCTAGATTTTGCCCTGTGATACACCCCTGCAATCCAGTTGACATCACTGTAGTCAAAGGCATACTTTGAGCCTCAGAATAGAGATCTTACCTAACAGAAGTGAAACAGGATATGTTGGTGAGAACGCCCATGGGAGGATGTTAAATCTGATTTAAAGAAATGCTTAGAATATATAGAAATCAGAGAAAAGAATTGGGTTGGACTCAAGCTTGCTGTGGAAGGTAGAAATCATCAGGAAGATGATTCAGGAGAGCATCCTACAACCAAGTGACTCTTTCAAAAGTGATAGACTATGAGATCAAATGAGTGAATGAATGAAAGGGCTCAAACACATTGTTTTGCAAATAAACCAAACAAAAACTTAGAGCAAAACCTTGATAAAAACATAGAGACGTCCGGGATGAAAATTACATTTCAAGATGCAAGGCATATCTGATAATAAAGTAAAGCACCAGGCACTGAGGAGATTAAGGGGAGCAAACAGAAACAGGCAGATTTTGTACCTTATCACAGAACGGATGCAAAGAACTGGACAGAACAACTGGTGCAGAGGTGAGATGTAACAGTGTACCTGTGGGGCCTGGCAAAAGAACATGTTTTCTACATAGAAAAGAGAGTCTGTGAGAATTATGGAAGGACCAAAACCAAAAAATGCCAGCATGGCAAAAGACCTTTTTGAAAGAGGTGATTAGAGGCAAAAAGGCATCCTTTAAAATCTGGAAGTCAAATCCTAGTGAGGAAAATAGAAAGGAACATAAACTCTGGCAAGTCAAATGTAAAAGAAAAAGAAGGCCGGCCAAGAAAGAATTTGAAGAGCAACTAACTAAAGACGCAAAAACTAATAGCAATTTTTTAAAGTAATTTTTTTAAGGAAGCCTGCCAAACAGTCAGTGGGGCCACTGGACAATCAAGGTGCTAAAGGAGCACTCAAGGAAGACAAGGCCATTGCAGAGAAGCTAAATGAATTCTTCGCATCAGTCTTCACTTCCGAGGATGTGAGGGAGATTCCCACACCTGAGCTATTCTTTTTAGGTGACAAATCTGAGGAACNTTCACTTCAGAGGATGTGAGGGAGATTCCCACACCTGAGCTATTCTTTTTAGGTGACAAATCTGAGGAACTGTCCCAGATTGAGGTGTCAGTAGAGGATCTTTTGGAACAGACTGATACATTAAATAGTAATAAGTCACCAGGACCAGATGCTATTCACCCAAGAGTTCTGAAGGAACTCAAGTATGAAATTGCAGAACTATTGACTGTGGTGTGTAACCTATAGCTTAAATCAGCCTCTGTACCAGGTAACTGGCAGATAACTAAGGTAACACTAATTTTAAAAAAGTCTCCAGAGGTGATCCTGGCAATTACATGACAGTAAGCCCATTTTCAATACCAGGCAAATTGGTTGAAACAATAGTAAATAATATAATTGCCAGATACATAGCTGAACATGATATTTTGGGGAAGAACCAACACAGCTTTTATGAAGGGAAATCATGACTCATCAATCTTTTAGAATTCTTTGAGGGAGCCAACAATTTTCACAATGAAAAGAGGTAAATAGCGAGGTTCTCCAAGGATCTGTACTGGGATCCGTGCTGTTCAACCTATTCATAAATGATCTGAAAAAGGGGCTAAACAGAGAGGTTGCAAAATTTGCAGATGATACAAAATTACTCAAGACTGTGAGTAGCTACAAAGGGATTTCACAAAAATGGGATCTCATAAAAATGGGTGACTGGGTAACAAAATGGCAAATGGAATTCAGTGTTGACAAATGCAAAGTAATGCACATTGGAAAACATCATTCCAACTGGGGGACTGAATTAATTGTCACCACTCAAGAAAGAGATCTTGGAGTCACCATGGATAGTTCTCTGAAACATCCTCTCAATGTGCAGCAGCAGTCTGTGACAGGGTGTACCAAGCCCTTTGAGGCTTTGTGGTCTTACCACACCCGGCCCCAGGATAAGAGCAGTGAAGAGTCTCCAGGCCTGCCTAGAAAGGCTGTGGGGAAGCAGCCAATCAGAGCACAGCAGGCTCAGTTAAAAGGAGTTGCTTGGCCTGAGCAGGTCAGTCCTGGGTTGGGATCAGAGGAGCAAGGATGGGTGCTTGTTGTTGGTCACAGGAGCTCAAGAAGAGAACTAGAAAGAGGGTTCTGGTGATACTTGCATGCAGCAAGGAAGGAGAGGGTTTGAAAACATCAGCCCTGAGGCAAGGGTGTAGAGACGGGTTTTATGTGGGAAAAGACCTGCGGACTAACTGAAGCAACCAAGCAAAGGAAGCAGTACATGGCTGCTGTGTGAAGGGTCCCCGGGCTGGGATCCAGAGTAGAGGGTGGCCCCTCTGACCACTAGTGATGTGCTCTAAGTCCCTTGAAGGGGACAAGGCTCTGTTGGAAAGCCCAAGTGAAGGGCAGGACTTATAGGGACTAGAGGCAGGACTCAAGACCCTGGTGAGGGCAGAGTGACAGTTCCAGATAGACTCCTCACTAAAGGCCAAGAAAGGGATGAGATTTAAAGTGTCCAGAGATGGTGCTGTCATAGGTTTCACCCCCACTCTGAACTTTAAGGTACAGATGTGGGGACCTGCATGAGAACTCCTAAGCTTAATTACCAGCTTAGATCAGTATGCTGCCACCACCCAAATATTTGAGTCATTTGGGAAACTCTGTCTTCTCCCCCAAAATCTTTCCCTCCCAAGTACTATAACCCTTCCCTGGGTAGCCTTGAGAGACTCCTCCACCAATTCCCTGGTGAACACTGATCCAAACCCTTGGATCTTAAAACAAGGAGAAATTAACCATCCTCCCTCCTTTCCCCCACCAATTCCTGGTGAGCCCAGATCCAACCCCCTTGGATCTTAAAACAAGGAAAAATCAATCAGGTTTCTGAAAAGAAGGGTTTTAATTAAAGAAAGAAAGGTAAAAGAAAAACTTCTGGGAGATAGCATACAAGCTGATCTCAGAGACAACAGATTTAAAACACAGAGGATGTTCCCCTGGGCAAAACCCTTAGTTACACCAAAGAATAACCAATTTGATTATTCCCCTAATGCCCAAGACAAGTTACAAAAAGAAAATAAACATAAGCGAATTCCTTCACTAAATACGCACTACCCTATTTGATTCCTGATTCCTTTTCCTCTCCGGCCAGAACTGAAACTGACCCAAGACAAAGGGAACTTCCCTCCTTCCTTTTGAAACATCTTGTCCCCCCATTGGTTCCTCTGGTCAGGTGTCAGCTAGGCTAGGTGAACTTCTTAACCCTTTACAGGTAAAAGAGGCATTAACCCTTAACTATCTGTTTATGACAGGTGCTGAAAACCCTAGTAAGCTCAGACCATGTGCCAAACCTTTGTTACCCTGGAAGGGGTTCATTCATACATATTGACTGTATGACTTGGCTGGAGGGCTGAGTCACTGCAGTTCTGCCTGATGAGGGCAACAACCTACAAGGGGCATCAGGACCAGGAAAGAGTGCAGGATCACACCCAGCCAACAGGAGGCACTCACAAGAGGTGAGTGCACCTTGTCACAGTCAAAAAAGGTCACAAAATGCTAGGAACCTTTTGAAAAGAGAAAATATAAATAAATAAAATGGAAAATACAATCCCACTATATAAATCCATGGTATGCCCACACCTTCAATACTGTGTGGAATTCTAAGCACCCCATCTCAAATATGATATATTAGAATCGGAAAAGGTGCACAGAAGAGCAACAAAATGATTAGGGGTATGGAACAGCTTCTGTACAAGGAGAGATTAACAGGACTGGGACTGATCAGCTTCGAAAAGAGATGACTATAGGGTGATATGATAGAGGTCTATGAAATCATGAATGACATACCACAAGAACTCGGTGTAACCCAATGAAATTAATAGGTAGCAGGTTTAAAACAATTATAAGGCAGTACTTCTTCACATAATGCATAGTCAACCTGTGGAACTCATTGCCAGGGGNTGCTGTCATAGGTTTCACCCCCACTCTGAACTTTAAGGTACAGATGTGGGGACCTGCATGAGAACTCCTAAGCTTAATTACCAGCTTAGATCAGTATGCTGCCACCACCCAAATATTTGAGTCATTTGGGAAACTCTGTCTTCTCCCCCAAAATCTTTCCCTCCCAAGTACTATAACCCTTCCCTGGGTAGCCTTGAGAGACTCCTCCACCAATTCCCTGGTGAACACTGATCCAAACCCTTGGATCTTAAAACAAGGAGAAATTAACCATCCTCCCTCCTTTCCCCCACCAATTCCTGGTGAGCCCAGATCCAACCCCCTTGGATCTTAAAACAAGGAAAAATCAATCAGGTTTCTGAAAAGAAGGGTTTTAATTAAAGAAAGAAAGGTAAAAGAAAAACTTCTGGGAGATAGCATACAAGCTGATCTCAGAGACAACAGATTTAAAACACAGAGGATGTTCCCCTGGGCAAAACCCTTAGTTACACCAAAGAATAACCAATTTGATTATTCCCCTAATGCCCAAGACAAGTTACAAAAAGAAAATAAACATAAGCGAATTCCTTCACTAAATACGCACTACCCTATTTGATTCCTGATTCCTTTTCCTCTCCGGCCAGAACTGAAACTGACCCAAGACAAAGGGAACTTCCCTCCTTCCTTTTGAAACATCTTGTCCCCCCATTGGTTCCTCTGGTCAGGTGTCAGCTAGGCTAGGTGAACTTCTTAACCCTTTACAGGTAAAAGAGGCATTAACCCTTAACTATCTGTTTATGACAGGTGCTGAAAACCCTAGTAAGCTCAGACCATGTGCCAAACCTTTGTTACCCTGGAAGGGGTTCATTCATACATATTGACTGTATGACTTGGCTGGAGGGCTGAGTCACTGCAGTTCTGCCTGATGAGGGCAACAACCTACAAGGGGCATCAGGACCAGGAAAGAGTGCAGGATCACACCCAGCCAACAGGAGGCACTCACAAGAGGTGAGTGCACCTTGTCACAGTCAAAAAAGGTCACAAAATGCTAGGAACCTTTTGAAAAGAGAAAATATAAATAAATAAAATGGAAAATACAATCCCACTATATAAATCCATGGTATGCCCACACCTTCAATACTGTGTGGAATTCTAAGCACCCCATCTCAAATATGATATATTAGAATCGGAAAAGGTGCACAGAAGAGCAACAAAATGATTAGGGGTATGGAACAGCTTCTGTACAAGGAGAGATTAACAGGACTGGGACTGATCAGCTTCGAAAAGAGATGACTATAGGGTGATATGATAGAGGTCTATGAAATCATGAATGACATACCACAAGAACTCGGTGTAACCCAATGAAATTAATAGGTAGCAGGTTTAAAACAATTATAAGGCAGTACTTCTTCACATAATGCATAGTCAACCTGTGGAACTCATTGCCAGGGGATGTTGTGAAGGCCAAAAGTATAATGGGGTTCAAAAAAGAAATAGGTACGTTCATGGACGATAAATCCCTCAATGCCTATTAGCCACTGTGACAGGTTGGATCACAGAAACCCCCTTGGGAGCTGCCAACTGATGTGCAAAGGCTACTTCTGTTCCTGCTTTCCCTGCCAGCTCGGTGGCTTCAGCTCCCTGTCTTGGTGAAGCCAGACACACCCGTCTGCTCCAGCACAGACTTAGGGTCTGAATTACCTGCCCCAAAGCTGCAGGTTTACCTGAAAACAGCTCACAGAAGTGTGCTTGTCTTTAGCACTCAGACGCCCAACTCCCAATGGGGTCTAAACCCAGATAAATCCGTTTTACCCTGGATAAAGCTTATACAGGGTAAACTCATAAATTGTTCGCCCTCTATAACACTGATAGAGAGATATGCACAGTTGTTTGCTCCCCCAGGTATTAATACATACTCTGAGTTAATTAATCAGTAGAAAGTGATTTTATTAAATACAGAAAGTAGGATTTAAGTGATTCCAAGTAGTAACAGACAGAACAAAGTAAGTTACCCAGCAAAATAAAATAAAATGCGCAAATCTATGTCTACTTGCACTAAATATAGATAAGATTCTCACCAGTTCCAAAATGTTCCCTTTTACAGGCTAATCTTCTTTTAGCCTGGGTCCAGCAATCACTCACACCCCCAGTAGTTACTGTCCTTTGTTTCAGTTTCCTTCAAGTATCCTGGGGGGGTGGAGAGGCTTCCTCTTTAGCCAGCTGAAGACAAAATGGAGGGGTCTCCCACGGGTTTCACCCTCTGTAGAATCCAGTCACAAAATGGAGATTCGGAATCACATGGGCAGGTCACATGCCCATGCATGACTCAGGACTTGCAGGTAGCAGCCATTACCCATATGCTGCCTTGAACGTCCTCAGGTAGACTTCTAATGTGGATTGGAGTCTTCCAAGCTCTTTTGTCTGTTAAGTGCTCCTTGATTGAACATTTAACTTGCACATTCCTTTCCCAAGAAGTGATCAAATGTTCTAACCGAGGCCACTTAGAAATCAAGCAATTATATAGCCAATGTTCATAACTTTGAACACACAAATGGTGCCTGCATACAACTAGGGTGAACATAACCCGTAGATCATATCCTTTACATAGATATGTTACATGGCCTATGTAGCAAAACCCTATTCCAGTTATATCATACATACATTTATGAGCCCCTCCCCCCCCATAAAGCCTTATGGGGTACGCTGTCACAGCCACAATGGTCATGGATGCAAGCCCGTTTCTGGATAGACACTCCCAGGACCCTGGATAGACACTCCAGTGTCTAGCCAGTGCCCCTGCCATGCTGCTGCAGTGTCGCTGCTGTCATACTCTGGCTATCTTTGAACAAATTAGATCAAAACTAGTTCCAGTATGTCTAGAAATGCTTCAGTTGTATCTCTTGATTGCAATGTGGCCACATCCATCAATGCTTAGATTTCTGAGGCCAGAAGGGACCATAAGATCATTTAGTCAGGCCTCCTGTATAACACAGGCCATTAAATTTCACTCTGTTATCCCAGTACTGAGACCAACAACCCCTGTATTCTACCCTTCTGATACCAATGGCAGAGTATCTTATTCCTCCAGCCCCAGCGGAGCAGAGATATGGAGAGCTCACTTGCTCTGCCCTGGCACAGGCAGGCCGACCAAGGACTCGGAGGAAAAGTGGAGCAACGTTAGAGAAGACAGTTGCAAAATAAGAAGTCTTCATGCCTTAAAACCATGTCTTCTTTTGGATGCCAACATTTGACCAGATCATTGAGTTCTCTGGATATTTTTGTAGTTTAACATGAGTCCATAGACTACATCTACAGACTTCTAAAAGTGAATATGCTTTGGTACAAAACCAAATGTCCTTATTAAGCACTGGTGAGTATTCTAACAGAAGACACTACAGTTATTCATTTTTAAGAATATAAGAACATAAGAACGGCCATATGGGGTCAGACCAAAGGTCCATCTAGCCCAGTATCCTGTCTTCCTACATGGCCAATGCCAGGTGCCCCAGAGGGAATGAATAGAACAGGTAATCATCAAGTGATTCTTTCCCGGTTGCTCATTCCCAGCTTCTGCAAAACAGAGGCTAGGGACAGAATCCCTGCCCCTCCTGGCTAATAGCCATTGATGGGCCTATCCTCCATGAATGTATCTAGTTCTTTTTTTAACTCTGTTATAGTTTTGGCCTTCACAACATCCATTGGCAAAGAGTTCCACAGGTTGACTATGTGTTGTGTGAAGAAATACATCCTTTTGTTTGTTTTTTTTAAACCTGCTGCCTATTAATTTCATTTGGTGACCTCTAGTTCTTGTGTTATGAGAAGTAAATAACACTTCCTTATTTACTTTCTCCACATCAGTCATGATTTTATAGACCTCTGTCATATCTCCCCTTAGTCGTCTCTTTTCCAAGCTGAAAAGTTCCAGTTTTATTGCTCTCTCCTCATATGGAAGCCATTCCATACCCCTAATAATTTTTGTTGCCCTTTTCTGAACCTTTTCCAATTCCAATATATCTTTTTTGAGATGGGGCGACCATATCGGCATGCAGTATTCAAGATCTGGCCATACCATGGATTTATATAGAGACAATATGATATTTTCTGTCTTATTATCTATCCCTTTCTTAATGATCTCCAACATTCTCTTCGCTTCCCCCACCTCCTCCTCACTTCTTTGACTGCCACTGCACATTAAGTAGATGTTTTCAAAGAACTATCCACAATGACTCCAAGATCTCTTTCTTGAGTGGTAACAGCTAATTTAGACCCCATCATTTTATATGTATAGTTGGGATTATGTTTTCCAATGTGCATTACTTTTTATTTATCAACATTGAATTTCATCTGCCATTTTGTTGCCCAGTCATTCAGTTTTGTGAGATCCTTTTGTAGCTCTTTGCAGTCTGCCTGGGACGTAACTATCTTGAGTAGTTTTGTATCATTTGCAAATTTTGGCACCTCACTGTTTACCCCTTTTTCCAGATCATTTATGAATTTGTTGAATAGGACTGGTCCCAATACAAACTCCTGAGGGACACCACTATTTACTGCTCTCCATTCTGAAAACTGACTATTTATTCCTACCCATTTATTTCTACCTCTTTTTACCAGTTACCAATCCATAAAAGGACCTTCCCTGTTAGCACATGACAGCTTACTTTGCTTAAGAGCTTTTGGTGAGGGACCTTGTCAAAGGCTTTCTGAGAAACTAAGTACACTATAGCCACTGGATCCCCTTTGTCCACATGCTGGTTGACCCCCTAAAACAATTCTAGTAGATTGGTGAGGAATGATTTCCCTTTACAAAAAACATGTTTGTTCTTTCCCAACAAATTATGTTCATCTATGTGTCTGACAATTTTGTTCTTTACTATAGTTTCAACCAGTTTGCCCGGTACTGAAGTCCGGCTTACCCACCTGTAATTGCTGGGATCACCTCTGGAGCCCTTTTTAAAAATTGGCATCACATTAGCTATCCTCCAGTTATTTGGTATAGAAGCTGATTTAAATGATAGGTTACAGCAGGGATCGGCAACCTTTGGCACGCAGCCCACCAGGGTAAGCCCCCTGGAGGGCCGGGACGGTTTGTTTACCTGCCGCGTCCGCAGGTTCGTCCGATCGCAGCTCCCACGACCATGGTTCACCGTCCCAGGACAATGGGGGCTGCGGGAAGCAGCGCGGGCCGAGGGATGTGCTGGCCGCTGCTTCCTGCAGCCCCCATTGGCCTGGAGTGGCGAACCGCGGCCAGTGGGAGCTGCGATCGGATGAACCTGCTATTACTTTTTGAGTCTTTGGCTAGCTGTTCTTCAAAATTTTTTTTGGCCTTCCTAATTATATTTTTACACTTCATTTGCCAAACTTTATTCTCCTTTCTATTTTCCTCACTAGGATTTAACTTCCACTTTTTAAGGGATGCCATTTTGTCTCTCACAGCTTCTCTTACTTTGTTGTTTAGCCACGGTGGCACTTTTTTTTTGTTTTCTTACTATCATAGAATCATTGTTGGAAGAGACCTCAAGAGGTCATCTAGTCCAATCCCCTGCTCAATACAGGACCAACACCAACTAAATCATCTCAGCCAGGGCTTTGTCAAGCCGGGCCTTAAAAACCTCTACGGATGGAGATTCCACCACCTCCCTTGGTAACACATTCCAGTGCTTCACCACCCTCCTAGTGAAATAGTTTTCCATATGTTCCATAATTCCATAATTCCTAGGTTGGATATTAGGAAACACTGTTTTTTAATTTGGGGTATACATTGAAGGTGAACCTCTATTATGGTGTCTTTAAAAAGTTTCCATGCAGCTTGCAGGGATTTCACTTTTTGCGCTGTACCTTTTAATTTCTGTTTCACTTTTATGTAGTCCCCCTTTCTGAAATTAAATGCTACAGTGTTGGGCTGCTGTGGTGCTTTCCCCGCCACAGGGATGTTAAATTTAATTATATTATGGTCACTATTACCAAGCAGTCCAGATATATTCACTTCTTGGACCAGATCCTGTGCTCCACTCAGGACTAAATCAAGAATTGCCTCTTCTCTTCTGGACTAGCTGCTCCAAGAAGCAGTCATTTAAGGTGTCAAGAAACTTTATCTCTGCATCCCGTCCTGAGGTGACACATACCCAGCCAATATGGGGATAGTTGAAATCCCTTATTATTATTATTGAGTTTTTTTATTTTAATAGCCTCTCTAATCTCCCTGAGCATTTCACAGTCACTATCACCATCCTGGTCAGGTGGTCGGTAATATATCCCTACTGCAATGCTCTTATTATTAGAGCATGGAATTACTATCCTAGAGATTCTATGGTGCAGTTTGGTTCATTTACGATTTTTACTTCATTTGATTCTACGCTTTCTTTCACATATAGTGCCACTCCTCCACCAGCATGACCAGTTCCGTCCTTCCGATATATTTTGCACCCTGGTATTACTGTGTCCCATTGATTATCCTCGTTCCACAAAGTTTCTGTGATGCCCATTATATCAATATCCTCATTTAATATGAGGCACTCTAGTTCACCCATCTTATTATTTAGACTCCTAGCATTGGTATATAAGCACTTTAAAAACTTGTCCCTTTTTAGCTGTCTGCCATTACATGATATAATTGAATGGGACTTTTTTTTCATTTGACTGTTTCTCATCAGATCCTATCTGTATTTTATCATCTTCCATCCTCTCCTCCTTACTAGGACACAGAGAATCTTCATTAGTAGATCCTCCCCTAAGGGATGTGTATGTCCGAACCATGTTCTCCTCCGCCCCTGTCAGCTTTCCCCCAGCCCTTAGTTTAAAAACTGTTCAACGACCTTTTTAATTTTAAGTGCCAGCAATCTGGTTCCATTTTGGTTTAGGTTTATTTGGTTTATTGTAATTTCAGTGGTGTATACCAACTACCATGGTTTCTGAAGATATTCCAAAGGATTAGCCTTTGAACGAAAACATACTGTTTTCATGCAAGGCTCAGGAACCTTTCTGGAATCCAGATACATTATGAACTTCAGATGTACTGGCATCACCTATCCCCTCTACAGATGCTATTCCCTGGTATCATCTTAAACGCGTAGGCTGACAATGAATTCTTATGATTTTTTTTTTTTAAGTTTCAGACTACAACTTTTCCATTTCCTTTTGGGTTGTAGTTTTAATTTTGTTGGGTCTTATACCATAAAAGTCACAGTGCTCTATAACTATCCCTGCTCTATGACCCGAAGGCCAGCTACTTACATTATTTATTGTTCGTTTATTCATTTATAGGGCTGTCTATGACATTCCTCACCGTAGTACTGGAGCACCTCAAAATATTCACAATATATCAAATGAAAGCCCTTTCTTTGTTTGACACAGACAGAGGCTGCTTCTTGATCACTTCTGCATCGGTTGGTCCCCAGGGAGTACCATTATAAACATAAGGCCTTTGTAGATTCATAGCTTGGCAGGCCAGAAGATACCACTATGCTTATCTTGTCTGACCTCTGCATGACACAGACCAGACAAATTCACCGAATAACCCTGGGCCTTTCACTGACAAGATTCTTCCCTGTCACACTGCAGTGGAGGGGTGAGTGGCCTGTGACATCTTTATTACAAACAATTGATATCTGTACTTCTGACCTACTTACACTGTGTTCATCACTGTGGTAGCTGACTCCCAGAGCCTCGGTGGTATTTAGGAGCCACTGGTTTTCATTGGGAGTTAGGCACCTAAATACTAGTGAGGAACTGGGCCTGAGGGCCTAACAAAATGGACATAACACTGGAGGGTCTGCTGTTGTCTATTCATCCCTCTTCTCTCCTCACCTCACCTCACCTCCAGGATGAGGAGGGTGTTTTGTTTGCTTTTTATATTGATCTAATTATGGGAAATCTAGGAAGCAGCCAGATGATCCCTGCAAAGGGCTGGGAGAGTTTGATTGGAAGGGGAGCTACAGAAGGGAGGTTGGGTCCCGTTACTGGTCCAGGAGCAGAGAGAGAGAGAGGTACAGAGTCAAAGGCCTCTGGCCCTCTGAAGCCTGTGGGGGGAAAGGGGAAAGCTTAGTTGTGTTACTTTGCCAGCTTTTTGCTGAAATTAATAAACTGTGCCCTGAAAGAAGGGCCTGAAAGAGACCTGGCTGAGGAGTTAGCCCTTCCTGGGGTGGGACAGATGTATTGCCATGGGCCACCAGCTGCAATGCCCTGCCTCCGGTATTCACTAATCAGGCGGCTTTCCTAGAGAGTGCCATTACCCCTCAGGGTTACGGCTCTCTCCAGACATTGTGGTTGCAGATGGAGTGGTGACCTTTGAGCTAGCCTGACTCAGTCTTTTAAGCACTCTGAATATTAAGAACATGATTGCAAATTAAGTATGTGATTGTATGTAGCAGTGGGGTAGGATCTCTTTAAACATTTTGTGAGGTCTCTAGTGGCATCCACCCTGTTCCACCTTTGAGAAGCTGCCAGAAATCAGTCAGAGCAGTGTTGTTTATGTAGCCAGGCTTTGCATGTCTGTTGGTAAACATTGTTATTTGGGACCCACCCGTGCCCTGTGCTTTCTTCAGATTGTTTTTATGTAAAGAGCAAGGCCACAATAGTGATCCTGTAACTAATGACTGTGTCATGATAGATGCACACAAGGGGCTAACTTAAGGTTGCATGGACAGCTTTAATTCTGATTTGCCTAACTTTTGATTGTTGGCTTGCTTGAATCTGGTTTTTAGACTGAGCTCAGATAGCAATGAATTCTACGGGCTTAGTATGTGCAGTAGGAAGAAATATTTGCTTTACATTTAAGTGTAGCTGTCATTAACTTCACAAGTCACCACATGTGCCCAGGGAATCCCCTTGCCCCTAGCCCATGCTCAATGGTGGGTTGGGGGAACACAAAGAGCTCTCCCCACACCCGCATACCTCAGGCAAGCACCTTTATACACCCCAGAGGCATACGCCCCCCCAAAATGGGCAAAAGGCGGTTATAACACGCCTCTCCCCATCCTGCACAGACCCCTTGCGCACTTGAGAGCTGGCAGAGGGGCTGTGATGTCTTATGGCCCAGTTCCTCCTTGAGCTCCTTCTGGGCAGGGCAAGGCGGCTCTATGTTGCTTCCTACTCAGTACAGTGTCTGAACGGCACAATCTCCAGCATACCATTATATGGCACAGCTTAAAAAGAAGGGAGTGGTCAGTTCTTAGGGTGCCCTGCGTCATCTTACATCCCATATCTTTATTCAGTACTCTCTGGAACTCCCCCTTTTCTGCACAATTTCACCCCCACATTTCATCCCTGCTTTTCCTGGTAATTCACCGGAAGCAATTAGAAAGGAGCACAATACTGCAAATGAGGGCTTCCCATTGTTCAACACAATGTAAATATAATAGGTCCTGTAGTATTTACTATAGGGGCAGCTGCAATGGCCCCTAAAGTGCTGTTTTGGCAGCCAGGGGTTGTGAAAGCATAATAATGCTCCAGGCACACCCCTTTCCTGTGGCCATGCCAGGTAGTGGTGGAGTTCCTGACTCCAAAATGATTTCCCACTGGCCAGTATCAATCCCATGTTGCAAGCTTCCACAAAGCAATTGCCACTCGCTTCTCTGCTGTCCGTGCAGCTCTCATTCTGGAGCCCCTGCAGTGGAAGGCAGAGGTGAGCTTGGCACATAGATCCAAGAATGTGGCCTTGCACATCTGAAAGTTCTGCACCCACTGCTCATCATCCCAAGTTGCATGACAATGTGATCCCACCAGTCAATGCTTGTTTCTAAGGGCCAGAAGTGGCGCTCCACTGTCTGCAGCTGCTCCGTGAATGCCACCAACAACCTTGAAGTGGTTCTCACTGTGTTCCTCAGAAATCTGTCCTCCACAAAATTGTGACATTCCCCACTGATTCGGTTCTCCTTGCAGCTCTGGAAATACCAGAGGATCGTGTGTCCTGTGCATGCAATGCTTATGACAATAGTGCAGAGCAGTGCAGGCTCTATGCTTCTGTCAGAGATGGCAGACAATGAGAAGGGCTGTGTGGGTTTATGAGATTTGTTTTAAAAGTGCAAAAATTATGGGCTACGGATGACATTATGGGATGGATAAAGTTGCATGATGGGCACTTAAGATCTTGCTCCCAGTCACCCCTGCGTGACTCATTTCTGCCCCACCGTGCATTGCCAACACTTCCCAAAAACCAGCACACTGGATGATGGCCAGTTGCACACTGGGATACCTTCCCATGGAGGTACAACACACGCACTCTTGGTGAGCATGAGCAGCGCCAATGCAAAGAGCCAAGTATGCACGCGCACAAATGGGATAATAACTGGGGCTGCTTTATGCTGATGTAATTTGCATCGACCAAGGTCTGTAGAGTAAACATGGCTTTAGACTCCTCAAGCTCTGTTCCATGATTAGGAGTCATTTACTCACATTTTCTGCCCCTATGTATTGGGACTTTTCACCTATATTTTCCCCTAAAACCACTGCCGTTTCCTCTTTATCATCTGTCACGGAGTGTGGGGGAATCGGGGTCCTGCACCCCAATTCCGCAGTCAGACGTGACTCTCAGCCAGCCAGTAAAACAGAAGGTGTATTAGACGACAGGAACACAGTCCAAAACAGAGCTTGTAGGTACAGGAAACAGAACCCCTCAGTCAGGTCCATCTTGGGGGGTAGGGAGCCAGATCCAGTTCTGACCTCCCTCCATTTCCCGAGCCAGCTCCAAACTAAACCACCTCCAGCCCCTCCTCTGGCCTTTGTCTCTTTCCCGGGCAAGGAGGCCACCTGATCTCTTTGTTCTCCAACACCTTCAGTTGGCACCTTTGCAGAGAAGGGGCCCAGGCCATTAGTTGCCAGGAGACAGGGCGTCGGCCATTCTCTGTGCAGACACCATCACACTGTCCCTCTAGGGCTCTGCAGCAATCACACACCCTTATCCCACCACCTAGATACTTAAGACATGCATAGGGGAAACTGAGGCACACACGCAGTATTCAGAGAAAACATTAAGAACATTCCCACTTCGTCACATCATCTCTAGCCTTAAAAAGCTGCCTATTCACTTTCACTTGCAATTCACTCTAAAGAGTAGTCAGTTCTGCGCTGCTTCCTTTCGGTCGTCCATTCTACCTCCATTATTTGCATCTTTATCCCATTTAATTTTCAACATTCGTTTCTTTTCCTCTCTTTCATCTCTGAACTTTGTTGTACCTTTTTGTCTGTATGCCCGTCACTGTACTGCATTCTCTCTCTATTGTACCATCTTTCTCTAAAGCATTTTGTGATGTGGCCTCTGAAGTACGCTATATCAAAATAAATTGTATTCTATTGTATTCCTTTTCAAATGTGGGTTTCTTTTTTTATTTGCCTTTTTCCCCCCCTCAACAACACAAGGGAAATGCAACATCTTAGCAAGAACAGGCTCTTTTGATTAATAGCATATGCTGGAGTGAAGTACAGAACAATTGAATGTGTTAAATCCATACATTTGAATCAATTCAAAAGCAAGTGACTATAATGCTTCTCATATACTCACCCAACATGTAAAAATAGAGATTGCAGGATCCCTTTACAGAAGGCAATTAGTACATTTTATCTATATTGCTTTTTGCAGATTAAATTCTAACGCTCTGAAAGCTTCAAATGTAGTGTAAATAAATCAAACTGAGCAATCGGGCACACTTGCCTAAGTGCATTTGCAAACATTCTCCCAGCTGTCAAAGGAATTGTGAAGTATCCTGAACCAATGGCCATCTTTAGGAAGATATCACTGGACCTGTTTCAGGAAGAGCAGTTCTGAAGTCATAGAACAAACTACATACTTAGACAATCAGTGTGAGCCAAGCATATGCTACAGGGCCGTGAAAAATTGGAATGACGGACGAATGTTCCAGAACGTCCTTGTCTCTTCCATCAACATTTAAAAATGACATTGGAAATGTAATTAGATCTGAAACCTACCATTTGTGTTCATGGTATTTATAGCTTAAAGAAGATGTATATTCTTCGACAAAGAAGTCTTCTACTTGGTTGGCTTCCGGAGTGAAGTCCACAAGGATAAAGTACTAAATAAATATATTTTAAGTGACATTAATTATACCCAGGACTCATCTATTTGGGTCACATTTTCTTGACGGTTGATGAATGGACCAAACTTAGCCAGTGGACTATGGTACTAATAGTCTGCATGCCAGCAGCACAAGGAATGCCCTTGCAAGCTGATCCTTTTTACCATGTCTGTCTTGTTTTAGCATCTTTCCTTGACTTCAGCAGAGCAGCATCCTGTGAGCAGCTGGCTCGTTTGCCCATGGCATGTTTCAATGCTCTAGTCTACTTCTGTGGTGATTTTTAATGTAACAATTGCTTAATGCTGGGAGTATTTCTTTTCCAGCTTCTCATCTTGCTAAATCAGTTACAGTGAATGTTATAAAAAGCAGAAGTTTAACCTTCACTTGGAGAGTGAGCCAAAAATACTATATTGGGATAAGTAAATTAGCTATGGGCAGGTCAGCTGTAGATTAGTCTTGATTCCAACTTTGGGCTTTCATAAAATATTCAAGCAGCAAAGAATCCTGTGGCACCTTATAGACTAACAGACGTTTTGCAGCATGGGCTTTCGTGGGTGAATACCCACTTCTTCGGATGCATCGAAAGCCCATGCTGCAAAACGTCTGTTAGTCTATAAGGTGCCACAGGATTCTTTGCTGCTTTTACAGATCCAGACTAAGACGGCTACCCCTCTGATACATAAAATATTCAAGTTAACTCTGACTAAATTAGATAGAGCGGCATGATGGTAGATGAAATTCAGTGTAGGTCACTGCAAGAAATGCATGTTGGGGGAAAAACAATGAAAGTACTTATTTTGATAACATGGTAGTGATTAAATAGTTAAGGCTGAATCTCTTTTGCTGTCATGAGTCATGCTAACCATTGATCAGTCCAACTGAAAATTGGCATAGGTGTTCCCTTTTTAGGGTAGTTTTTTTTTGTTTGCCATAAATAAATAAGCAAGGTTTGGTGGAGGTAGTTTGAAAAACGATCAGATGACAGAACAAGGAGTAATGGTCGCAAGTTGCAGTGGGGGATGTTTAGATTGGATATTAGGAAAAACTTTTTCACTAGGAGGGTGGTGAAGCACTGGAATGGGTTACCTAGGGAGATGGTGGAATCTCCTTCCTTAGAGGTTTTTAAAGTCAGGCTTGACAAAGCCCTGGCTGTGATGATTTAGTTGGGATTAGGTCCTGCTTTGAGCAGGGGGTTGGACTAGATGACCTCCTGAGGTCCCTTCCAACCCTGATATTCTATGATTCTATGAAAAAGGAGGTGTTTGGGAGGTTTGTTAATGTTTATTTGATGTGATAAAACAAACACAGATTGATTTAGCACTTCAGACATGGCTATTCTAGTAATCCTCAAGCACTAGAATGCCTTTGTGTAGCTTTCAGAATATTGCATGGAGTTATTGCAGAAAGATAATGCATATGGATGCCGAGACACATGTATGAGTGCAGGGTTGGGCTGAATGCATGGAAGCAGGGAAAACACTCATCCTGTAGAGAGCCTAAACTCCCCATCTTAGATTATTCCTTCCCACCCTGCTACATGTGCCCTGTGGAACTCAGGAGGAGAACCTGTTTTCCCATTCCTCAGACTTTTCTGAGACATTTCTGAGATTTCAATTAAGTTCCTTATTGGGACAAAACTGAGTCTTTTCAAAATTTTCCAAAGCAGAAAAGCCCGAGTTCTCCACCCTAGAACAGCCCACAGCCCAGTAGTTTAGGCCTTTAGCTGGGAGACCTAAGTTCATGTCTTGACTCTGCCTGATCCTCTCCAGCCCAATGCATATCTAAGAAGTCCCTGTGCTAGCTGATTTAGAAGAGGGACTTGCAGGCGAGAGTGCTATAATCACTGGGCTATTGGCTAGTCTGGGATGGATCAGCCTCAGTCACTCCTGTTGAAGCTGTTCTGCTTTGTATAAATAAGTTAGTATTCATTGAGTGAGAAAGAGAGACCTCCTCTAGAGTCTGGTGAGAAGAGCTCTCAGCTGGGATGTGGGAGATGCAGGTTCCAATCCCTGCTCCAAATCAGGGAGAGTTGGGACTCAAATCTGTGTCTGCCCCATAACCAGTGAATGCTCTAATCACTGAGCTATTGGCTATTCTGGGACAGTGTCTCTTTCTCTTGGTGGTTTTGATCAGAAATTACCTCCTGCACCACAGAAACCTTGAAACCAACCCTTTCCCGTGGAAAGATTTGGTTTTGACAAATTGGCATTTTCTGAGTAAAAACCATTTTGGCCAAACACTGTCTAACTGTGAGGGCAGAAGAAGAGTTGGGCGGGGGTCAGACCCTGTTGAACTCTGCCGGGTAATAAGCTAGAGAACCTCCAGAGCAAATAAGCTTTGTAGCGTAATGACAAGCTGGAGGGAGCTAGGGAGGGACTGACCTTGCAGAGATTATTTTCATTACGCTCATTAGGTCTGAGGCACCTTGTCCTCCTGCCCCTCTGCAAGTGCCTTGGGGCTCTGCAAACGAGTGGCTATGTGCATGGGTTCAGTGTATCTGCAGGCTTGTGTGGACTTTAAAATGTCCACCTAGACCTAGGTGTGGTTTACAACAAGCAAAGTACAAAGAGATTCAATGGCAAAACCCCTCACTAGCTGGTGGTTAAGCTAGTGGTACATACTTACCCTTGTAAGGGAAAACTAAAGAGAATGTTGAAGCTCCGATTCTCCCCTGCCCCATGCAGAGCTTCATTACAGCTCCCTGACTTGACAAGCTGCATCTGCTCCAGCACCAGCATAAATCAGAGCAGCCTTGGTCCTCCTCTTACTCATGCTTGCTCTCTATGGTGCCCAAGCTACCATATTCCAGTTAAAAACTAGTGGAGCTCAGGCTCCTCCAACAGCCCCTGATGTGTCCCCATGCTACGTAACGGTTAGGGCAGTTGACCTGAGAGATGGCTATGCAGATTTTACACCAGTTCCCTGAGGCTGGGGAACTTCTAGGCTGGCCGGTTAGGCAGAGAGACGCTGTCGCTGGAGTTTTACAAACTCAAACACTGGAAAACTAGGAAATATGGATTCACATAAAACTCCAGCAAAAAGTTGTCTGGTCTGAAAATGGCCCATTAGGTTCTTCAGTCAACCTGATCTCTGCCCTCATATCCCCGCCACCCAGTGCACCCTCCGTGTAAGGTACGCACATTTCTATGGAAACATCATCACAACTGCGGTGCTTTACATCTCAAATTGGTGGCTGCATTAGGAAACCTGATGTTTGGGACAGCTCCAATCCTGTATATGTTGGTGGTTTACCCATGCCATCAGCATCCATGGATGTCTGTAACAATGGCCCCTCCAGAGCTCATGGAGCAGGGTAGCCAGCGTATACAGAGTCTGAGGCATCAGCAGTTGCAGGGATCCTTGTCAGGGTGGTAAGTAAAAACATAAGGCCCCGATTCTTCTCTTACACCCCTTTCACAGCAGTGTCATTTTTAATTTACTCCAGGAGATCAGACCCTCCAATGTCTGTAAAATGTCCAGTGATTGCTGCGATACTTCGGGAAGACGGGGATGTGGGCAGAATAGACTTTTGGTGTGTGAGGTGAGATGATGTTGGTTTCTTGGCAACGGAGGGTGACTATGTCCTGTGCTCAATGTTTTTAATGGCTTCAGTATAGATACAAAACTTGGCAATTACAGAGCTCTTTGGGACAGGGACTGCCTCTTCGGTGTTTGTTCAGCACCCAGCCCAGTGGAACCTGGGACTGCAGGCATTGCCCTGATATAAATACTGAACTACAATCTAATACAATGTCAGCACTTTGGGGGGTTTCCAAAGCCATGAGAAAACCGGGGAACTATGTAACCTTGAAAGTACCAGTGAAAATGGTTTTTATAAGGATGTTATTTCATACACCAATGTGTGCTTTTAAAAAATTGCCTGAGTCTTATACTGATACCATTCATGGGATTAAAGATAATCATGAGAGTTTGGGCCACAATCCCAGAGTCTGAAACCCCCTCTTTGATGAGATTTTCAGTGTTAGACTTGACGTTTCATTCTGGCATGGAACACATTACAGCTGTGATACAAGGACAAGCAGACTATCATTCATTCTGGTCTGAAACAGCGAGCAAATATTTTCCTTTGGGGGCTAGCCCTGGTGGGAGCACAGGAGGGCTATAACAATGAAAAACATGTGCATGGAAAGGATGTGATTTCGACTGGGATTTTTAAAGGTTCCCAAGGAATTTAGGGACCAACCTTTCATTGGAATTCATTGGTTAGGTGTGCAATGAATTATTTGTTTCTGGGGGTCTTCTGGAAGACTCCAGCCAGAGAGGTACTGCATCTACCATACAGACATAGCCCAGAGTGTCTCCTATCTCTGCAACTTGGTCGCTTCAGTCCCATTGCAAGTTATGGAACATGACAGCCATTTTGAGCAAGGGAAAACTGTGAAGTGATACAATAATAAGAAAGATAGGGGGGAAATGACCTTTAAGAACTTGGCTTAGTTACAACCTACTTTCTTTAGTGAAATTCAAGGAATGCAGGTGATGAGCTTTAACTACATGGGAAGTGTGAATGATACAAACCAGCCATTTGTGAGCAAACGGGGTGTATCGCAAAGTGACTGGGCCTCCACCTTAGCTGTGATAAGCTCAGATCATCTCCCCAAGGAGGTAATGAGGTCATGTGATTTAATTTAGGTCAGGCCTGGGGATATAAGAGAGGAAAGGACAGCTGCCCAGTTGGCTTCTGGGGGAAGGGAACCTAGGAGGGGTGGTGTGTGAACTCCTCCAGCTAGTCAGGGCTGGGTGTGATGGGCAGGGCTGGGCAGGCCAGCTGGGCTGGGGAGCTGTGGGTGGGTGAGTGCTGCAGGGAACAAGACTGACTCCTGCAGGATCTGCTTGATTGTAACCCAGCTCTGGAAAGGAGGGCTAGGGATTCCTGACTTGAGGTATGTGTGAGCTCTGAGGGGAAGACAGACTTTCAGAGAGGAGAGAGCAGGCCCAGCTTGGAACTGGAGTGAGGACTATGCAGGTTTTAATAAGAGGGGTGCTGCAAGGGGAAGATTTGGAATGTTTGGACTGTGGACTTCTTAAGGGGCCTCTTCTCAAAGGGGAAACTGAGGCAGGGTGCTGCAGAGTCACCGTAGGCCATGAGGGGGCACTAGGGAGGTGGTTGACCCCATTACAGCACAAAAACCAGATGAGACTGAGAAAAAGGCCCACAGTTGCCTTCTAGCTAGATTATTGGTTAACATGAATTTTAAGTGTCCCAGATCTGAGTGAGCGCCCCTTCCTGGCCACACTAGGACTTCTATCAGGGGAATCCGAGCTTATGCTGCTCTAGATCCTCAGCTGTGTTTCAAGGTCCTGGAGCCTGATTGCAATCCAGCTGCTGTCCCAGTGTCCTGCCCCCTACTCACCCTCTCGGGGCCCAGGTCTTCTGCCTGGCACCCCTTCCAAGTGTTGAAACCTGCTGTCCACCCACATGGCCCCTCTGGGTGCAGTGCTGACACTGTAGGCTCCCCGGGACTCTCACCGCTCTTCCAGAATGTCACCCAGCAGGTGTGAAGCTTTTGCTTTGCAGTTTAACTCTCTCAGGGGCATGCAGCTGTTGTGAAGCAGTCAATAGACACATTCCCCAGTCACACAGCTTTATATCTAATCCTGTAAAGTACAGGAGAGTACAGACCATATAAAACACCCTAAAGGAGATGGCTTTCACCAGTGCACCCTTTCCTGGGGTGATCAACTGTGTGCAGGCAGGTAGGTTGTCCCCATGGCCCTCCCTTGTCCTAATCTGGTGCAAAATGGCCGTCTCCCTCATATGAGTCCCTTTATAGACGACTCCTGGGGTCACCTGCTCCTGTTCTGATTTTCGGTAGCTTCCCATTCCTCTCAACCCCTCTCCCTTCAGACAAGAGGAGGTGTGTTCTCCCACATACAGCAAACCTATTATCCCAAGGTTGGTTGGTTTGACAAGACATAATTGAGGGGCTGATCCCCTTCCTGCCCCCCCCCCACTTGACACAACTCTGCTAATTTAGGGTGGATCCACATACATATCGGCTTTCCAGCACATAGTAACTCCATAAAGTCATCCACAATTCAGAAGTGGTATAGACAGGCTGAGATGAAAATCCCTAGAACACTCAGTCTTTTCACACACCTTATGTGCTGCGGGCTTGGTAAAGACACAGTGTGTTCTTCTTCCAAAGAAAGAGATTAGATCCCTGCTTTAAGTGAAAAATGGAACCCAACCTTAATAAATGCAGAGGTGCTACTAAACCTCTATAATAATAAAGCACAGGTTAAAAAATAACTAGTGTATAAACCATTTGGCATATGTACAAGTGTTTCTTGGCAGGGATACAAAACTGTCATCACATACATTTGTGCACCTGTTACATTCATTTCAGTAAAGATGCTCACACTCTCTCATTTTACATCCACATGCATACAAAGTATGAAAGGCTATGGACAACTTTACTAAAGTGAATGCAACATGTTCACACTATCTGAATGACTGAAATATCGAGTGGGAATGGTTTCGGTTTTGGATACAGATTGTCATAATATGAAGTATTTAGCACTTTCCAAGTTTCCCTGCATTGATTGCTCAAACTGAAATAAAGTTCTATTTTCCCCTTTAGCTAATCCTGTCATTGACTCTTTCAAACATTATAAATGGAATAAGATAAATTGCCAACTCTGCCCCCCCCCACCCTAAACACACCAATCTCTATTGTCAATACAGCAAAAATACAAGTAAGAACAGCCAGAACCCTGCCATCATAATGCAAATATGGCAAAACATATCAATCAAACCACCAGGAACCCAACCCCCTTCCTGAGGACAGAGGCTAGAGGCATGGGGGAACCAAGGCCTGGTCTACACTACGATTTTAGGTCGAATTTAGCAGCATTACCTCGATTTAAGCCTGGACCCGTCCACACAACGAAGCCCTTTTTTTTGACTTAAGGTGCTCTTTAAATCGATTTCTTTACACCACCTCCGACGAGGGGATTAGCGCTGAAATCGGCTTTGCCGGGTCGAATTTGGGGTATTGTGGACGCAATTCGATGGTATTGGCCTCCGGGAGCTATCCCAGAGTGCACCATTGTGACCGCTCTGGACATCAATCTGAACTCGGATGCTCTGGCCAGGTACACAAGAAAAGCCCCGCGAATGTTTGAATTTCATTTCCTGTTTGCCCAGCGTGGAGAGCACAGGTGACCACGCAGAGCTCATCAGCACAGGTAACCACGATGGAGTCCCAGGATCGCAAAAGAGCTCCAGCATGGACTGAACGGGAGGTACGGGATCTGCTCGCCATATGGGGAGACGAATCCGTGCTAGCGGAACTCCGTTGCAGTAAACGAAATGCAAAAACATTAGAAAAAGTCTCAAAGAGCATGAAGGACAGAGGCCATAACAGGGACGCACAGCAGTGCCGCGTGAAAATTAAGGAGCTAAGGCAAGCCTACCACAAAACCAGAGAGGCAAACGGAAGGTCCGGGGCAGAGCCGCAGACATGCCGCTTCTATGCCAAGCTGCATGCCATGCTAGGGGGTGCAGCCACCAGTAGCCCAACCCTGTGCT